>OZ023181.1:21813365-22373365 GCA_963995505.1 Hypericum androsaemum
ATTGGTCAAAGGGACTAATGTATTTAATTTCTTAAAATTTAGGTATCAGTTTACCAAGTATCGGATCTTTTAGTTCAATATAGTAAATCATATAGACTTATGAATTTTTTCCCCAAAACAAAACGAGAAAATGAGGCAAGTGAATCAAAATGTTCCAGGGTTTTTGTTTTTAAAATTTTGAGTTTTGGAGTGAAATTTTAGTTTTTTATATTTTAACCACTAAAATTTTCCATTTAAAGATAAATTTTGTTTATAGTTCATCGGACAAGAATAATATATTATTTTGTTCTATATGGAAGCCAATTAAAAGTCACCAATAAAACAACCGCTAATAGATACGTTGAGGTATACAATAATTTTGACATTGTCAACACATTTTGAGTTCTCCAATTTGGCAAGATCATTTGTGGTCCTCCATCTCGCGACCAATTTTTTGAATAGAGATCGATGATGGTCTTTTCTCGGTCGAGACCGACGATGGTCTTTCTTTGACCGAGATCACTTATGATCATATTCGGTAGAGACCGCCTTGGCACGTTGTTCTCGGTCCACCTCGACTTGTCATCCCTCTCCGTTAGGCCGACCTTGGAACGACCACTCTGAATCCATCTCGGGCAGTCTTGACGTTATTGTACTCTTTCCACCGCAACAAGATAATAATCCATAATTGTCTATTTAGAAGAGCATCTATTGTGCATGTTGATATAGGGTGTGTTTGGTATAGGGGTGAGCAATTGACCCGAACCAGACCGATCTGAACCGAATCATAAAAACCGAGAACCAAAAAGAGGAGAGAAATCATGTCCGAACCAATTCGATTCTCTTATGGATCCGGACCAGAACCGAACCAAGAAAATAGTTCTGGTCCGGTCCAGAACCGAGGGCCAGAAAAATCTTGGTGAAAGATAATCTATTGAACGAAAAATACTACGCATCTTAAAATTGAGATATGCAAAAATAGAGTTTATAAATTGGAACTTCATCACGTCCTTGAAAATATAAAGTTCAAGGTTCCTTACAAACTCAGAGCAAGATAAATAAATGCTATCTAAAAAAATTATCTACCTATTAAAAAAATTAGGCATCTCGAAGTCTAAAACTTCTATCCATTTATTAATTAAATGTTGCAACTTAATAAATACTATAATGCTAGATATTTGACGCATGGTGCGGAACTTCATCGTCATTCATCTCCATCAACATCAACGATCTCAGAGGAAGCATCCAATGAAGCATGATCATTCTCTGACAAGTGACATAAAATTATATATTAGATACTTACAATGATAATAATTTATGATAAAAATAATAATAATAAATATGAAACTTACCAGATGCAATTTTCTCTTGATCGTTTGGATTTTCTGTGAAGGAATAATATATTAAGGCTTAAAGCCACTACAAGAGTACAAGAAAACAGAAAAGCCAACAGTTGCACACACATCAACTAGACAGTAACAGACAGCAAAATCTTCGCAATAGATTGTACCTGTGCTTTGAAAGAGAAAAAATATTTGTTGTACTTAAAGAGAGGAGTCGTATCACCAAAAAGAGAGGAGGAGTCGTGATAAAACCTAAGAAGTGGCTGTCACTATTTATATAGATTAGGCCTTAGCGTTAGTGCTAAATCTAACTAATAGCAAAATTGTAGTTTGGTCAGAATCTTTGTGGTTCTCTATAAAAAGATCCGGACCAGAACCAAGAACCATTGATGTTGACCAACAAAGAACCGCACCAAACCATTTTATTTTGGATCTGGTTTTGGACCGAATATTTTGGTTTGGTTCGGATCGGTTATATGGTTCCTGATTTTTTTGCTCACCCCTAGTTTGGTAGGTCTTCTAGACAGAACTAGAGATATATAACAAAACAGTATTGTACTCACCCATTTATTCTAGTTTTCATGGTAACTTCGGTATAAGATTGAACATTCAGTACAATTCTATGTTTGGTACATATAACACCTAAGTCTAAAGTTTTGCCAAAGACAAAACTAACCTTCATGGAACACAAGAATGTATATATTAATCCGAATAAAATCGATCACCACAGTTACACTGAAATTTTTTGACCACAGAAACCAAATCCTTACATAAAAAAATCAATATCAAAATTAAATTAATAAAAACTAGCAATTGAAGCATTTGAAAGTAAACTACTGTATTGAAAAAGGGTAGTCCTCATCACCTATTTAATTGGTCTATTAAAAACTAGCCATGAACGTCAAAGAAATAGACGCAGTTAGTTTTTTTAGGAACGAGTAATTAGGTTCATCAGTGTAATCATCTTTAGGAACTAGACACAATTAGGTTTTTTTCTAGAGGCAAAATAATGGCATGATCATGTATGATCTATCTTTTCAAAAAAAGAAAATGTATGATCTATAAAAACGCTAGTAATAATTGGCCTATGAAATTTGTTTGGAGTAATTAATCGAGAGAAATTGAACTTCACTAGTTTGATCTTTAATAGAAGCATGAAAACTCTAGCAACCAGGAGAGAGGGGACGATGGAAAAAAAAAGCAATGGTAATATGATAGTAAAAAGTTGTTTTATATGTACTAGAGATGATTTTTTTTCTCATGAATTTAGATGGCACAAGAATTTAGAGTAAAGTTTGGACAATTTTTTATTTTGTTTAGGTCATTTGTTGTAACAAATATAGGTTTCGGACAAAAATTATTGTCCAACCACGTAACAAACGCAGTCATAATAAGTTAATAACGAGAGTTATTCCGAATAATAAAAAATTGAGTTATATTTCTCAAATAAAAACTCTATAGAGTTGCTTCCAACTAAAACTCGATAGTATAAACAGGAGAGGTTGAAAACTGTACATGTTCACAACGATGATATCGTATTCGGGCCGATTCGAAGCGAACATTAATATAATACTAAACCCGACGGAGATTCGGACCAAGTATTGACGTTGATGGGAAACCAAACAGCAGATGTAGCGGTTTTTTTAAGCAGAACAACATCTCTCGATAGAATCTCCGAATGGATCCAAGCGGCTTTTTCGTACAACATTCTTCCAGCTCAGGAATGTTGGGAGTATCTTCAGGATGATGGTTACACTTGCAACCAAAACTTCCCCGGAGATTATCCCAATGCGAATTCCCACGACACCATCTCTTTCCATTCTTTATTTATACCTACAAGATAATTCCACCTCCCCAACTAGTGCCATACAAGAATCTCGGTCATTTACCACTTGAGTCGGGTTTCGAACCCCTCCATGAATTTAACTGACAATGGTTTCAATAACTACAGTCTCCCAGAAGGGCTCCGACCGGACTACGCCTCCCCTGAATGGATGAACAAGGGAGACAACGCGTGGCAGCTCACGGCCACCACGTTCGTTTGCCTCCAGAGCGTGCCCGGGCTGGTGATCCTCTACGGGAGCATGGTGAAGAAGAAATGGGCGGTCAACTCGGCCTTCATGGCATTCTACGCCTTCGCGGCCGTACTAGTCTGCTGGGTCCTCTGGGCACACCAGATGTCATTCGGGAAGGGGCACGGCCCGATCGTGGGTAGGCCCCGCACGACACTGTCCGAGGTGTTCCTCCTCGGACCGTCCAAGTACGGGTACCTGCCCATGGCGGACTACGTGTTCTACCAGTTCGGTTTCGCGGCTATCACGGTGGTGCTTCTTGCTGGGTCACTGCTTGGGAGGATGAACTTTTACGCTTGGATGATGTTTGTGCCGATGTGGTTGACGTTTAGTTACACTGTGGGGGCGTTCTCTATATGGGGAGGCGGGTTTCTGGAGAAGCATATCATTGATTATGCAGGTGGCTTTGTGATTCATCTGTCTTCTGGTGTGGCTGGCTTCACTGCCTCTTACTGGGTAATTCCAACTCCGTTATTTAACGTCAAAACTTTTATTCAGCACGTGTTGAGAAAACTCTTAGTAATTTGAAGTCGAAAATTTGTAAATGTATGTGTGGTCTCATTTGTCTGCGTAGGTAGGACCAAGACATTCACATGATAGGCAGCACTTTCCACCAAACAACATAATTCACATGTTAGGAGGTGCAGGGTTCCTGTGGTTGGGTTGGACAGGGTTCAATGGAGGGTCTCCATTCTCAGCCAACCTAATTGCTTCACTGGCCATCCTCAACACCCATCTCTGCACAGCCACCAGCATCTTGGTCTGGGTTTCCCTCGACATGATCGTTTACAAGAAGAGTTCTGTCATCGGAGCCGTCCAGGGGATGATCACCGGCCTTGTTTGTATCACCCCCGGTGCAGGTACAAAACATTCGGTTTTTTTGTTTGAATCGGACCGTGGTCAACTTTGGCCGTTAATGATATCTCATATCCAGCCGTAGGCTCTGTTTTAATACGAGGCACGACGTGTATTACATGGCAGGCATAGTGGATTCATGGGCAGCCATATTGATGGGAACGATGTCCGGCCTGATCCCATGGTACACAATGATGGTGCTCCACAAGAAGTCGGCCTTCTTCCAGAGCGTGGACGACACACTAGCCGTGTTTCACACTCACGCCGTGGCCGGCCTCCTCGGAGGGATCATGTCTGGGCTATTGGCAAAGCCGCACCTGCTTCGGCTCATGTACCCGAACACCACTTACCATACAGGTTTCTTCTACAGCTGGGTAGATGGAAACATCACGGCTGGTGTTAAACAGATGGTCTCCCAGCTTGAAGCCGCAGCTTTCATAACTGTTTGGAATGCGGTAGTGACCAGCCTGATATGCATCTTGATCAGCCGCATTGTCGACCTGAGGATGCATGAAGATGACCTTGAAATCGGAGACGACGCAGTGCATGGAGAAGAAGCCTACGCTCTGTGGGGAGACGGGGAAAGAATGCCGATGCATCCGCGGATTCCTCGAATTCATACTTTTTGGCGACGATGAGTTCTTACGATGTAAAAGAATTCGGAGCTGTAGATCGGTACTTAATAAAAATCAGTACCCCGGTAAAGTACTACAACAATTATGTTGTATTACTCGAATTTTCCATGTTCAAACAGAAAATAGAGTCATGTCATGCAAAGTGAAGTCAGATGCTCGGTCGGCTGTCCAAAATGAGGAACTACAAGTGCACAATGTATGTTTCTTCAAGACAAACTTAAATATGCATAGAAAGAACAGCTTCAAACGAAGATAGCATGCTTACGTGATCTACTGGGCAGGAACGGGTTCTCGTATGAACAAAAAGCTTGACGCCAACTATCGCACAAGTGCAAATAAACGATTTGATTACTAGGCGACCGATGAGAATCAAAGGTTTGGAGACGTTTGATGCAATATGTTTGTATCCTACAAGACAGTTAAACAGAAAGCGGATGCTATTGGGGAGAGAGTAACATTGTTCTTGTCTATTAACTACATACTTTACATGTCGCCTTCCCTACAGTAAGTTATAAGCACTGAAGCACTCTATGGGAGAAGGAAAACGAATCTAACTTTGACAAGCATCCCTTTTTATCCTTTTCTATACATCGGTTAGGCACCACTTGCAAAGCATTCCTATCCAGGAGGCATTTGATCTTATTTACAAATAGCATAAGATGGCCCCTTGGCTCTACGACAAGCGAAGTCAGAGCACATCAATGACGAGCTCCAATGCCAGGCGTACCTTTATTTAGGGTCCTTGAAGCGTGATTCTTCTCTGGGGCCGTCTTCCATTTGAGCAGGCCATCAGATGCATGGCAGCCATTTCTGTAGGCTCGCTCCCCAGGTTGGTTATAAGAACTTGGCTTGAGCGCCAAAAGAACAGCTGAAAAGTCATTTACCAACTAATGCACTAAACATCATTTCTTGATTTGAGAAACTCCATCAGTTTGTCTCTCCATGAGGCTGCAATAATCAGCAGTCGCCTTATAAGCTAATTCTTTTGTTCCAGAGAGTTTGTGAATAAACCATAGAAAAAGCAAAAGAGTGCATATGAATGAAGGGAAGATAGTAACAAGGCAGACTGGTTACTGTTAAAAAAAGACAGATAGATTTTGTTTGGTGAGATTACCAGCATCACCGTATCTTTCCTCTTTAACAGCCAAATTCATACTCCTCACCAGATGTAGCTCCTCAGCAAGTAAATCTGGGCCTTCAACAGCACTGCAAAATTCAACACATGCTTGAAGCCAAAGTGAAGGAAAATTTCTGTGCGCTAGTCCTCTGGAAAGCAATCATGATAAGTACCTATCGAGGAACACATCGTAAGTAGGTTTTTGATCACGTACTCTACCCGTTCCGTAGCTTATACCAATAGCATCCATGACGACAATTTCTTTACTGACATAAATTGGTGCCTGCATTGACAAAAGCAAACCAGCATTGACGTCAGATCCAAAGAAGTATTACGGGTTAAAAGTATCATGGCTACATGCAAGTTAAGGACTCGGGAGGTTTGGTGGATTCCTTGAGACATGTTAACTTGGAAACTGGAATTAACTGAATTCATACATGGAAAAGGACAAGCACGAGGCATAGTGCCTAATACGGCGAATTCCACTTGAAATATTTGTCTTTAAGTGCTCCATTGTGTTTGGAGCATGTTCTGTTCACTTCTGGATTGCAAGAACTCTTTGTTTTAACTTTTGCAGGAAGAACATAAATTATATGGCCATCTATTATGCAACCATCTTTTGCTTAGCCTAGATAGAACTGAACATAAATTACCTTACATCGGTTTGCCACATTTATGGCATCTGAAGGCCGTACATCCACACTGAGAACTTCATTAGACTCGGGCTGTAGACATCACCAATCTAACATGAGTAAGAAACTGAGACAGAAAGGCTTCCACTTCATCCCCAGTGTGTAGACAAATAAATGAGAGAGACTTTTGTCATAATCACCTTGCCGAAGTATAATCGGGCAAAATATGTGTTAACTACCCTCTCCGTGATTCTCACCATCTTTACCTGCGAAAGGTACACTAGTGGTCAGCAAAGAGATTTTCGGCCACAATCAATTGCGTGCAAATCACAGAGCACCTCATGGGTTTACCTCATACCCAAGTTCGGAAACAACATTTTGCACAAGCTGGTACTGATCCGGACAATCCTACAAAAATGCAACTAGGTTATAAGCTCCGAAGTGGCAATAGAAGTGGAAGGCAAAAAAATGGAAAATGAGAAAGGTTACCTTGTCGTCGCCCCCCCACATTGCACCGATGAGCTTCTCAACAGCGAATTCCCCTGCATCCATCACACACAACCCCCTCCGATCACTAAACAAGTCCAAAATCATCTAATACATGGCAGTTAACAGCAAGGGGTTGGCTACTCACCGGTGATAATGGGGAGCAAGAAGTCCCCGTCGCAGGAAACCTTGAGGAAGATAGTGGGGAGCTTGAAGCGCCGGAGGAAGTCAGCCCCGATCCCCAGCGGACCGGGACGCCGCTTCCCCAGCGGCCGGAACGGGTACGGCTTGTAGCTGCCGACGGAGGGAGGCAGCGGGCCCCACCCGAACACTTCCTCCTCTTTAAACCCTTGCTGCCTCATCCTGTAATGCGCAGTCGTTTCTGCTTCCACAAAACAACAAATTAGCGTGAGCGCGAAAATCGCCAAATCATCGATTCTTTACAATAAGAAAAAGGGAAATGGATTCCTCAAAAAAAAAAAGAAGGTAAACCAACCGGGGATGAGGAGGGAGGCGAGGAGGAAGTCGCCTTCGGCGGAGGAGTTGCACCGGACGGCGAGGCGGCGGCGGGAGGACGGATCGCGACGGCATCGTACTGACGAGGCGAACTGGAGCTGGATCGTGCCACGTGGGAGTCCACATCCGCATCGAGATGGATATGTACGGACTTGGAACAGGTAACATCCCGTTATCATCCTTTACTATTATTTTATTTTCCCGTTCGGTTTTTATAGATCGCGTGATTAGGGAAAGCGCGCGCCGTGGGGAGGGAGCGAGGGAGGAGAAGGTCGGTGGGGCGAATAAATGAGCTGAAAGTGAAAACCAACGACTCCCTCTCTCTCTCTCTATTTCTCCCCCGGTCCGCCGACATGTGGGGCCCACCAGGAGTGGCATGGAGAACGTGCGAGTGGACGCGAGAACGTCCGAGTCGCACGATAGCGCGTGGCTCGCCCGTGTGGGCTTCTTCATCCGCCCATCGCCCAGGCCCATATTAGATCTCGAGTTG
The DNA here is from genome assembly GCA_963995505.1 of Hypericum androsaemum. NCBI lineage: Eukaryota > Viridiplantae > Streptophyta > Magnoliopsida > Malpighiales > Hypericaceae > Hypericum > Hypericum androsaemum. The sequence goes on from OZ023181.1 coordinate 21,821,491, forward strand.
AGAATGTAATTGCGTTATAATTGAATTTTATAGGGTTACTAATCCGAGATAATCATGGATTATTGTCTCAATTAAAGTTCCACGGTGCTAGAAATCCGAGCTTGCTTTGTTGGCATTCTTATCTTATCTCAATTTAAAACGTCTCGCGAGAAGCATATCCTCCAACGTTACCCATGCCTTAGGATAATAATACGACGTCGCTCGGTTGACACAGCTATTCCATTGTAGTTTCAGAAGATAACCACCAATGGTTATTCCCCTGTACTGCTGTTTCCTCCATTCGTCACCTCTTGTGTGTGGCATTTCGGGGCCGACCGGCAGCTAGAGCTTTACGAGGGGGAGTACCAGCTAGAGCGGTCTTCTTCCTCGGATAAATCTTCAACAGCTTGATCAACTCGTAAGTCCTCGCGTCTATGCCGGAATAGAGGCAAAGCTCAAGCGGGGTCAACCCGTCCTGCCAGAAGAAACATGAGAAGAAACGAATCTCTTACTTCGTATGCGTCGAGGAAGCACGTACAACGGAAACTAGACAAGCTATGAAGTGCACATTGGCATTTATCATGAACAATCTACAATAAGAAATGCCTAGTGGAAGACATGGCTTCATATTTACCTGATTCTTTAATGTCCTGTCAGCTCCTCTAACCAATAAGAGCTTCAACACATCAGTCCTTCGAGCTTGAACAGCAACATGTAATGGTGTCCAACCATCCTGGAAGTTAAAGCAGACGGGCAGACAATGAAACAAGGGCATTGAAGGGCCGGAAAATATTAGAGGAGACGGTTGTTGTTGCCTGCTGCTACCTTGTCCTCACTGTTTATATCAACATTATATAACAACAGAAGTTTGATAATGGAAGTTGATGCTGTTTGAACTGCATAATGCATCAAGGTGGCTCCATCCTGCAGAAGCAAAAGGCAATAATGAAGTCCGAGTTCTAGAAACAACCTTACATCGGTTAGTGTGATAAGGATTCTCAAATCACAGCAAGAACATTTCATTATCGCCAGAGACTATCAATCAAAAAGGTGTTCAATGTCGAAGCTGCTCTTCTACGAATGTAAAAAACATGCAATTGAAACAAGCAACTTAGTACCTAGTTTCATACAAGTAACATGGATAATGAACGAATATTACGAAAATTCTCAACTCACCGTATCCACGACGAAAGGATTTGCTGATTCTTTCAAAAGATAGCGTGTCATTGCCAACTTTTTCGTTATGATCGCTCTGTGAAGAGCAGTTAAACCATCCTGAAAGGCAAACACCCAAAAACAAGGCTAAGAATGAAATCTGAGCGGATGAAAACACTGGAGATTCAAAGAGTCTGCAGCTTTACATACTGTACCGACAGCATTAATATCAATGCCACGCTTCAATAAAAGATCTATGAGTTCGGATTCTCCGGATGCAGCAAATGCGTGAAGGGGGAGCCATTTGTTCTGAAGAAGATTGCAGTAGAGCACAGTGTTAAATCACAATCATTACACAGAACAAGGTTTACAATCATTACACAGAGCAAGGTTTACAATCATGGCATCTCACTCCATTGCTTAAAAACGAAACTCACCGAGGAAGCCGCAACTAAATCGGGCAGTTTCCTGTTCAACAAAGCCTTCTCCTCCGGGGTAAACAACTTGCGGGAGGGACCTCCTAGATTAAGAAGCGCGCACACACAATTAAACACCAGAGCAGCAAACCTAAGCATCCACTTTCTGTAAAAGCCATAAACAACCCTGACTTTATAAACAACAAGGTAAAAAGGTAAATAAGAGGAGGCACCTTGGGGTCTCTTATCAGCAGCAACATAATCCGCGCTCTCGAAGAAGCGTTTAACATCCTCTATCCCTTTCCCGTACACAGCCCACTTTGGGTTCCTGGGAGCCACTCTCCCTATCCCACTGTCCTCCAACTCGACTTCCTCCTCGTCCTCGTCCTCCTCCGAATAATCCTCCTCAACCCCGGCCCCCTCTTCAACGTTCTCAAACCCAAGGGGGTCCAGCTGGGCACGCTTGGCCTCCCTAAAGGACTCGTACTCCTCCAAATTGATACTCCTAAGAGGCCGGTACGCCCCACTCTTCCTCTCCACACGGGAATTGAACTCGATCTCCCTCGCAATCTTCCTCTTCTGCTTCTTCGTCAGATTAATCTCCGCCTGCACCTCCTTCCACTCCTCCGGGACCAAATTCTCCCCCACCTCCTCCACTTCATGACTTCTCTTCTTCCTCCTCCTCCTCATCCTCTTGCTAGTATCCTCCACCGCGACATCGTTTCGAGCGAGGAAGGGGTCGTCGAAGGCGCCGTCTTCGAAGACGAGGCAGTCCCCGATGACGTGGTCCTCCAGGACGACAACGTCGTCCATGTGTTGGAGAGGGGAAAGAGGAGAAGAGAAGCATTGTGGTCTTAGTCGGAGAGGAGAAGAAGAGGAGGAGGAAGGGTAGTGCTTGGGAAGTGGAAGGAAGAATTGGGCAGTTTGAGGTGGTGGGTTTAGAAAGCAAGGAAGCCACTTCATCTTCATCATCCTCTTTCCCTCCGCCGTCTCCTCCTATCCATATTCCGCCTTTTCTTTCCTCGCATACTCGTTGATATTTATAAATTTAGGCTCTTACTTCACAAAGCCCAACAGCCAACGAACGAACGTCTGGCCCATTATATTTGGGCCTTATCCTCATATTGATTGTTTTCCAATCATATACTGGATTGAATAATTCAAATTTGAGTCGGAATTCACGCAAGTACGTTAATATACCACCACAAAGTCATGTACGACCACAACAACAAACCAGACGGAGATCGGTAAACAAGAAACGACTAATAACCAAGAACTTGAAGGGAAAGACAGCCATCTGAATCAGACTGTTAATGTTCCTAGTTTCTTAAAGCTAGCACTCCCTGCGACAGCAACCTGGCTTAATAAGGGGATCTGGACCTGTCCCTTCTCGATCTTCCTCCTCCGTATGGAGACCGCCTCGGAGAATAATCACGACCACCGCCGCGATATGGGGGAGAGCGCCTGGGTGACCTCCGGTAATCATCACGGCTATAACCACCACGATATCTGTCACGGTCTCGGTCTCGGTCACCACCACGACCTAGTTCCAATACGATATAACATGGGTAAGGCATCTATCCAGTGATTAGTAAAGAATAGTGGAGAAAAAATTGGCAAAAATGCAAGTTACCATATTCCCTAGTGTTCTTCAGACCAAGATAGTGTCCAGGAGTAGGGGTTCTTGGGCGTTTCCTCCTTGACTGGAAGACGAGAGCAATAGTTAGAGGAGAGGTATTATGGCGGCAAAGTTTAACAACACAAGATCATATAAAAATATGCACATGCACAAGTAAAAACCAAAAAAAAAATACACGCCAAAGACGACAAGAGGAAAAAGTACCAAGCAGACAACAGGAAATAACCAGGAACAGAAGTCTACTTCTCATTGAGCAAGTGCCAGGTATAAAATACCATTAAGCCTGATTAGAAAGATGTTGGTAATGTCCGTTGATTAGTTGAGGGTTGAAATTGAATGCTGGGGTTGTAAGTTGTTCGAGAATATAGTTGGTATGTTAAGTTGAAGACAAGCATTTGAAAAGCCGTTAAGCTGGCCATTGTTCAAGCCGTTCACTAAAGTTGACATGTGAACTGGTCATCTTTCGTTGCTGCCAACATAGCTGAGGCAAGATGTTCTGAATGTAACCAGAAAACCTACACGTTAACGCTGACGATACAGTAAAAACTAAAAAATTACCAGCAGTAAAGATCCAAGCACATTACCTTCTCCACAGTGATATATCGGCCCTCCAGAACCGACTGGTTAAGATACTTAACGCAGCGATTGGCATCCTCCACAGAGTCCATTGTAACAAAAGCAAAACCCCGAGAAATACGAGTGCGGGGCTCTGTCACAAGGTGACAAGAGGCCACCTGGTGGAATAGCAAGCTTCCATAAAAAACCAGGAAAATTTTTAGTCTAAATGGAAGGAAAGAAGTAGAAGGAAGCAGACCTTTCCCTCCTTGGCAAAGTGCTCCTCAAGGTCCCGCTCGGTGACCCTTGTGGACAGACCCGTTACATAGAGTGTGTTCCCCGGATTTGTGGTATCAACCCTGGCATCAAATTACAAAACAGCGTAACTCTCAAAAAGAAATCCACAAAGTAATCTTCAAAATGAGTGAATACAATACAGCAAATAGGTTAGCAAACTGCGAGAAGCAGAGGTTCAATTTACTAACCTGCTGCGATCTCTAGACCTAGACCTGCATAAAAAATAACAAAAAAGCCATGTGAAAGTGCGTTAAATCGATATTCTAAAATGGCAAAAGGAGACCTGTCCCAAAACAATACCTGCCACGACTTCCCGAGCGCGATCGGTGCCTTGGCTTGGGCAAGGACCTAGACCTCGACCTAGATCTAGACCTCGATTGCTCTTTCCAAGGAGAAGGCGACCGCGAGTTCCTGACACACAAAACCGCCAAACAAACAATTCAAAACCCTAGATCCCGAAACACGCGATGCCGGAATATGCTCATAAACGTCTTATTCAACCAAACACCAAACCGAAACGACGCTGGACCAGAGGGAAGTTTGAGGGGTTCGTACCTTTCGCGAGGAGAATCCGCCTGCGCCGTTTTGGGCAAAACAGAGAAAAAAAAATTTTTAAAAGGAATTAGTATGAATGAAACCGATAGATAGATCTCTAATTCTAATTCGAAGACTAGAAATTTTCGGAGACGAGGAGAGGGAAATTGTTACCATGGCAAGGACGAGTTACGACGCGAGAGCTGCGATTTAGGGTTTTCTTTTTCTTCCTCCTGTTTCGTTTCGCTTTTGACCCTTGCGCGCCCTTGGTTTGTCTTTTCCGGAAGGAACAGTTTAGGAAATCCTTGCATATTTATTTATTTTTTATTAGATTGATGTAAAATAAAATCTCGACAAAATCTGTATTTAGAGTATTTTAAGATTTTGATTGTATATTCAAAAACATCATTGGAAAATTGAATAAATTTCTAACATATATGCGATTGAACACTGAGTTTGTTCTTTATGGTAAATTATATCTCCAGATATCAAATAATTTAGAGATAAACACAAACACAATCCAATTATATAAATAGGACAATTGTTTTAATATAGCTTATTCTATTAATAAGTTTCAAAATCCAAAATCCTACTTGACGAATTCCAAATTTCCTACTATTTGAAATAATTAGCATGATGAAATGTCTGTTTTTTTAATCGACTAGCAATGAAAAATATACATACGTTCACCCGTACATTTAAAAAGATACCGTTCATTGTCGAGATTTTTCAATAGCGGATCGATAAGGGAAGTACATGAACACTAATAAACAAATTAATTTGATTTTGTTTAAGTAGTCTAAATCAATCAGCAAGCATCAACGATATAGAGAGCATCACCACCATTTAATCATCATACTTAACTCGAAAATAAATTATTGAACTCGTATAGTATCCGAATAGCAGGCAGTATAAAAAAATAAAAAATAATTAAAGCCACCAACAGAATATAGCTGAACCTGCCATCCTTGGAACTCACACAGCCAACATCAAATACTTACAACCTGCGAGGAACAATCCAATCAAAGAGTACAAGGAGCAAAGATCCTCATAGCTCCTCCAACTTTTTACAACACCAGAAAGGGCACATTCTTCTTCCTGTACCATTTTTTTTTTACATAAAGAGTTGTGTTCATGTCAATGGAAGGATGGAGAGTCTATGTGGTTAAGGTATCTGGAAGCTTCAAGGCATGAGCTCCAATTACTTTACCACCAACATCCGGGAATGTCTCGTACCCGGGAAGCGGGACTACCTTCCCGTCGGATTCTACCTTCAGAGGATACTTGAGGAGATGACCCTGCAATAATGTGAATTCCGGTTCGTTGTACCGCTTCCAGTTTTTGTCTGCAATTTCGTTTACTGTCCTCACGCAATCTAAGCTCTCGGGAGCAGGTAGCGAGGCAACCTCCCTGCCGAGATGCTCAGCCCACAGAGACATTCTATAACCATAAACCTGCAGCAAAAGTTAGCTATGTTAAGGACTTGTGAGGATAAAGATCGAAGAAGCGGTGGACCATACATACCTCGCCGTGTGGATGTCTCTTGTTTGCAGCCCATGTGTGATGGGGTTGATATGCGCCCATGGCTAGCTCAGTGTCTTTTGTGCCAGCCATGGATCTCTGGTTGATGTTGGCTGATCCTATGATCACATACTCGTCATCTACTACCATACCCTTTGCGTGCACGTAGATCATGAACCTCTGGAATTTCCAGGCGTCAGAAACCTGATGATAACACAGATGAGTATCTTCCACAATAAGTACCAAAGATACAGTGTAACTATGCATGACGAGCCCCCACTGCGATTCTCAAGCATCGATGAATGTCAACCACGAAAGTTTGTTGAACTAAATATTATCTTGTAATGTTAAGCAGATCTTCAAGATTACACTTCAAGAATCGATGTGATCTTATGAAAAAACAAACACAGAAAAGTTCCCCTTCAAAATGCCTTATCATTCTTCCCCTTATTAGCACCACCAGACATTAAACAGAGATCACGAATCCAGATTATTGTCCCCGTCAAAACAAAATCCAAATAACTCCATCGGAAAACTGTAAACGACAATGCTCTGTTTCACAGAACAATGAGCTTACAGTGTGACGTGTCCAGGTTCTGTAATCTGAACATAGCAATGAATATAGCTAATGTGCTAACGGAACTGCTGAACCTGTGAATTGCGTGAAACTATGATATCGACAATTTGCTGAATAGCAAATATGCATTTTATGAGGCCCACGAGACCAAATTTGAAGACGAAGAACAAAAGCAAATACCGTTGCACCATTGGTGCTGGACATTTCCTTTGGCAATTCTTCACGGTTGCCAAGACAATAGAAATTGAGGTAATCTTGAGGATGCGAATCAACCATTCCCACAGACTGAAGTTCACGTGCAATTATCTCATACATCATTTGCATTGTTTGGCTCTGCAATATGGGAAGTTGTGACGTTAGGAGAAGGACAAATGAAGAGAACTGCTATCTCCAGTCATACACACCTATAGTATATTCAATGACCATTGGCCCCCAAAACTCGATCCGATAAACATGTGATTTTGATTTGTAACCATTTGAGCACGCCCGACGAATAAGGTCAACACAACTTGATAGATGAAGGATGAGATACTATGACATAAACATGTGCTACGTGTTATTATTGACATGTTTGAGTTTGTTTTGACTCGAGACAAGTTACCTGCCAAAACAGAATTTCTTGCATGACTTCAGACTGTGGATTGCCCTCAGGCCACATCGGCACAACAACATACACAGCAAATCTCTCATTGGATCTTATCTTGCTAGCAATTTTCAAGGCCAACTCAATCGGCACCAAGTTATCAGCTCCTGCGCAGTGTGTTGGAGATGATGAATTAAGACATGGAAACTAAGTGGAGGTATCACTTAAACTTTAGGGAAGTCAAAGAATGATCAAGTTCGATAGTGGGAGAAGGTGAGCACTGCAAATCATTTTACGACTTATTCACGAAGAACAAGAACACAATGAATATATATAGAACTTTGGGACAAAAGCTGGATTGGACTATAAGTAGAACCAAACTGCAAAGAATGACATATAGAACAGAACCAAGTCTCAGATCTTCACCTGCGTCTTTATAGGACGGCCATGCAAAAGAAGATCCTAGAAAATACTGATTCTCTATATATATAAAATGCTGAGCAGATCTGATAGCCTGGATGTATGCGGTTTGAATGCTTTTGTCAATAACCAAGCTCTTTGCACATATGAGGTTCTGCAGCAGAAGATGAGAGATGAAAATAAGATGCTGTTTGCAATGACTAAGCTGGTTAAACATAGCGGATCAAGTAAAAAAGTCATCTAGAACTGGAATATGAAAACTTGTCAATCAACCTGCGCTTCACACGCTTCGACAGTTCCAGGAAATCCTCTCAGTGATCCTGAGTCAATGGACCGAAATATCTGCAGACGCAACAAAAGTCTGACACATTAGTGAGACATTCTTAGCCTTAATCAGTATGATGACTAAAAGGAGTTTAAAACAACCTGAACATGCCAGTTATCAGGATCGTTTTCTTTGGTAAGATATATGTTGGGGTCATCCTTCGGGATTGTGGTACCATCTTTCCTTACATCTAGGGGAGGACTACGAAACCATGAAATGCGCTCGATTCTTATTAATGCATCTTGCTGCCATTGAGATGCCCCTCGAAACCTGAGTCCAAATTCTTTCCACTTGGTAGCTTGTCTCCAACGCTGCTCGAAGTTTATGAGAACATCATATGCTGCTGGCCCTTCAATTCTGCAATGCAAGTCATGCCATGGTTGACGGGGCGCCTTCGTTCCAGCCTGGTACATACAAATGGTCAAGGAAAACATGACACAGTAGAGGAACTGGTATCAAACAAAAAGGAAGGCCCAGAAGAAAAGGGAAGTCAAAATTCTCTCTCCCTCTCACGCACACAATGCTAGAGAGGTGCAGCTTTGGACATAACGAGGGAAATTACATGCACAGGTCAAGAATCACTAGCAGTGGGAGCAGCTAGTAGTAGGTATTATCAGAGTCCAGACATTCTTCAAGAATTCAAGTCACCACTCACCGGAAATGTAGGATTATGGAAATCATCCTTGAAGACAGTGTCGAGACCATGGAACAAACGGTGCTCAGGAGTATCATACCGCCCATCACAGAGATCGATACCTCCCAGAAAAGCAGTTACGGTTCGGAAACTGTCGTAGGCTTTCGTGTCCACGAGGACACATTTTTGATGGTGTGTAAAGAGGGTTCCAACGACCTGGATATGATCATCATACAAGCGACATCAGGCAAAGCAGAAGAGAGCATTCCCACATTCTGGGGAACAGTAAAAACAAAACTTGCGAGCAGAATCAATTGAATAGTCATTGACTAAAAAGCACCAATTTTATTGAGATCCCAATAATACCACTTGCGCTGGACTAGAAAGGGGCTTAAATTGATCACAAAGCAAAAAGAGCAGACAACTCACCTGCTGTTTGATAATACTAAGCTTCGAACTCGGGTAACGGGGGGAGAGCACACAGGTAACAGAAGAATGCTTGAAGAACTTCTTGGTATCTTCATCATGTGTCTGCATCAATCCACCCTGCGCAACACCAGATATACACACCAGCATGTCAAAACCACCCAAGCCCCCCCACAAAATCACATCCGACGTTACCTCGTAGTCTAAGCACATAATCTACATTCCTGCACAAACTCTACCCATTGCGGATCACTGTCGAAGTCGGCTCTCTCAGCAATGTCTACTACATCCACAAGGTTCAAAACAAACCCCCAACTTTGCATGATCAAACACAAACACATTGTGGGAGAGAGGAAGAATTCTATACCGTCTTGACGCCGAACTTGTCGTGAGAAGTCTTGTCGTCCCATACGAGCAACAGCACCCTGACCCCCTCCTCGGACTTGTACTTGAGCAGCTCGCCGAGCGTGAGGTCGCCGCCACGTGGCAGGGGCCTAGTGGGCTCCCTCACCAGCTTGATCTTATGGAACACCGACCACCCCACAATGTACACCAACTTCTGCGCCTCCGACACCGCATAGCAAACGTCCTCCCAGCAGCTCTCCCGCCTGTGCGGCGCCGCCCTGCCTCCGAGCTCGATCTCGCACGTGCCGCCCACGTGCGCGTCCTGGTACAGCCGCATCCGGTTCCCCCTCCGCATCGGGAAATACACGTCATCGATCTCGCGGGCCCCGCCCCTGTACTCCGGGTTGGCCTCGAACGGCGTGAACTTGAGCTCCACGCGGAGGGCCGTCTCCGGCTTGGGGGGCTTCCCGGAGGAGGGGCTGACGATGGGGAACCAGTCGGAGATGGTCTCGCCGGCGAGGAGCTCGACGGCCGGGATCTTGCAGATTCCGATAAGCTCGGCGCCGAAGAGATCGTTATCCTTGACGCGGAACTCGATGTGGGGGGCGGGGTGGGCGAGGGGGATCTTGAAGCGCTGGTCCCACATAGGGTTAGCGCTGTTCTTGAGGACCTTGGTGCGGGCGAGCGTGGTCTGGGGGACGGAGACGGTGACGTAAGCGTCGCTGGAGACGACGGGGCGGCGGTGGTGGACCTTGGTCCCGGCGGAGGAGGAGGAAGGGGAGGAAGGAGAACAGGCGGTGAAGCAGCGGCTGACGTGGTCGTAGAGCGCGTCCATGTTGGGGAGGCGACGCGCCTCGATGACGTGGAGGTCCAGGTCGCCGTGGAGCATTACCGTCGGCGGCTCATTGTTGTCACCCGTCGTTTCTCCCATTGCGGGATCCGGCGTCGTTTCGACCAAGGTCACGATGTGTAGAGGGGGCGGTGGGGGAGCTTTCCTTCGCCTACGAGTTTACTCGCACCTTGTAAACTCGTAGGCCCCGCGGGTTACCCTGTTTGCAATACTGTTTTTCTTTTATCAATGGCAGCATTAAGGGTTACCCGATTTGGTATTTATATTGGATACTTTTCCTAATTTGCCCTTTTCAATTTTTTTTAAATTACCGCATTACTAAACTTATTTATTAGTGTAAAAAATCAACATATTCATTGTCTTAAAATTTTAAAGTTAAATAACATATTAGGTAGGATGACAATGTATCATACTTAATTTTCTAGGAGTCTGTGAATTATCTAAAGCTCAATATCATTGTCTAGACATCTGATGTTGAAGCTAACCTATCTAAATTTCAATAATTCACCAAAAAAAAGGTTCTACGTTAAAATTATATCATGATATCTACTCAATTGCTCTTATGAGATTTATTGTCCATTGTTTTCTGCAGGAATGTCGTTTAGATTGTGGCTCGATGACTCCGATAACGTTTGAGATTAATTTAGATGACGTTCTCGGTTGTTATAATGTACTTGGTATAATTTGGGTTTAGGATGAAGTGGGTAGGTGTAGCATCCGACAGAGGAGTTGCGGGTGGGGGCTCCGTTTCCAATAATCTACATGGTAGATGGGGGACGCGGATAGAGACGAGCAATAAAGAGATGGATCCAAGAGATGGTGATTTTGACGTGGGAGGGGGAAATGGGCATTTTCGTAATTTGAGTGGCGGTCGTAACGGTCATTATTACAACGTGGCCGCATTCACAGGATTAGGACTTGTTTTAGTAACTCTGTTCGAGCTTTTTTTAAATTAAGATTTTTGAGTTGCTCAGAAATAGAACTGATAACTTTTGGAGAGCTGTCTTTATCTCTAATATCAAATTTTAATATAATTATATTTTACTAGTATCAAATTTACCAACAATCACTTTAATCAAAAAATTGTTTTAACTTATTTATCAAATTAGAGTACTAGAATAGGCACTTAGTTTTCAACTTCGAGTTTGAGCATTAGAATATACAGCAATATTAAATACTTATTGTGAGATCTTTTTCACTTTTCAAATATTATATTTTGCTCAAATCTGAATTAATCATTTAATGTTGTTCAAATATTTTACGATAATAATTATTCTAACTTATTTATCAAATTAGAGTACTAGAATAAGCACTTAGTTTTCAACTTCGAGTATTAGAATATACAACAAGATCTTTCTCACTTTTAAAATATTATACTCGACTCAAATTTAAATTATTCAATATAATAATGTTCGGAAATCTTACGATAACAATTAACTAGCTCTTTTTTCGGGTATAATAATTAATGAGCTCTCCTTTTCCCTACCAAAAGAAAGTAATAAAACTTTTCTCGCGGACCTTCATAATTTCCACGACATTTTTTGGTTGTTGCTTTTCGAAAGATTGAAGATGTACGCTTCGGCGAAGAAAAGGAAAAGTGAATCGAAAGCAAAAAAAAAAAGAGGAAGCTCTACCCTTGACGCTTTGCTTCCGGACCGGACATCCGCCTTCCCCGGCATTATCTGCGCACGAATTTTTTAAATTCTCTAATAGTTCGAGTTGATGACATAGCTCTATACAAAGTTTATTTTTTATCTCTTTGATTATTGTTAAAAAATAATGGTTCAAAAAAATCGCGTTAAAATTATTTATGTTAATACACGTGATTCTTTTTTTTACTTTTTAAGGTACAATATTGGCAGAACTATTCTTATATATATACTATATTGACTAGTTAAATTATTGAGCCAAAATAACTCTTCTTGATATTTTGATACCCATTTAAGTATGAGTCAAATTTGGGATGCATAACGCAACACAAATTTTATTTATCTAGTTATGACACGGTTATATTTTTAAAATATCATTCCATTGTATTATGTTCTATGTATATTTCTAAAATTTTTTTACAAACAAGTTTACCAGTGAATGTACTAATTAAATAATATATATAACAAATTGTCCGGGTAGTTCTGTTCTGATTCTCTAAATCTTCGTTCACAAATAAGTCCCAAACACAACAATAAATTAACATAACAGAACAGAACAGAACGTGCGCTACAAGAAATCTAAAACAAAGGAAAATGGTTGCGGAACAACGCTAAGGGAGGCGTTTCCTAATAATAAATTCATGCGTATCGGCAAACCTTATTATAAATCAGATCTCTAAAGAACAGATAAAGCGCTTATAAAAAGTAACGGACGCACGTTCCCAGTATTCGCTGGGCATCATAAAATTGGAGCCAACTAGGAAACGGAAACGGAAACGGAAACGGAAACGGAAACGGAAACGGAAAAGGAGAAGGGAAGAAGAGTAAAGACAGCTATCACCAGCTCACGTATTTTTTTTGAGGAAGAAAGTGGCGCGGAGCCTATATTAAAAGACGAGTTACAGACATAAAACAAGAAATCGAAGCGAAAATACAGACACAAGACAAGAAATCCAACCAGAAAATGAAAGCCAGTCCGATGACAGCAGGGTGGCACAGGGGGGGAGCGATGGACGGTCGATAAAGCACGAAGGCTGACGACCGTGGCGTAGTTCTGCCAAAGCAAGCTTTGGCTAAAAACCTCAAGACATCGTCAAGAGGGCATCTGAATGCAAAACACTCAGATGAGAGCCAAGGTCGACGTAAATCGACCAAGACAAGGTTCTCCACCCGCAACCATCGAACAGGCAACAAGATCCGAAAGGATCTCAGATCATGACGACCCAAGCAAAAGCATAAACAGAAAACAAACAAGCAAAAGCCCGACGCAGCCACTAAACACGTGTGACTCGAGAGCATAAGGAAAAGCAGATAGACAGAAAAACACAACGAGAACAAACAAACACAGGAAAATAATAAAATAAAAGCAAAACGCAGAAAGCCGATCGGGGAGGAGATCAGAGACGACCATCCTCCCCGGGGACCGCCGGCCCCCTCAAACGAGGCCAGCCGTGAAGATCAGGCTAGGAGGGTTGGTGGCGACGGAGAGCTGGCAGCGACGGAGAGCTACGGCAAGGCAACGGAGACGGAGGCGACCCCCCTCTACGAGCCGATGACCCCGGTCACAGTCAGCCTAGGGAATCGCTGTCGGCGAGTCGCGAGCTGAGGATGCCGATCTTGTTTGATACGAGGAGGTCACTGACGATGGTGAGGCGACGGTGGAACAAAGACGACGACGACGAGGCGACTGTGGTGAGGTGACGGTGGTGAGGCGACGGTGGTGAGGCGACGGAGAACGAAGACGACGACGACGAAGGGACGGAGGTGAGGTGACGACGACGACGAAGGGACGGAGGTGAGGTGACGACGACGGCGAGACGAGCCTGAGACGGCGAGACGAGCCTGAGACGGCGAGGGTGAGGCGATGAGATGACGACGGAGAGGCGAGGGTCGGCGGAACAGCGGTTGTGGATGGACGGTGGTGAGACGACGGTAACGAGGAAAGCTCCACAAAGGGAGAGAAAATATCTAGATATTATCTAGATAGAAAAGGCTCCACAAAGGGAGAGGAAAGCTCCACTTTTTTTTTTTTTTGTTGGAAGGGAGAGAAAACCAATACTAGACTTACCAGCTCACGTATTGGATGGCGGCACGGCGTATAGGGTTCCATCCTTGGGAAATCCACCTGTTTCTGTTCTATCCATCGACCTAAAGATTTCATCCCATGTTAAGATATGAGATATGGTTTTAGCAATGAAAGAACAAATCTCTATATATAAATACTAAAATAAAATACAATTAGTAATATAGTAATCTAACTTCATACTTAAAGATTTTTTTAATTTATCAGCGTGATGATTACTGTCAAATATGAAATTTTTTCTTCCAAAATTGCGGTCGCTGATTTTAATAAAATTTTCTCGTGGTAAAAATCCGCAGAAAAAGAGCATGTCTTGCAATATTACAAGGGTGTCCGTGATAATGGAAAGTTTATTCCTCATTTCATTTTATTTCACGTCGAAAATAATGGTCTAACGTCGGATCTATATAATCAAGAACTATGTTAAAACTAGGTCGAATTATAATGTTCACAAATATTTAATTACCAAATTTTAGGACAGATGCATTTTCGAGAATGGATTACTATCCGAAATGCCAAAAGAAAAAGTGGGTTCGACGACGTGAGCCACCACGGCCATAGTTTGGATGGGCATTTGTTTTGGGCCCTACTTAGGCCCAGACCACTTTAATTATTTCGCAATGGACAGCCTGTGGCAACTACCAAATGCTTCCAACAACAACAAAAAACCCAACCAAATGCCACTTTGGAGTCGAGTGGCCAGATTTTCGGCAACGATTTTTTTGAAATACCAAAGTAAAGAGTAATATCAAATTCTATTTAAAAAAAATAAAAGATAAATTATTCTCAGATCTCTGATATTTTGACACCCTACTTTTTAGGTTCTGAGTTTTCATAAATGATTTTGCCATCCCTCGTGTTTAGTTTTATTATACTCTCGGATTCTTCGCTGACGTTATCAGTCATTTTGTTATTATTTTATAGAGAAAAGTCTCATATAGTATCTTGTAGTTTCAAATTTTTAGAATTAAGGCCATGTGGTTTCAAATTGGGAATTTAGTCCCCTGTGAATTACACACCTTTTCCCGGGCAGGTCCAGGGTAGTTGCTCGGCCAAATGGGCTTGAAACACTGTCATTTTTGCCCGACGTGGCGACAAGTGGGTTTAGTTGATGATGACATGTTATATGATAAATTATCAAAATAATTCCTAATTTTTATAGTTTTTCAAAAAAAACCCAAAATAATCTCTAGTTTCTTCTTCCTCCAAACGATACAATCCCACCTTCTTTTTTTATAACGCAGCATCATCATCATCTCCAACAACCAAAATCAAAGTCGGTGGAATCTTGATGGGTTTCCGGTAACAGAACGATTGGATTGGAGTTTCATCTTGTTCCCGTCAATGCCGGGGAAGTTCAAGATCGATCGAGGCAGGCCCCACCACTTCTCGACGATGAACCAACAGCTTCAGACGGCTAGACCAAGTAGATGGCGGCCAATTCATCCCACTCCACCACCACTTGACCCTCGACACCAACTCCGACGACGATGACTTCCTCGACGAGTCAGCGGTCCTTGCCGCCAATTTGAGGAAACACCAAATCACTCCGGGCGCCCGATGCAAGTGAAATTTGAGGCACCACCTGGATGACATCAGCCTCGCCGATGACGACCATGCCCCCGCCGATGACGACCCCACCCCTGCCAGTCAGTACGATGCTCCCTCCTCTGACAAGCTCAAGCTTGAGGAAATAGTAGAATTGGTGAGAAAGAAATTTCCCAACTATGATTTAGGGTTCATCTTTGGGAATTGGAGATTTAGGGTTCTACCCATCTGTTGATTGAAGTCCTAAAGGTTTTGAATTCACGAAGAGGCATGAAGAAGATGATGCGGACCGGTCCGGTTGATTGGGTTCAACGGCGTTGTCATTTTCGGTTGATTGGGTTCGACATCGTCAGTTGAAGGAGGAGGAGGGGCTTTTGATTTTGGTTCGAGGAGAAGGAGGGAGAAGAGATATCGATTGTATAAATAGAGGAGGGAGGTTTCTTGGCAGAGGATACTAAATAGGAAGCTTCAATTGGGACAAAATATGAATAATGGTTTTTTTTGGGGTTTTTCTGAGAAAATATAAAAATGAGAGATTATTTTGTTAATTTATCGTATTACACGTCGTCATCAATTAACCCACTTTTCGCCACGTGTCTGCCACGTCGGGTAAAAATGACAGCTTTTCAAGCCCATTTGGCCGGGCAACTACCTTGGACCTGCCGAGAAAAAAGTGTGTAAACCACAGGGGATTAAATTCCCAATTTGAAACCACATGGCCTTGATTCTGAAAATGTGAAACTACATGGTACTAAATAGGATATTTCTCTATTTTATATTTGAAATGACTTTTATACCCTTGGCCGGCCAATCCAAGTCTATGGTTATCTTCTCCGACAAACTCCGGCCAACTTTTGCAGCCAAACTAAGTCTCTAGCAAACTCCGGCCATCTTTTTCGGCCAAAAAATCATGTTGTACACATTAGTGTTCATCACCAAAAAAACCACAAATCTGCACCCCCAAGTTTCATCCCCTGTCCCCTAACCTCTCCGTTGTTGTGCCCTCCTCTTCCTCTGCCCTCCTTTTCCCATTGTTTTAGAGATCACAACCACATCACTTCCGAGAGAGACACGATTTGGTCGGAAAAGAGCGAGGCAAAAAAAGACCTATGAGGAGGGAAGGGCTAGCTTCAGGGAGGTAGTAGAAGCAGTATATTGACGTCGATAGCCTGTTGCTCCTTTCCCGGGGGAGGCGGTGCTCTGCCGCCGGGACCGACAATATGGTGCTGCTGCTCAGAGAGACTTCTTCCATGATCGCCGTCTCGATTGTCCTTCCTCGCCTGCGTTGATCTCTCTCTTCTTCATCATCATCATCATCATCATCTTCAAAATGGCGCAGTTGGGAAGCTCGTTGGGGTTTTACGGGCCAGGCTTAAGTCTGCTGAAGAAAGGAAGGAGGAAGTGGTCGTTTAGGGAGGGGTAGTGGTCCCCCCATCTTCTTCGCCGGCGACCTAGAAGCTTCCTCTGTCGATGGGGGAAGCAGGGAGGGGAAGTATTTTTTATTAATTTATTGCAAGAGTTATTTAAGTAATTTTATTTACAAAAATGAAAAAAATGAATGGATGACATTATCGAAGAATTCGAGAATATAATAAAAATAAATACAGGAGATGGAGAAATTATTTATGAAAATCTAGGAATGTTAGAGACCAGGGTGATAAAATCCGAGGAATCTAAAAACAATTTACCAAAATTTTAATATTATATTCTACATTTATAACACAGAACCCAAGGCGTTCCTATGTTATGTTGGAACACCTCGGAAACGTGAACGACTTTGAGCGTATGATATAATATCATGTGATCCTCTATTTCGCAACCGTTGCACTGACCCTTCATAATGGGAATGGCTAAATATAATTTTTTAAAGAAAAATGGTTAGATAAACCAGACGTTACAAGATTTTTTGATGAATATCATAATACACACCACCAACTAAATCAACTTCGTCCTGTATAAAATATTTGAATAGTAATAAAATTTACTAACAAGTATTTAAGGCTGTGTTTGTTTTCATGGTTGATTTTTGTCCAAGCCCATGTTTGGCACAGAAAATGGACTAGAAAAAATTAGAAGTTTGTCACAGCTCACTCTCAATTTCTTGTCCCATCTATTACCATGAGACAAGAATTTCTGTCCAAGGACAGAAATCTCTTTTGACATGTTATTCCATAATATCCTAAACTATTCTATTTTTTTATTTTTCGTCAACTTTAACTCAATTATTACTAATCAAATTTCTCTAATATATGATTTTCGGGTCTGGTATATAATTTTTTAATTAGGATTGAATATTTTAATATTTGTATACTCATTTAAATTTTCTAAATTTTATATTTCGGATACAAATCTATATAAAAATATATAATGGTTAATTCATATATTTGATTAATATATACATATTTACCATGATATTATTTTTGTGAGGCTTTCGTACAAGAGAATTCAACACACGACTCTGTTCTACACTGTACATGTACCAATGTAATATTTGATTAATACATACATATCGATTTTACTCCGATTAATAAATATTCTCTTTTGTTATCATGAAGGGTAATTTTGTCTTTAACATAATTTTAAACGTATCAAACAAATTGGTTTAAATGTCCAACCGTGTACTGAAGTTACCAAACACAGTACATGACATCTAGAACAAACAAGTCTATCTAGTACTGTCCTGTCCTATATTTCCAGTCCTGTCCAGAAGACGTACCAAACGCAACCTAAGAGTTTGTATTCTAATAACTTGAACTCAAAATTTAATTCAATGAAAAAAATCAATTTGTATAATGTAACGGCGAGACCTAATTTAAGGACATGGTTGCGAATTAGGTTGGAAATAACAATTAGAGCTCCGGATAAACCAATCATGGACGTGCCTCTCAGGTCTACTGTATCTGATGAGCAAGAGGAGGATCAAGCCGCAGAACGTGCAATCAAGGCTTGCCCGAAAAATGAGATTCAGTTCGGAGGATGATGGACCAACCATTCTAAAAGGTATTAGGGATCCGCACTAATCGAGACTATTCGAACCTCCGTAATTAGGTCAAGAGAGAGAACTTAGGATTGGATTTGGGGTAGATATACTTTTGCAAATGTACTAGATAATTGCATATCATATTTGTTATGATGTGTGTTTATCTGACACTTTTAGGTGATTAGGTGTTACCTTTTTGGTGGTTTTGGAGGAGTATATACTTGTAAAAAAAAATAGGATTAAAATAAGACTTCTGATTCCATTTCCAGTTCCACTCTTGTAAAATTCAGCTGGTACCCATTTTACCTCTAAACATAAAGCTTTGACTGGATTGCAAATAAATAACGGAAATGTATAATAAAATAGAAAAAAATAACTTATATTGATTGTATTAATAATAAAAGAGGGTACTATAACATACATTTTCACAAACACAGTCCAGCGTTTATTACACAACATACATTATCTTCACCAATGGCTGAACATCAAAATTGCAGAAGAATACAAAATATACGTTGTGATGTTAACAGTTCGCTGTAACAATTTGTATGTGTCCAGAGGACCTAGATGCACATACCGCAATCTATTACTTGTACTAAATGATCACCAAAACAGTGGGAACAAGAAAATTGTATACAGATACATAGCTTCAACCTTAAGGTAAGTCCAAATATTGATTTGGACATAACTACTCCCGAAGCTATAGCAATCTTGTGCATAGTTCACAGTTTCATCGCTCTCGTAGTTTCGGCTTTTCTTAGGGGGAACGGTAGTTTCTGCAACCTGCGAAACAAACATATAATGGCATCACCACTGGGTTTTGAAAGCAAAACAAGCACCGAAGACGGAGGACATAGCAGAAGCTTAAGATAGTTGGACTTGATCAGCCGAAGAACAGAGTAAATGCAATGAAGCATAATGTAATGCATCTAAACCAACCCGTAAGATTGAAAAGCAAGAAAATATAAATCACCTTTGTATTCCATAGCTCTCACAACCCGGTTGGAACTCAACGCTTGTCCTTCTTGTCATCTTTATTCTCCTGAGTGCTCCTGTCATCCTTTGGTGTGTACTGGCTGGTAGACGAGGGCGAATACCCAGGAGCACTAGGCGAGTAGCCAGCACTTGGACTACAGAGGACAAAACGGAATGAAGTGATTATTTTGGTCAAAGTACGATATTCATGACTTGCTTCAAGGCACATAGTACAGTAGGAATCTGAACACACCTGTACTGGGGCGAACTAGGACTAAAATCAATGCTCGCATTAGAGTTGTAAGGGCTGCACAAAAGAATAGGCATTAGTATTTCGATTGCAGTTGACAGCACAAATAATGAGACACGGAAGGGCAAACACACTCAGCTGAAGTGTTGTTACCTGCTAGGACTGTATGCTGGGCTTGACGGGGAATATGATGGAGACGTTGGCGAATATGAAGGGGAAGTAGGGCTGCAAAAACAAGCACGAACTAAAGCTCAGTATTTCAACAAATTGGAAAAAGGACATCTAACAAGACATTCACATTTCGTACCTGTAATTCGGGGATGTTGGACTGTAAGGACTGGATGCTGACAGCCTAGCACTACTGGGTGAATACGCCTGTGAGGGGCTATATTTTGCAGACTGAGGGTTGTAACTAGGGGAAGTCGGGCTATAACCTGGAGAGGAGGGAGAATAACTTGGGGAAGTTGGGCTATAACCTGGGGAGGTGGGGCTGTAAGCAGGGGAGGTGGGGCTGTAAGATGGAGATGTGGGGCTGTAAGATGGAGAGGTGGGACTGTAGGAAGGAGAGGTAGGGCTGTAAGACGGAGAGGTAGGGCTATAAGAAGGTGACGTGGGGCTGTAAGCAGGGGATGTGGGACTATATGCGGGGGAAGTAGGGCTGTAACTAGGAGATGTAGGGCTATAACTAGGGGAAGTGGGGCTGTAACTGGGAGATGTAGGACTATAACTGGGAGAGGTAGGGCTGTAGCTCGGTGATGTGGGGGAATATGACGGACTTGTCGGAGAATATGCAGGACTAGTTGGGCTATACCCAGGAGAGCTTGGGCTATAGGTCGGTGAGGTGGGGCTGTATCCAGGGGAGGTGGGGCTGTATCCAGGAGAAGTGGGACTGTACCCAGGAGAAGTGGGACTGTACCCTGGAGAAGATGGGCTATATCCTGGGGATGATGGGCTGTATCCTGGGGATGAAGCTGGTGAGAAGGCCATTCCACCAACATAGGGAGAAAACTGAGCATCGGAAATGGGCGAGAGGCGAAGATTTGGGCTCAGCAAGTAATTTGGAGACATCATGCCATCATGATAAGGAGTTCCAGAGATCGGCGAACGGCCTGGAGTCATGCCAAAATCCAGGCCTTCCATGTAACTGGGAAGCTGGAGTTCAATAGCATTCTTCAGCATCTCATCATTAAGGTACAAGGAGCAGGCCCCAGTACCAATTGGCCCAAGCTGGCCGAGCATTATATTCTCAGTAACCCCTCTCAAGTAATCGGATTCAGCGTACACTGCGGCATCAAGTAAAATGTCCACAGTTTCTTCGAATGAGCATCTCATCAATGGCCCCGTATCGTTTCTATTAATTCCATGTCGAGTAATCGCCATCAAGTGCCCACGATAGGTCATTGTATCACACAGTATAGCCAGGTGGCGGTAATTCACATAGGAGCCATCAAAAGATATAACAACCCTCAACTCATCAAGCAGGGAACGCCGAACCGCCTCAATGCCAAGAACTTCAATAACTTCGATCAAATGATTGCTTGTGGTCCTAGAGGCATCAACATTTTCATGACACATAACAGCCAAGAGATTGACACCCTCAGTATCCAGCATCCACTCCTCCGTTGTCTTGAACCCATCATTCTCATCAAACTTGCTCACTTTGCCATGTTTTATAAACACTTTATTTATATCTGGGATACCTCTGAGAGCCATTTCCGTGAGCATGTTGCTCTCAATCTTCTTTAAGAAGACGTCATCTTCAGCAGACTCATCATTCAAATCCCCCTTAGGAGCTTCTTCATTCATTATACGAATCCGAAGAATCAATTTTTCAGCATTGTCATCACTACTTATACAAGTCAAATCACCATCAAACTCCATGTTTATCTTATCGGTTATGCCAGCCATGTCCAACTTCTTATCAATCATCATCTCCCGATTCAACTCTATGCGAAGCAACCAAGGAGACATCTTCTCCGGTGCTACCTCTTCGTCTGGCATTTCGTAATACGACTTCACAAAATCGATATCTTCTTCAATGAGTGTACTCATTGGATCAGGATCATACCACACTTCAGTAGCCTGTGTGACACTCCTAAGAGTTGTGTACTCCAAGGCGCATTGCACATTCTTAGCCTTCTCCTTTGTTGTATTACATTCCGGTGTTAGATAGACTGCCAAAGAGGGAGTCTTAATGTTCTTAGCTACATTGATAATTTCTCGCAGCCGAGGAACTCCGAGAGTTACATTCTTTGCACTAACACCAGCATAATGGAAGGTGTTTAAAGTCATCTGAGTAGCAGGTTCTCCAATGGATTGGGCAGCCACACACCCAATCATTTCGCCACCAGCTACCAAAGACTGTGCAAATCTCGACTCAATCTCACCAATAACCCAATCAAATGCTTCACGGCTAAGCCTATACTCCTCGAGAACCCTTTTACTCGCAAGAGTGCTACGAAGCAAAATTCCGAAGAACAGAGTTGCGTTCTTCTGGGCCTCAACACTTAATGGATCCTCGCCAACAACAACTTTAAGTCTCTCCTGGAGCTTGTCAACTGCTTCAACTGCTTCCATTGGGTGCATATCAGAACGTCTTCGTCTATCAATCTTGAAAGTTTTCTGAGCGTTCCAAATGAGCCTGGAAAGGTTAACGGGTAATGGCCACTTGTCCTCACCTGTGGTTGCAATCTCTCTTCCTAGTTGAAATCTGTCTGCTTCAAGCTTATGAACTTCAGCATCAAACACATCATGCAATTCCCGGATGTTTTTCAAGTCCTCAATGTGCTCATCCATCATGTAACTAGTAGGGTTCCAATTTGGATCATCGAGCTCATATCTGAAGACCCTATTGAACTCGGATTTCTTCATTTTCAGAGAATCCAGCTTCTGCGACTCAATCCATACTGCATCCATACCATCTTCTCCATAGAGAAACTGAATGACATCACCCAACGAGTTCCTGACAGTCCCATCATACTTGACCATTATATCCTCCATGGCCTTGACCAATCGCCTCTGGATGTACCCTGTCTCAGAAGTCTTCACAGCAGTATCTATCAGACCTTCCCTACCACCCATCGCATGGAAAAAGAACTCTTGTGGAGTCAATCCTCGAAGATAGGAGTTCTCCACAAAGCCACGACTTTCCGGGCCCAGATCATCTCTGGTGAAGTGGGGCAACGTCCTGCCTATGAAACCAAATGGAATTCGCTTACCCTCCACATTTTGCTGGCCAACACAAGCAGTCATCTGTGAGATGTTGATGAAACTTCCTTTTGATCCTGCAGTGACCATTGCTTTGAGATTATTACTCTCTGATAAACTTTTCTGGGCACTGCTCCCTGCATCATCACGGGCTTTATTTAAAACCTGCATGCTTCAGATGGTTAGAAAGTAGGCATCAATAAACCAGATTACACCAAGATCAACATCAAACTAATCTGTCTGATTACCTGGTTTACTTTATTTTCAAAAGATTCCGCCATGGACCGTCCCGGTTCAGGTTCCAATTCCTTGTTATTAAAATCCCGAATAAGATCTTTCACCGCATTTTTTGCTGTCGAAATAGTTTCATTTATTGTTTCCATTGTTCCAGCATCAGCAATAGTATCTCCGATTCCAATGCTAAAAGCATTTTGCAACAGCCAATAATTCACAAGCCACTGTGTGTGCCCCAAAAATTTGCGAGCTGCATCTGGACCAACTTCTTCCCTACACCCACAAACAAAAACCAAGAAGCAGCGTGTTACGTCATATAACCAGGCAAATTCTTGCATCACTTAAAAAGCATAACTTGCTGTGATCAAAACCTAGTAGCTACAAGTGATAGTTGTCCTCAAAGGAGGAGATCTCAAATAAATTCAAATGTAAATACTAATAGATAGAGTTTGCACAATATTTTCTCAAGAAAGAAAATTAGAAAGTTATGTTCTCAGGCTAATATCCCATTGCTAAAAGAATTGGAAGACCAAAAACGCATACCAGATGACATGGATTAGACTTCCGGAAGAAGAACCCAGCGTTTTCTTGCAAAGGGTTCCGGAAAGAAGCTCCCCCTTTTCTATCCGAACTAAAGTATCCCCAGGAGTAAGAACACCACGTTCTGAGTCATTGTGCCAGGCAGCAGTTCTGAACAGATTGATCTGCTTTGGTATGATAAGATTAAAAACTTGTTTCCCAGTCCATAGAGGACGTGGACGCAAAATAACAGGAGAAGGTATTTTCCCATCGAAGTCCTCCCACCACATCAAGATGTTCATGAAAACATCCTGCCAAACATGATACATTAGGCAGAAGATCAGAATTGATAGCATGCAACTACAAGCCAGAGCACACTGATTTACGTTCCTCGATTATTACCTTTTCTATGAAGGTGTCCCTCTTGGTAATCTTACGGCAACCTAAAAGCGAATCCTGGACGATTCCCATCACAGGCCGGTTTGCTTGAGGTGATACAATGCACTTAGGCACCATCATAAGTTCCAAAACCTCTGCTCTAGTTTCAAATGACTGAGGAACATGCATGTTCATCTCATCCCCATCAAAATCAGCATTATAAGGCGAAGTAACAGATAAATTCAATCGGAAGGTGGAATATGGCATAATCTTGATCCTATGCCCCATGATTGACATCTTGTGTAAACTAGGCTGCCGGTTGAACAGCACAAAGTCTCCATCATTCAAATGCCGTTCCACCTGAAACCATAAACATTGAGAGCTCCAGATAACTGTAAGAAAGGAACAGTCGGCATCAAGTGAAAAGCAAAACAAGTCCACAAGACACCTTGTAGCCAAGTTCCAAATGATGATCACTGCTTTTCTTCAAGTAACGAAGGTCAAGCCTTTGTCCATCATCTCGAATGATATATCTTGCTCCAGTCTTACCAGGAGGAGGATGAGGTCCATACTCAACAAGCTCTTTCAACCTAATTAAGAAAGCCTTCGTCAACAAAATGTTTAATGTGGAGATACCGAGAAATCCCACAGAAACAAACCAATTCAAACCTCTCAATGTTGTACGGAGTCACAGTCTCCGGGTAAGTTAGATTTAAAGCAATACTCCAAGGTACTCCCAGTTGATCAATATTAATGGTGGGATCTGGGGTAATAACTGTACGGGCAGAAAAATCAACTCTCTTCCCCATCAAATTACCCCTAATCCTGCCTTCCTTTGCCTTAAGCCTACTGCATATTGACTTAATAGGTCTCCCTGATCTCTGCGTGGCCTGCAAGATACAGTACACATTAGCAAGAAGTTAAAGCAATTCTCTTGGAAGGATCAATGCACAACCTTATGCATGTAGATCAAACACTGATTCATGGAAAGGAAAGCTCATACCCTTGGTTGCCCAGGTAACTCATTGTCAAAATATGTGGCGACATGAAACTGCAACAATTGCGCGAACTCGGAAATTATATGAGCAGGTGCCCCACCCCTCTCCTGTTTCCGGAGATTCTCGTTGTGACGGATAATCATAGCCAGTTGGTGAGTCAAGTCATCCTGATGAGCAAAGAAAGATACAACTATCAATCTGAGGAAGTTTAAAACTTTAACCTCTTAGATGACTTACCATGATGCTCTAAAGAGTTCAA
Source organism: Hypericum androsaemum (assembly GCA_963995505.1). Taxonomy (NCBI): domain Eukaryota; kingdom Viridiplantae; phylum Streptophyta; class Magnoliopsida; order Malpighiales; family Hypericaceae; genus Hypericum; species Hypericum androsaemum. The sequence continues at coordinate 21,846,824 of OZ023181.1, forward strand.
AGATCTAAAATCTAATCACTCACTGCTCCAAAACCTGATAGAAAATTTCAATACATACCTCACTTCTGGAAGAGGTATCCATCATCACTGATGGTCTAACAGGAGGTGGCGGAATAGGAAGAACTTGTAAGATCATCCAATCTGGGCGAGCATACTTGGGGTTAAATCCCATCAACTGGCAATCTTCATCACTAATTCTCTTCAGAACACTCAGAACCTAACAAACATAAAAGAAATATTAGCTGCCTGCATAATGCTGCACTCATCTTATAAGATCTCTGAATGCGAAAAGAATCACCCGTTCAGCAGTTAGTGTCTGTTTTCTTTCTACCGGTTCAGGCATCTGGTCCTGGTCATCATTTTTCTTCCTCTGAGCCTTGTACTCCGCAATCATCTTCATACCTTCGATACTTATCTTTGGCTGCTGAGCACCACAGCCACCACGACTTTTCTTCACAGGCTCGTCAGTATCTTGACCTTGGACATCAATCTCATCACCACCTTCACATTTGGTCTTGTTTTTGGAAGCGTCCAACATCTTTTTAAGCCTGTTTTTGGGGTTCTTGATCTTCAGAGCTTGCTTGAATTTGGGATCATCCTGACAAAAGAGGATGCCATGGAGCTCTTTAGATGCTAGAAACGCAGAACAAAAAACCATCTTATGATGCAAACAATATGACTAATGGGCTAGGCGAACAAACTTATCTCCAAAAGTATCAATGTCGACACCATGATTACTCAACTGGCTCTACAAAGAAAAGGTTCCTGATCTGTCTTACAACTAAACAGCCAACGTTTCACGACTCTAAATGTTCAACCAAACACACACATAACAGCGGCTTAATTCAAGTTCAGCAGGTCAACGGCACAAGATCCATTCCACCAATTCTTTCCCCAATAACTTGGAAACCACACACCAAAGTACCTCGTCAGTGAGAATCTTGGAGCAGTTGAAGCAGACGCATCGCATAATACTAAGCACCGTCTTAAAAAAACCGATGTGAAACATGGGCTTCGCGAGCTCCAGGTGGCCAAAGTGGCCAGGACACTCGGCCATATTCGCGGTACAAGTCTCGCACTTGGTCTTCCTATCTATAGTCCCAAGCCGCGGATCACTCAGCCCCTGCGGCTTCGGCTTCCCCCTCTCGGTCGTCTCGCTGTGCTCGATTTGAACAACCGACATTTGCCTCTGCACAACAACCAAAGCCACAAACAAAAGCACCAATTAGCAAACCTAACAACGATAACTACCACAACTAAAGCTCCAAACGAGGAAGAAACGAGGGGCAAAAGGGGAATTACAATCTCGTCGGGGCTGAGAATGCCGAACTGGACAATCTGGACCCTGGCGACCTCCGCCGGGGAGTGAGGGAATCGGGTGTCCATGGTCAAACCAAACCCTAGCTCCCTCGGGTTCAAGATTCTAAGTTCGTTCTTTTTTTTTTTTCTTTTTTGGCTCCAAAACGGATCTTTGAAAATAAGTTGATCTTTTTTTTGTTTTCGGGTTTTAACAGTCCAGAAGTATTGGACTTGGGTGTCGATCTCTCTCTCTATAAAACGCTCTCTGTCTCAGATCTCGAGGGAGGGAGGGAGGGAGGAGAGGAGAGTTTCTCCAAAACGAGAAAGAGAGGGGGGTGGGGTCTTATTTATAGACGAAGCCAGGGGCAACCCTAGGAAAAGTGAGAGAGGCTATCGTGCGCTTGATGCGCACTTTGTATTTATGTTGCGCCTGGCGGTTTATACCGCGCGGGCTTTATCTAATTCGCTTCCCTCGCTCAATTTTGGGCCTGGGCTTTGTAGAATATGAGCCTGGGCCTTCCGATAAACAGAAGAAAAAACAAAAGTAATGTTTGGCACAGCACTTTGATGACATATTGCAGATTTTATTTATTTATGATATAGTACATTTTATAATTTGTAAGATATGTTTAAGTAGCCAATTTAAAACTGCATTTTCAGCCTACATGTATATATTTGCTTAAATTCATTAGCATTTGCAGATTGCCATTTGATTGATTTGTAAGAAGTGTTTTTTTTTTTCGTGGGTAAAATCATACTTCATTCATTCATGGAATAAAATCAGTTCAAACATACATCAACAGGTAGGAAACAAACGCCTCGGCGTCCTGAGCCAAAGTAAGGGCAACCTCTCCGTAGGAGGAGCACGAAGGACAATGGCTGACGGAGAGAACGGAAATGACAACTTCGCTAAATTATGCGCCGGCACATTTGTCTCACGTCTAACAAAACAGAATTGATAAACTATTGAAACTAGATGCTGCAATGCGACAGTTATCTACCAAAACAGATAGGTCACTTCTATCCAGCTAGTTTTGTTGAAGCGCTAGGATAAGTGACTGACAGTCTGACTCAAAAATAACATCAGTTAATCCAATGACCTGGCCAGCACACTCATAGTTTCATGGGATGCGACTGATACAGATAGGTACGAATCGCTCCACGAACAAAGAGACCCTGGTGATCATGATTTTTTACCAATATGGTGCTACAGTACCAATTTATTACCAAAATAGTATTACTGTTGAAAATATTCCGAGAATGGTGTCCTTTTTCAAGATTGAAAAAAAATTTCGACCTAGGGACCCTAGATCAAAAATTTGTGTGACTTGGGACCAAATCGAAAAAAATTTCGACTTCCGTAGTCGAAAGATTCTTTTCAATTTTGGTCCCAGGTCGAAAAAACTTTCAACCTGAGGACCCAGATCAAAAAAAAAAATGATCTAGATTCATCTCCCCTGCAATCTGGACAAAGTTGAATTTTTGTCGGATAAGTCACAAGTCGAAATATTTTTTCGACCTGGGGACAGTGAGATCGAAAAAAAATTTCAATCTGGGTCCTATATATACCCACCGAAGCCTTTCCTTTCATCACAGAAGAACGAAATCCCTCCCTCCTTTAACTCAGGTACATTTTTTTAATTACTTAATTACGTTGTCATCAATTCAATTCAGTAGACAATTATTTTATTTTGTGAACATTGATGATGAGAAAATTATGCCAAATACAGTGGATTACACCATGAAATTAGTTCATAAGAAAAAAAGGAGAGAATTTGATTAGTAACAAGTTCATTAGATACTAAAAAATTATTATAATGAGGGAATTTGATTAGTAATAAGCAAGGTTTTCAAATAGGACCCGGAGAGTGATCCGATCTTGACTCTGGATCGTATTTCAATTAGTCTGACCGGTTGGACATAACCTGGAAATCCTAAGAAAAAAAATCTGACCAAACATGATTTTTCTCTTTTTATTACGGCTGGTCGATTTTTTAGATCAAAATATCTGATCGATCCTGTTTTTTGTTCAAAATATCTGACAAATCCTTATTTTTTGGTTCAACCTTACGAACAAAAAAAATGGAGTCAAAAATTTGGTCAAATCGCCTGGTCCGACCATTTTTTGGATGGTTGGTAAGGTTGACAGTTTTATGGCCATACCCGGTACACTCTACTGACAGAATTATTGTCCGACCAGTCGGACCACGTATTTAATAACCTTGGTAATAAGTTCATTAGATACTAGAAAAATTTTCTAATGAGGAAATTTGATTAGTAAGAAGTTTATTAAATACTAAAAAAATTTCTATTTCATTAGAAAAGAACATGTGTCTTGTTTGGTTGTCTATTGAATTCATTAGCATATTTTAATTAATTTTGATGAATTATGCCACCTCTAATTATGTGTCAACTTCTTTTGTTATAGTGTTAAAAATAGCTTTACGGAATGTACGAATAACTTTGAAATATGATGGAGAAATGTACATCAACAGTGAAATCGGTTTTTATTACATGGGTGGTTCAAAAAAAAGATTCAAGTGTTACGAAGATTTCTCCTATGATGTGACAAAAGTATATGAAAAGACTATTGGTCCTGGTGAAGAAGTTCGTAGGCTGCTATTTAGATATCCTATTGACAGAGAGAAATTTTATCAAATGCCTATTGACAACGATGGAGATGTTAGGAATATGGTTCACACAATGATCATGTTTGTAGGACTGTACAAGAGTGTGATTTATTTAGAAATTATTGTGGAGAAGAGGGTATCGAATAATTACCAAATGTTGGCTTATCATGAAAGCCAGTTACTGAGTAGTGATGGAGCTGGGACCTATCCGGATAAAAAATCCATAAGAAATCTCTCACTTTCCAGATTCTTGTCGGATAAGGTACCAAATAAAAAAAATTGATCTGGGTCCTCAAGTCGAAATTTTTTTTTGACCTGGGATCAAAATCGAAAAGAAACTTTCAACTACGGAAGTCAAATTTTTTTTTGATTTTGGTCCCAAGTCGATTTTTTTTTCTGATCTAGGGTCCCCAGGTCAAAATTTTTTTCAATCTTGAAAAGGAACACCATTCTCAGAATATTTTCAATAATAGTAACACCATTTTGGTAATAAATTGGTACTGTAGTACCATATTGGTAAAAAAACTCGATTATCATGCCAACCTGACCATCTCCATCCGGCAACAACCATGCATCATAATTCACCTTATACCACCCAGCAGCAAGAGCCTGCAATCGCTGTAGAGAATCAGAGGGCAGAGCAGCTTCCTTCATGTTAGCCAAGATAAAATCCAATTGGAGAATTTGATTTTTAATCCAACGAGGAAGTTGACCCAACAAAATTTTATGTTGGACTTGAGCCTAAGAGATTAATTACAAAAAAATTCTCATTAAATATAATCTCTTAGAAACTTTGAGCTAATTGTAATGTGGGTCACAATAATTAGTTTTGGGTGTCTATGAGATCAATGCAAAATACGTTGAGAAAATTTCGTAACGATAAATGACACTTGCAAAAAATCAATTCTTGGTGTGAATAAAAGTTGACTTCGAAGTGATACGTTTTTACTGGTTGTCATGAATTTGAGATTTATGACTTAAGTAACCGCTCATTTGTTGATCGTGGTTAATAGGGACGTTAATGGCCGTAACTGCTCATTTATTGACTATAGTTAATAGGAAGATTTAATGACTGCTATTATTCGAGAATTTGATGGGTCCCGAAGCCTCCCTATAAAAAGGGATCTCCTCCTCTCATTTTACGCACACCAAAAATTCACATAGAGTTTTCTCTCCTCTCTCCTTCTTAGACTAGCACATACATTCTTGCTTAGAGTCAGAGTTCTACAATTGCTGAGGGTTCGCACGTTGGTCAGATCTGACCGAGTGATTGGGCGTTATGTCTCCCGAGAGCTTACTTACCCTTGAGGCCTGCAGCTATATAGCCGGGTAATATGAGCTTAATGGCACATGGCTTGTTGTGGCATCGTCCAGGATTAAATTCGAATTCGTGACGATTAAAGAGGAAGATTCCATTCGAAGAACCCGATCTCCAAGAAGGTGGTATTCTTACGGTTTGCTCAAACTGTGATTGTGAGTATTCTCTACTATTTAAATATTGTCTAATTATATTTCGTATGCTATTTAAAAAATATACCCTACTATTGTATGACAATGATAATAACAAAATCTAATAAGATTAGTTACTAAACAATTTCAACAATCTTAAGCTCATATTCGTACTAAATATTATTATTGTTGTTGTTGTCATCATCGTTGAGTAGTGTCCCGTAGGATACTTGTGATGTGAATAAATGGTTAGTCCTACTTTTCTAACACTAACAGCCTCTGTGGGCGAGGCTAAGTAACCTGAATCCATTTCTAAAGCGGTTGGTTTTCTCGGAACCAAAATAACGGAATTACGGTAATGAGTAATATTTGAATATCATTTTCCGGTTCATTTTTAGTATCAGATATAAATTTATTCCAAAAACATTTAGTATCAATTTTTCCCGAACAGTTTCAAACATAATTAATGTAGAGAGTGAGAGATAGTTTAATACTAGCTAATCAATGTCTCTATTAACCATGTGGCTAATTATTCGAAAAAAAAACCATGTGGCTAATTAGTTACTGGATAAATACATAAAAAAAGTCTGACGTGAGTGTTTGAAAAGTGAGGCATTTAATTCATTTAATTGCTGAAACATGTCCTCGTTGGGAAAAAAATGAAATTAAAACACTATAGAGAGGTATGGAGCTTCGATCGTGACTTTTTTTGTCAGTTTTTTTGTTTATTTTTTCTCGAGGAAAAGAATACAAAAGGATTGATTTGATGATTTACTCTCAAACAGTAATGGAGATTAATTCGATATTGGAGAGAGATGTTCAAGACGGTTGAAAATATAATGCTCAAAGGGAGATGAGCGGGCAAAATATAATACTGCTATACTTGTCATCCCCTTGATCTCCGGTGCAATTGAGTTTTTTTTTTCCCCTAGAGAACTAGCATGTGTTGACTGAAAGAATACACCTTAGAGATGAACCATTTTGCTGATGGGTTTTATGGTGGAATCGGTTGATTTGTGATGTGTTTATGAATTGGGTTTTACTTAGTGGGCCTATTTTTGTAAAAAATATTTTGGCACACTAAGCTTTTGATCAATTTGTGAAATTGATCAATATGTGTTGGATTTTTAATTATGTATGGTAGCACAAATTATTAATTGATAAGTTGTTTAAAATATTATAATTATAATATATTTGTAATATATATAGATGGTTGAAACGAACACCATCAATAACGTGAACGTTGAAGTTCCGGTTGTGAGGTTAGCAACGCTGAGGTCGTGATGTCGGTTCCAAAAAATCATATTATTGTCTCAATTTGAGAATTCAGAGAAATTCAAGAGTAGTAATCACAAGAGGTAGCAAGAAATGATGATATTGTTCTTGACTCTTGACTACCTTGAACTTTACCCGGTATCTCAAAAAAAGCTAACCCGAGGAATATGGTAGTGATCCTCACAAGAGTTGCAATTAATCTTACATGATCTTGCTACCGAGGGCATATGCATCAATGATGTCCTCCAAGTAGAAATGGTGATTGTAAAAATTACCACCATCTTTGAAGAATTTCAAGATGTACCTTAAGAAAGATGATGAGTCTCAAGGATCTTTTGAGAAAGTTGTGTATCTAGCAAGATAATAGAAAGGTTGGATAAAAAAAACCAAACGGCACTATTGCCAATTCCAACGCGGTCGAGGTTGGTGGGAGCTCCTATGGGAATTAGCAGAAATGCATTAATGATTCTAAGGGAGATGCTCATAATAAGAGCTTCACCGATATATACATTGTTTGTGGCAAATTTAGCCACAGAGCTAAGGATTGCTATAAACATTATGTTGATGAGGGAAAGAAGATGGCGGGAACTTTGAAGGGCAATAACAAGAAGTTTGGTCATGCTAATATTGATGAGGTATGCTTCTACTTTGACCTTGATGACATGTACCTCATGAATCTTGTGTTTGAGGTAAATCTTGTTGGTAGGTGAAAACTGGGCCACACGCCATATTAGTGCAAACAAATGCATATTTAAGACTATCAACCAATGGATGATGAGAATTGTTACAAGCAAAGCTCCACAGAATCCAAGGTTGAAGGCAAAAGAATGGTTGTGCTCAAGGTAACTTTGGGCAAGAACTGACCAATGTGTTGCATGTGCCTAAGATTTAGAAGAATCCTATTTCCGGAGTTGTGCATAACAAGAAAAGCTTTTAACTCATGTTTGAGTCTGAAAAGTCATTGTGTTCAAGGGTAGAAGGTTTGTTGGCAAAGGCTATTTGTCCAACAATCTCTTCAAAATGAGTATAATGATAAGGCAAAGTCTAATGTTCATATTGATGAAAGTGCGGTCTGCGAGGTTAGCACAAATATCATTGTAATGAATGTTGGAAAGAATATAAATTTTGCATTTTCTCGCAGGTCATTACAATTGTGGATGGGTAGACTAGGTCATGTGAACTATAATTCTTTACAAAGGCTAATGTCACTAAACGTATTACCAAGATCAACATTGATCATAAATACAAGTGTGAGATTTGATCGATGATTGTGCAAGATATTGCTATATCTACTTGATGAGAAGTAATAGATTTGTACATTTACTATGAGAATGAAGTCGAGAAGCAATTTGAGAAGAAGATTAAGAATCTTCGAAGTTGAATAGGGGAGCTGTGCTTTCGGCCAACTATGTGCAAAATAGAGCACTGCACAAAAAATTGGATAAAATACCTTATTAATTATGGAAAGGTCATGCACCTAGCTACAGATTCCTAAGGTTTTGGAGATGTCTAGCTAAGGTTCTGATCCCACCTCCTAAAAGGATAAAGATAGGACCCAAGATGGTAGATTGTGTGTTTATCGGTTATGCACAAGATAGTGTTGCATACCGATTCTTGGTACACAAGTCAGATAACTCTGATGTCCACGTGAATACCTTACAAAGCTCAAACAGAGGTTGACAATCAAGTTGACCAAAGTGAGAGCAATGTAGGGGGAGAAGAAACTCAAGATGAAGTCGAAGAACCTAGACATGAAAAAAAGGCAAGAAAAAAAATGTTCTTCAAATCATATTTCCTAACATATATGTTAGAAAAAAATCTAGTAACCTACAAAAAAGTAATGTCCTCTATGGACTCTACTCTTTGGAAGGAAGCAGTGAATAGTAAGATAGAGTCTATCTTACATAAATATACTTGGAAAATAATATATCTACCTTTGGGTAGTAAACCACTAGGCCACAAGTGGATCTTCAAAAAGAAGATGAAGCCGGACAGTACTGGGGATAAGTACAAGGCTAGACTTGTAGTTAAAGACTACGAGCAAACTGAGAGTGTTGATTATTTCGACACATATGCTCCTGTCTCTAGGAAAACTTTTATAAGGTTAGTTATAACTTTTGTGATTTTATTTGACCTAGAGATCCATCAAATGGATGTAAAAATGATATTTTTTAATAGAGACTTGAAAGAGGAGATTTACATGGAACAACCTGAAGGGTTTGTAGTTCTGGGTAAAGAATATAAGGTGTGTAAACTTGTGAAATTCTTGTATGGATTGAAACAAGCACCTCAGCAGTGGCACACAAAGTTTGATAGTGTAAAGCTATCAAACAATTTTCAGATAAACTAATGTGATAAATGTATCTACGTGAAAGAAAATAATAAAGACTATGTGATAGTATGTCACTATGTAGATGACATGTTGATTGTGGGTAATAATAATAATATCAAAATTACCAAGAGAATGTTGTCGTAGAATTTTGACATGAAAGACATGGGACAAGCTGACGTGATACTTGGGATGAAAATCGCCAAGACTTCAGAAGGTTACGTGCTTTTCCAAAGTCACTATGTCTTTAGATATTTGACAAATTTGATAAGTATAACAATGATATTGTGTGAACTCCTTTGTAAGTGGGGTCGAGTCTCTACAAGATTAGATTATTCTAGAGTTATATGCAGTTTAATATACCTCATGGACTGTACTAGACTAGATATTACAAACTCGGTAAGTAGACTATCGAGATATTCGAGTAATCCTAGTAATGAACACTGGAAAGCGATAGTTAGAGTCCTTAGATACCTAAGATATACTACTAACTATAGATTACACTATATAAGACATCCAAACATTCTTGAAGGATATTCAGACGTGAACTGGATCTCGGACTCCAAAAATATAAAATCTACGAGTGGATACATATTTATAATTGGAGGAAAATCGGTCTCGTGGAGATCATGCAAAAAAACTTGCATTGCTAGATCGACTATGAAATCGAAATTTATAATGTTGGATATGGCAGCTGAAGAGACGGATTGGCTCAAAAATTTCTTGGAGGATATTCCGATGTGGTCGAGACTAGTGCCTGCCATTAGCGTGCACAGTGATAATCAGTCAGCTATTGAAAGAGCACAAAGTAGTGTGTGTAATAGAAAGTCTTGTTTTGAAGGGTACACATACGTCGTAGACATAAATCTGTGAGAACATTGTTGAGAATGGGTGTAATATTTTTAGACTATGTAAAGTATAAAAAAAATTGTGGATCCATTAACCAAAGGTCTAACGAGAGACCTAGTTAAGGTATCATTAAGGGAAATAGGATTAAAGCCCACAAATGACCTAATTCTATGATGGCAACCCAACCTAGATCGTGAATTCTGATCAGTAGGTTCAATGGGACAACCGAATTGTGAGGCTAAAGTCAAACAAAGTACTCAAAAAATTAAGCTCCCTAACTATTCCTATGATGAAAGAGTGATAGACCTATCCAGGGAAGGATAAGCTTTAAGATTTTAATGATCATTATACTTCGAGTATATATAAGTAGGGTATGACAGGATACTCCTTATAAGAGATCACCTATATCGAATGTGAAGGGACTGCTTCTATGAGATGAGTTAACGGCTAAATTTCTAAAGCATTCAATGAAGTTTCCAAGGCAGTCCAGGGCCAAAATGAACAATAATGAAAGAAACTAGCAATGGTTTGAGATTGAGTTATGTGAATATCTTTGTCTTGGTATAGATAAAACGTTGAACAGTTCAAGACATCGCGTCCACTGGTTGGCAAGTATATCCGAAGGTATTTCAGTAAAGAAGGTTTAAGGCTAACAACCACCTTTCTTGATGCAATGAATTCTTGCAGAACTCTAAAGTTGCAGGTAGCATTAGCAGGCTCATATCATATCAGCCAATTGTATTCATGCAAGAAATTATTTGAGAATTGAATTTTTAATCCAACAAGGAGGTAGGCCCAACAAATATTTATGATGGGCTTGAGCCTAAGAGATTAATTAGAAAGAGAATTATAATTAAATATAATCTCTTAGGAACTTTGACCTAATTATAATATGGGTCACAATAATTAGTTTTGGATGTCTATGAGATCAATGGGAAACACGTTGAGAAAATTTCATAACGAAAAATGACACTTGCAAAAATCAATTCTCAGTGTGAATGAAAATTGGGTTCGAAGTGATACAATTTTGCTGATCATCATGAATTCAAGATTTATGACTCTGATAACTGCTCATTTATTGACCGTGGTTAATAGAGGGAGTTAATGGCTGTAATAGCTCATTTATTGACTATGGTTAATAGAGAGATTTAATGCCCGCCATTATTCTAAAATTTAATCGGTCTAAAAAATTTCCTATAAAAGGGGACCTCCTCCTCTCATTTTACACACACCAAAAACTCATATAGAGTTTTCTCTCCTCTCCCCCCCTTAGACTAGCACATATATTCTTGCATAGAGTCAGAGTTCTGTAATCTTTGAGGGTTCGCAGGTCGGTCATATGTTGCTTCTATCTAACCGAGTGATTTGGCGTTGTACCTTGGGAGCTTACTTACCCCTGAGGCTTTAAGCGATATAGGCGGGTAATATGAACTTAAGGGCACATGACTTGCTTTGACCTCATCCAGGATTAAATTCAAATTTGTGACGATCAAAGAGGAGGATTTCATCCGAAGAACCTGATCTACAGGAAAGTGATATTCTTACAGTTTGCTCAAACCATGATTGTAGATATTCTCTACTATTTAAATATTGTCTAATTATATTTCGTATGCTATTCATAGAATATACTCTACTATTGCATGCCAATGATAATACCAAAATTTAATAATCTATTAGATTAGTTACTAAACAATTTCAACAAATCCTCCCAAAACTCAAGTGCACTTGACATAATATGCGAGGTATCTGCCCCGACTCCTGGGTTAATTATAGGACCATAGTTTAAATACTTGGAATTATAAAATTTTACTTTTAAACAAAGGTATGTTCAATTAGAAAATTGTGTATTACACATTCAATTTAATATATTATATATGTTCCTAAATTAAATGACAATATTATAAATTTCAATTTTAAAAAAGTGATTGAATCCTCGGGAGATCAAATGTGACTACGTTCTTTTAGAGTATTAGCCTTTGCAAGAATCATATCTTGTCCCATGTCTTTTATCAGTTGATCCATAGTCACTCTCTTATTCCCATAAACCGACACCCAATATGATCTCGGAAGCCTCTTAAACCCGGCTATTGCATAATATCGCAATTATTGAGTGCTGAATTCACATGATCGTGATCTCTTTTAGCGTAGAAACATGAAATGTCAAAGCATAACTTTGTACCATCCTTTTCCAGGGGGACTGGATTCAGTCCGGACTGCCATCAACGGCGACTTGGGGCCGGAGGTCAGGGAAGAAATGGGGGCGACGAACCCCATTTTATTGTTTATGTATTCTTTAGGATTTTTTTTATTTTTATTTTTTGGGCAAAATTCTATTAAGTAGTCCCTTTTATTGTGAACCTAATGAACGAGATTTTTCCACATCAAAATCCATGCCAACCATCCGGTCGGACCAAAATTTATCTGGTTTGTTAGGTTACCGTCCTTACCACCATTTCTGACAGAATAATTTATCTGATTCATGATCCGACCGATCGGACGACTGGTGAGATCCCATTTTTAAACCGTGGTTATTTTATTTCTTGCAATTTATTTTATTTTTTAAAATTAGTTTTTAATGGAATTTTGGAAATTAATTTGATCATGCATGCCATTTTGACATAATAGCTTATGCCATAACATGTGAAGAGAATTATAGTAATATTTAATTAATTTTTTAGTTTTTATTGTAAATATTATTAAATATTAACAGTGCATACCATTTTGACATAATAGGTCATGTCATTTTGACATAATAGGGCATCTCATTTTGACATAACAGGGCAGCAGATTCAAACACATTTTGCCGACAGGAAGTGCATCTCAAGTGAGGGAAAAAAGGAAGGAGATGAGGAGAAAGGATAGAGGAGAAGAAGAAGGAAGAGAGAAAAAAAGAAAATGAGGAGGAAGATGAGAAGAAGGAAAAGAATGAGGATAAATCATAGAAGAAGAAGGAAGAAAAAAAGAAAAAAGGAGGAAAAATATAAATTACCTCAGAAAGTAGGGAGAGTGAGAAAGACAAAGTTGGAGAGAGAGAGGGAGGAATAAATGAAGAGACGTGGTTGGAGGAGGGAGGGAGGAGAGAGAATAGAGGGAAGGAAGGAAGGGATCTGAAATACCAAAATACCCATGGGAGAATCACTACCGTCAAATCTCTGAGAATAACATCTTAATTAGATCCTTTTTTTTCTTCTGGAATGCTTGTTTTTCTTAGAACAACAAGTAAGCAAGTGAGCAGTGGGTGAGAGGACGAAGAAAAAGGGCACTATTCATTATTTTCGGCATCTTAATCTGCAAAGCTCTTCTTGTTTGGTCTATTCTTTCCTACAAGTTATTTCCTTAAAAAATGAATAAATAATTTTTCTATGTTTTGCAATTTGATTTTTTTTTCAATGTAGTTACTTTAGGGTGTTCTTGGGCCCAGCAATACTAAGCGGACTACATAAAATGACATGTGTGTTAAATGATAATTTTATAATATTATAGATTATATAAGAGTGATTTTAGAAATTTGTATTTGAAGTATAGTGTGAAAAACGTCAGCAAGCCTTTGAAAATGAGCATAAGAAGATTAGACTAATGTGATGTTATTTTTTGCTTGATGTGCTATTTTTCTTGTCTGATGTGCCGCTGTTCTTTTCCCGACGTGCCGTTGTTTTTGCATAATGTGTCATTGTTCTTTACCTGATGTGCTATTTTGTTACATTCGGAAAAACATCGGCACGCTTTTGAAAAATGCAGGTACTTGCAAATAATTGGCCCCTCTTCTAAGTATATGTCCTCTGCAACTCATACATTACAATAAACAATCATGTGGCAAATAATGTTACACCATGCGACAAAAATGGTGCACATGCAGCAAGGAATGAGAAGAAAGGAGGAGGAGATGGACAAGGGAGGGAGAGGGAGAAGGAAGGGGGGGAGGGAGGAGGAGCAAGGAGGACGGGTAGGAGGAAGAAGGACTTGGGCGGAAGGAGGGGGTGGAGGGGGGAGGAGGAGGGAGGAAAAAGGATGGAGGATGGTGTGTATTTTTTAGGTTAAACCCAAAAAATATCCATTATTCAAACCCTAGTTGATTTCCATCGTCACATCTGTCACATGCGCGTCCCTACTCTCATCCAACAGTCTACAATTCACCCTAGATGATGCTGCCCACGCTATTAGTCGTAATACCCAATCAAACCTCAATTACTCCAGAATATTTGAGATGGTGATTTGAGGGGCCAGATTGGTACTTTGCCCACGACTCTCTCCAAAAGACGTAAATGCAAATAAAAACCATCTTCTCGATAAGCTTCACGTCTGGGTGATTTTCTAATAAAAGAGACATTTGACGATAAGACACAAAATGAAAAAAAATTCTAAAAATTGAATGGAAACAACTTCTAAAAAAATATTTTTACACACATCAGAAAGGTAGCTGAAATATACATCGCCTAAGGAATGGGAATTAAAATGTAACACGTAGGGAATGGCGTTCAGCGAGGAGGAGTTGTGGTGAGGAAGTAAGAGGGTTTAGACGGAGATCCAGATCTTCCAAGGAATTTAGCTTGGCGAAATCCCCAGTAATGTGTTCGTCTGATAGATTGCAGTCCACCAGACTCAATGTAACTAAACAAGGAAACACTCTGGAGAATGTGAAACCAGTTGGCCCTGCCCAAAGTTGATCTACCAAGATTCGGTCAGAACGCAGCTCAACTACAGACTCGTTGCTTCTGCTGGGCATCGCGCGCAGTCCTGTGCACCCCGATATGTCCAAGCGTTTGACACTTGATCCCACCGTTGGTAGCTCTTCCAGACTAACACACCCCTTGAGATTGAGTTGAACAAGCTTCGCTAGGCATTCAATCGAAGAATGAACCTCAACAAGACGAATGCAATCTTCCAGAATTAGCCTCTCGAGATTTGGGACATGAAGTTGTCTAAAATCGGGGGTCTTCTCCAGCATATGGCAACGCTTGAAGTCGAGGATCTTCAACTTCCCCAGCGACTGAAAACCAAAACAATACACATCACTTGTTGCGTAAATCTCTATTCAAAGGGATGATAAGGATAGCGATAGGGAGTGGGATGTCGTTCGTACCTGGCTTCGACTCCAGAGCCCTTGCAGACTGCTATTGTACACGTCAAGAACTACCAGGTCATTCAATGAAATGTTACCTGGCATCTGGTGGAAAGACATCCCATCCAAGGATAGCCAAACCAAGTGTTTCGGGAAATATTTGAAATCTCCTTTGAGGTTTATGTTAGCAAGTTGTAGCAGCTTCAAGTTGGTCATCTCTGCGAATGCCTCGGTCTTGATTTCCATCTCGTTTGCCTTTAATTGTCTCCCGTCGAGGATGAAGCTCCTTATACGCTTCGTTCCCTATTGCAGAAAATAGAAAAAAAAGTACGTAACGTAACGACCAAGTGCCGAAACGAGAGACTAGTGATTTGCTTACTTGGCGATTCCTCAAGGCTTGAAATGCGTCCTCCGGAGACCAAATGTTGCTGCACTCGGTTTTCTTTTTGCGAACAATATCTCGTCCCATGTCCATAATCGGTTGATCCATATTCACTTTTTTGTCCGCATCAACCAATACCAAATGCCTTTTTCGAAGCCTATCAAACCCGCCTTTCTCGTACATGTTGCAATTATTGAGTACCGAATCCACATGATCATGATTCCTTCCGGCATAGAAACAAGCTATGTCCAAGAATAGCTCCTTATCATTCTCTTCCAAGGAGTCAAAGCTTGATGATTTCAGGTCATTTCTTCTGTTACTAACACTCAACTTGGGACCCTCTTTTGTACCAGGCAAGAGTTCATCCCAACGTTCCATACCCAGGGAAGAAAAAAATGAAGCGGAAGCCTTAATAACGGAAGGGTTCCCACCGTAGCCACTTAAAGCAGCGACGATGCGCCCTTCATATTCTTCTACAGGTGTAGCTTTTCCGAAGGCATACCAACTGAACAGCTCAAGTGATTGGGCTGGTGTCAAAGGCATTACAGGAAACTTTTCACATATATGATCCTCCAGCAAATTTTTGTCCCCAGATGTCACAATCACTTTGCTTCCCTTTTGAAGAAATTCTGGGCCGGGAATCAATCTGAATAGTTGATCTCGTTGATCCAAATCTGCAACAACAATCAGCACTCGGTTGTTATTCTTCAGACCACTAACGATTAACGCCTTCCCCTCCTTTTCACTTCGAAACTCGTTGTTCGACCCTACGAGTCTGGAGAGAAGCTGTCTTTGCAACTCGACAATACCGTCAGGCTTCTTGGACCTCACCACGACATCGTCAAGAAACACGGTGGCATCAAAGAGGCTATAGTTCTGGTTGGAGACAACCACAGCGATTGTTTTCCTGCCGATCCCCTGAGCTCCATGGAGAAGCGCGATGCGCTTATCATGTGACCGATCTTGCACCCATCTGTCAATCCCCAAAAATCGGTACGGTTGGCCAACTACATGGGAAGGAGTATCCAACATCACGAGATCTGCCAGACGCTTTGCGTCATCCACAACATCTCTGATAAATTCTGACAGATACCTGCACACCCAACAACATGTTCATCATTATCCCAGAGACAACCAGTTTATTGGGATAACAATGGAAATACAGGTCTAGCAAAATTGAGGTTGACTTTAGGCTAATTGGTCAGTTATTTTTTGAACTGTGTAATAATTAATACAAAAACGAGGATTCCACTTTGCAACAATGGTGACTTACAAGACTACTTGTGGCAACAATACACTGTTGCACTAGTGGTTCTACACTTATAAATTGGGTTCAATATCTAACATGCTCTCTCAAACGAATTCTTGCCCTAACGAGCGATAGCTTAAATTTGTTGCAGCGAAGGTATCTTTGGTCAAAATTGAGAAGTCTTTATTCAATCGGAAGGGAGAAAAGGGACTAGTTAATAAGAATAAAGGAAAGGAAATAAGAATATATATATATATATATTTATTTATTTATATTTGAAAGGTTAATTATATATAGAGAGAGTGAGAGAGTGTACCGTGTCTTCCGTTGTTCGTAGACATGACGACCAGAGATCTCATAAACTTGTTGAAGAGCAGCCCTGGATGCAGCCAGTCTGTGCTTCAACCTTTCGAGCTTCTGTCCCTGGAATCTCTCTTTCAACTCCTTCTCGTGCCTCTCGAACTCCTCTTCGTACTTGCCTTTTACCTCCCACACCTCAGTTGGCTTCACCTTGAAGAAAACAGGTAACACCTCGACCTTCTTTTCCCTCCTGCGATCCATGAAAATGGCAGCTTGTTCTAGGCAATAAGTGGACGACGCGAAGGTCTGGGAGAATATGATTATGACCACCTTGGACTCGCGGATCGCCTTCTTGATCTCCTCTCGCTTGTTCGTGTCTTTGTCCTCATCGTCATCCAAGAACGTGGACATCCCCACATTCCTGAGCGCTCGGTAAAGAAAGTCGCCAAGATCGTAGCGGACGTCCGGCCCCCTGAAGCTTAGTAACACGCGGTAGGCGCGCCCAGAAGAAGACTTAGAAGAAGAAGAAGAAGACTCTCCAATATTATCTCGTTGAGTAGACATGATTGATTAATGATCCGTGAAACTAAAAGTTAGTGATCTATTTCGCTGTGATGGCTGTGCTTTAAAGATGTGAGTGAGTAGAACGGTAGCTGAGGATGAGGCTTGTTTGGTTTGAGAAAACTAGTTGTTAGAGGACAGCAATTTCCAATTTGGCCATACTTGTTTGTTTTGGTTTGAGAAAAAAAAAACTGTTGCTTTACTTGCTAGGCCTACTTTGTTTCTCTCTCATTGGAGAGGGGGCGCACATTGCCAGCAGCTAGGGTTATTCTCTTCGTTTTGTAGAGACTGACTGCTAAGGCACATGTCCTCCTCCATAAACCAATCTACGGTGATAACCTAACCTAGTGCCGGAGACTGCTAGGGCACATGTCTTCACCAACTACCAACAAAAAACGAATTAATTTTTAGAGGAACATTATCATGACATCTATTTCTATCTATGATATCCAGTTTTATTATGTTTAGCATGGAAATTGATTGTTTATTTGTTTTCCAGAAACAACTTAGTATTCGAACACTTATTAGGGCCAAGTAATCTTTAGCCAGGTAGGGCTTTTGATTGTCTCTACTTTATTGAGCGACAACAAAAGTACAAGTAATTCAATCAAACACACAAAAAACTGCCTTAAGTAACGCCGAAGAAGTCATCCCTGCTTGTTTATAAATTCTATTTTGATAACCAATGGTAGTTGGTCGTAAGGGACTAGCATATCTTTCCAGGAGTTTTCAAGTTGGAAGATGTCGTTAGAAAAGTTGCCTGCTAAATAAGATCATAAATACAATCAATTTAGGTAAAGTTTACGCTATTAATGGAAGTACCCAATCAAACTTCAGTTACTCTAAAGTATTTGAGAGGTGATTTGACGGGCCAGATTGGGTGCTTTGCACAACGACTCTCTCCAAAAGACGTGAATGCAAATTAAAAAAAATCTCCTCCATGTCCTTCCTGATGACTGTGCTTTAAAGATGTGAGTGAGTAGAACGGTAGCTGAGGATGAGGTTAGTTTGGTTTGAGAAAATTAGGGTTATTCTCTTCGTCTTGTAGAGACTGACTGCTAGGGCACATGTCCTCCTCCTCCATAAACCAATCTACGGTGATAACCTAACCTAGTGCTGGAGACTGCTAGGGCACATGTCATCACCAACTACCAACACAAAACGAATTAATTTTTAGAGGAACATTATCATCACATCTATTTATATCTATGATATCCAGTTTTATTATGTTTAGCATGGAAATTGATTGTTTCTTTGTTTTCCGAAACAACTTAGTATTCGAACATTTATTAGGGCCAAGTAATCTATCGCCAGGTAGGGCTTTTGATTGTCTCTACTTTATTGAGCGGCAACAAAAGTATAAGTAATTCAATCAAAAACACAAAAAACTTGCATAAGTAACGTCGAAGAAGTCATCCCTGCTTGTTTATAAATTCTATTTTGATAACCGATGGTAGTCGGTCGTAAGGGACTAGCATATCTTTACAGGAGTTATCAAGTTGGAAGATGTCATTAGAAAAGTCACATGCTAAATAAGATCATAAATACAATCAATTTTGGTAAAGGAACGCCGTTAATTATAATGAGCATGTATAGTTTAGCTGTAGAAGTCATAGGAATTTGTTCACACAGAAGTTAGCTATCCCTGGAATTGTGACTGCTTGGAAGATGATGTTCTTTTATTGAAGGTTAGAGTGGGAAAGAACGGTAGTTGTTTTGTCGTAAGATGATGATATGTCAAATGAGGCGGCAGGACAGCTTGGAAACACTTCTTTTGTTTGTTTTTTTCAGGGTTCCTTCGACAATACACTAAAATCTGAACAAATTAGGAAACAATTTACTTTATTGTAGGGTGAAAGTTTGCTAGATAGTGCTTGATAATTGTTGATTGGACTTGATGAATTGATCTGTTGTATACATGTGCTTGTATGTGAATCCATGTTGGGAGGTACATGCAATAATGGCGATGTGTGTCTGGATCTCATAAATTGTAGACGAGACCTTCTTTTGCATTTCACCATTTATAAGATTCAGGAATGGCTTTCATAAATTAAGAAGGCCACAGTGTTTTGGGAGGCAGGATGTCGATCAACTCCTCTTTGTAGGGACTGGCTTGAGGATGAAGAGGGTGGACTGGTGGAGTTATGCCTGGTTTTAAACTAGTTTAAATTTGTTAGAATCTCTATATCCAACCCAAAATTTTAAGACAATGGGTTGGTGAATTTTTCACACTTATAAACTTGTCATCCACTCGTGTTTTAACCGATGTATGATTCACAACACGCCCCCACTCAAACGAGACCCACCTCGGGTCGAAGATTGCACTGGCTTTGACTTCACCAAAGTGCAAGAAATGGGGGTCGTGCGAGTTCAAAAATGGGTACGAGATCAACCCGCTCTGATACCATGTTAGAATCTTCATATCCAATCCAAAAACCTTAAGGCTATAGGTTGGTAGATTTTTTATACTTATAAACTTGTCGCTCACTCATGTTTTAACCGATTTGGGATTCTCAACACGCCCCCTCAAACGAGACCCACCTCGGGTCGAAGATTGCACTGGCTTTGATTTCACCAAAGTGCGAGAAATGGGGGTCATGCGAGCTCAATAATGAGCATGGGATCAGCCCACTCTGATACCATATTAGAATATCCATATCCAACCCAAAACCTTAAGGCAATGTGTTGGTGAATTTTTCACACTTATAAATTTGCCCGCCGCTCGTGTTTTAACCGATGTGAAATTCTCAACACGTCATCTCAAATGAGATCCATTGGGTTGAAGATTACACTTTGCTTTGACTTCATCAAAGTGCGAGATTTGGGGGTCGTTCGAGCTCAACAATGGGCACGGGATCAACCCGCTCTAATACCATGTTAGAATTTCCATATCCAACCCAAAAACCTTAAGACTATAGGTCGGTGAATTTTTGGTCTAATTTGTAACTAGGCGATCTAGTAGAAGTTGAGTGTAGAACGCTTGCCAACACAGGTGCTCTTTTTCATATCGAGGTTTTTTCCCCACTGAATTTTGCTTCGATAGGTTTTTACGGAGGCCCGAGTTGGCAACCTTACTCCGTTAGGATGTAACTTTGTAGATATTATTACGATTAGTGAAACCTTACTTATAAAAAAAAGGTACATGCAATAATATTTTCTGTAAAAAAAATTTCATTCTTACACAAACATCCAGATAAGCACATAGATATTTTTTTATTGCAGGAGAGGTAAATAAATTTTATTTCGCATAGAAGATTACACCGGACCGGAGAGCCAGTTGCTCCTAGTAAATGATGAAGAAACCAAAACCAAGTTTAAGTTCTAAGACGCAGCAAAATTTTATCACGAATAGCAGCAGCGGACAAGTGAGTAAAGAGGTCTTCACCCACATATAGTTTTTCCAAGGATGATAGTTCCGCGAGATCACTAATAATTCTAGGGATAGATGATAGTCTGCAATTCACAAGACTCAATTTTTCTAAGGAAGGAAAGAGAGCAGAAAATGAAAAACCAGCTGGATCTATCCAAAGTTGATCCACTGCGATCTGATCAGCACGAAGCTCCTTTACAGACTTGATGCTCCCATTTGGCGTCGCCCACAGTCCTGTGCAGCCTGATATGTCCAAGATTTTGGCACTTGATCCTAGCATCGGTAGCTCCTCGAGGCTAACACACCCCTTGAGGCTGAGTTGAATAAGGCTCCGTAGGTCTTTAATCGATGAATGAATCTTGACAAGATAAATGCAATCTTCTAATATGAGCTTCTCAAGAGCTGGGACTTGAAGACACGTGAAGTCTGGGGTCTGCTTTAGCAAACGGCTATGGCTGAGGTTGAGGATCTTCAACCTCATGAGCGACTGCGGATCAGAAAATGTTAAAAACAAGTCTTATATGTATGAATGATGAGGAGGTGCAAAATCAACAATATTAAGGGGATTAATCGATGATGCTATACCCATTTTTCATTTGAAAGCTCTTGCAAGTTACTATTGCGCAAGTCAAGAATTATCAAGGCCTCCAAGGAGATGTTGAGTGGCATCTCGGGTACAGACATTCCCTCCCAGGACAACCAAACCAAGTCTTTGGGGAAATGCTTGCAATCTCCTTGGAGATTTATGTTGACAAGTTGTAGCAGCTTCAATTCAGTCATTCTTCCAAGTGCCTCCGTTTCGAACTTCATCTCATCGCTTGCCAAGGATGATGTCCTTCCTTGCTTCCCGTCAAGGATGAAGCTCCTTATATGCTTTGCCCTCTGATGCAAGAAAAAAAAGTAAGCAAAAAATGATTGCCAAGACTCTCGTCTCAGAAGATGGATGGAGGGAGGGAGGGACCGAGGGATTTGCTTACAGTGTAGTAATTATTTCTCATTGAATCCTCCTTGGTCGGGGAATACTTGTCCAATAACTTAACTGCATCCTCAGGAGACCAAATGTGACTACGTTCTTCCAGAACCTCGGTCTTTTCACGAACCATATCTCTCCCCATGTCTCTAATCGGTTGATCCATGGTCACTTTTTTATTCTCATCAACCTTCACCCAATGCGATTTTCGGAGCCTCTCAAACCCACCTTTCATATTGTAGAGATGGCAATTTTCGAGTACTGAATTCACATGATCCTGATCTCTGTCAGCATAGAAACAAGCAATGTCATAGAAGAGCTTCTTATCGTCATCTGGCAGGGAGGCAAATTTGGATTTCAGGCCATTTATTTCGTAGATCTCCATCTTGAGATTCGCCAACACCTCATTCCAATCTTCCCTTTTCAAGGAGGATAAGCATGAAACTAAGGCCTTGATATTGGAAGGGTTCCCACAGCAGTATCCTAAAGCTTCCAAAACCATCCCTCGCTCTTCTTTGACAGGTGCATCGGAAGCGAATAGCTCAAGTGATTGGGCCGGGGTAAAAGGCGATACAGGAAACTTTTTACACACATGATCCCTTAGCAGCGTCTCGTAAACAGATGTCACGATCACTTTACTTCCCTCTTCAATGCATCCAGGGTCCCCAACCAAGTTAAAGAACTGCCGTGGATGATCCAGATCCGCGATAATGATCAGCACTCGCTTGTTCTTCAGACCTTGTTTGATCCCTTCTATCCCTTCCAGTTCGCTTAGGATCTCATTGCTCTTTCCTTTTGACATTCGGAGCCTGGAGAGGAGTTGGCTTTGTAACGTCACGATACCGTCGGGCTGTTTGGACTTGTCCGCAACTTTGTCAAGAAACACCACGGCATCGAACTCCTTGTAGTTCTGGTTCGACACAACCGCGGCAATTGTTTTCTTACCGATCCCCTGAGCTCCGTGGAGCAAGGCCACGCGCTTCCCGTGTGACCGATCTTGCACCCACCTCTCGAGCACCGAAAATCGATACGGTTTCCCAACTACATACGATGGAATGCCCAATATTATGGGATCTGCCAAACGCTTTGCGTCAGAGACGACGTCGCTGATAAAGTTTGACATGTACCTGCACATGCGAGAGGGACGACAGCAACTCATCCATCAATCACCAGCTAGCAAACTCTTTGGAAAAAACAAAACGTAAATAATCGAAAGCCAAGGGAAGACAAGAGAGCATACCGTCCTTTAGTATAGACATGACCAGTGACCTGAGCAACTTGACGAAGAGCAGCCCTCCATTCCTTCAGACTGCCCTGCCTCTTTAACAGCTCCTCTCCCTTCAACTCCTCCTCGTGCCGCTTAAAGGACACTCCGTACGTCCCTTTGACCTCAAACACGTCACCCGGGTCCACCTTGAAGAAGACGGGCAACACCTCGACCTGGCCGCTCTTTCTGCGCTCCATGAACATGGCAACCTCGTCCAGGCAGAAAGTGGAGGACGCGAAGTCCTTGGAGAATACAATGACGGCCACCTTGGACTCGCTGATCGCCTTGTCGATCTTCTTTTCGAACTCTGTTCCTTTTTCGATGTCGTCCTCGTCCCGGAACGTGTTCAGCCCCGCTTTCGTGAGCTCATGGTAAAGGATGTCGCCGAAGACGTAGCGAACGTCCTTGCCTCTGAAGCTTAGGAAGGCGTGGTAAGTGCAGTTGGAACGAGCAGCACTGTCAGGAATAGTAGTATCCATGGTTAGGAAAGTTGGTGATTGTGTACAAGTTAGCTAGCGATGGCTGCTTTGGAGATTAATGCAAGTAAGAACGAATGGTAGTTGGGTTTTTTTTAGGGTCGAAAGGTAGTTGGGTTGGAGTGAGGAAGATGAGTCGAATGCATGGAAGTGGTGATGATATAATTTTTTTTAGGGGATGATGGATTCTTTTTTATTTGGCCATATTTGTTTTTTTTTTGGCCCATCCTTTCTCCTTCAAAAAATGCATGCAACTTTAATTTCATGTTAATTATAATGCAACATTTTACAATATCGAAATAAGAAAAACATAGACGACATACAAAGACGTCGAACGAAAAATAATCACCGAACAGAATTGGACCCAATCAATATCAAGAAGTTTCTCTCCTTTTGGAACCAACATGATATTATCATCTACTTTTTTTTGGGTAAGTAGATTAAATTATATAAAATACCTGAAATATTTACAGGTACATGAATTTACATGGGAGTATTACCAACTCCCGAAAGGAACCACCAAAACACGAAGTCAAACAAAAGCCAATTGTATAAGCAATCTCGCATTGTCCATAAGAGAAGCATCCATCCGATGGATGACTGACCCGAAGTTTCCCCAAAAGAGTCAAGCATCAGCAAAATGGGAGGAGGCAGACACTCAGTGACGACGCACACGTGCGAAGTACAAAGTACGCCTCAAAGTATCCATTGCGACCTGCGTCCAATGCACCACACGCACATGCGTATGCGCGTGCTTGGATGGTGCTACACCATCCTCGTAGCATGTCTGATTTGCCTTTCCAGGTGGTCAACATAGTTCATAGCTAACAAGGAGCATCTCTTTATAAATTAAGAAATGTTTGCGCCATTTTCCAATGTGGTAATGCCATTTTTAATTTGGACCTTCCACATTTGGGTTTTAATTACCATTCAAATTTCAACAGTGTCTGGATCTAAAAAATATGGCGATCTTTCGGTATAAAAATTGTAGGCGAGACCTTCTTTGGTATTCCACCATCTATAAGATTCAAGAATAGTTTTCATGGATTATGTAAGATTCGAAAAATAAAATAGGAAATTTACCATAAACTCAAGTAGTGAATAGAAAATTTTCCTGATGAAACCTAATTATAACCCTAGGTCGACTTTAGCTGTATAAAAGCAATAGGTTGGCCGTCATTAGCTTGGCCCCAAAATAACCATGTTCCCTCGTGACTCTTCCCACCACGTGAAAACAAAGAATTGAGCATCGAACAAGAAGAACAATAAGATGGAGGAGGACACCGATTGAGAGATTTGTTATGGGTATAGCGGATTGTTAATTTTAGAAGGAAACTTCGCTAATTGCTAATGAGGAGCAAAATCTGACTCGGGAGGAGGTGCCGGGAGAGGACGAGACCATCCAGGAATCATTGTACGAGGAGGGGGAGAGGACGAATCTGTGAAGGGACAAGTTGGATTCGAAGAGGTCCCGAACGGATCGTTGGATTGGGCACGTGAAGGTTTAAGGATTTAGGAGCAACGTCAGGTAAGTGGAATTTGTGTCACCTCGTAGATCGAGGAGTTTAGTTTTTCTGAGATGATCTACATCTCAGTCTGGAATACGTATGGCTTGAATTCGGGATCTGGCTTAAGCCAATCTCTTTTCTGCTAGATTTTGCTATATTTCTGTTCGAGTTTTCGTATGCTATGTTTCTGTCCGAGTTTTGATTGCGAAAGATTTGGTTATGCATACTGGTATCTGAATTCTAAATTTTGATAAGTTATGTTATGCGTATGATATGTAGTCGGTTAGGATAGTCGGTTAGGATAGTCGGATAGGATAGTCGGTTAGGGAATACCCGTGTGGATATGTTATGCTTTGAAATTCGGATGTGTTTAGTTGGCTAGATAGTCGGTTAGGAGTTCTTTTTCAGTTTGCAAAGTGAAATCGTTTCTGGTATTCTGAATTATCTGTTAAGCATATTTTTGCTAAGTATGTTTGTTTTTGTTAAGTAGGTTTACTTCGTTCCACTTACTGAGTTAATCAACTCACCCTAGCCGTATGTGTTTCAGATCATTCAGGTGGGGTCCACGATCGGGAGTGGAGTGGTTCATCTGCATGCATCATCGCGATTTTTTGCTCAAATAATAAAGGCTGTCGAATTTTTGACTTTTAGTAATTATTCTGATTTTTGAATATTTGAATCTTTATGGATGTTTCTGATTTTTGGATAATCATTTTATTTCGTAATAAAGTCGGATGCCTTTCGGGGTAATTAATACCTCGGGCATTTGTCACTCCTATTTTCGGGTCGTGACAGATTAAGATGGCCACAGTGTGGGAGGCAGGATGTCATCTTGATGCTTCAATCGATCAACTCCTCTTCATAGGGACTGGCTTGAGGATGAAGAGGGTGGACTGGTAGAGTTCCGCATGGTTTTAAACTAGTTTGAATTATTGTATATTGGTGCAATTATTGGTCTACTTTATAATTAGGCGATCTAGGAGAAGTTGAGTGTAGAACGCTTGCCAACGCATGCGCTCTTTTTCATGTCGAGGATTTTTTCCATTGAGTTTTGTCTCGATAGATTTTTTACGGAAACCCAAGTTGGCAACCTCACCCGAGGATATTGGGTATTATTATGATTATCGGGTTGTAAATATGGTTAGTGAATAATTTGTCCACCAAGCATATCTTTCTTGGCCGCCAAGTTATTGTACATTGTAATAAGATTATTGAGTCATGTGTCTTGTATATATAGATGTATTTCGTATCAAAGCAATTAAAATTTGCCTCAATAAGTTCTACCCTCGTTAGGATGTAAATATGTACATATTATTACGATTAGTGAAACCTTACTTATCAAAAACATGTACATGCAATAATATTTTCTTAAAAAAATGTTATTATTACAAAAAACATCCACATAAGCACATAGATAGTGGTAAATAAATTTTAGAGAAAATTACTCGCAAGTTTCTCGAATTTGTTTAAATATACTCAAAAGTCCTCCCTGTTTGCAAAATACACGCCAACGTCCCTCGTGTTGATTTTATTATACTTTCGGGTCCATAAATATATTTTTTCTTTTTTTTGTCATTAAAATGATAAAAATATCCTTAGAACAAAAGATAAAACACGATGGATGTCGGCGTGTATCTTGCAAACAGGAGAAACTTTTGATTATATTTAATCAAACCCGAAGGACTTAAAAATAATTTTTCCTAAATTTTATATCGCATAGAAGATTACGCCGGACCGGAGAGCCGGTTGCTCCTTGTAAATGATGAAGAAACCAAAACCAAGCTTTAAGTTCTAAGACGCAGCGAAATGGGAGCACGAAAAGCAGCAGCGGACAAGTGAGTAAAGAGGTCTTCGCTCACATCTAGTTCTTGCAAGGATGATAGTTTCTTGAGATCACTAATAAATCTAGGGATAGATGATAGTCTGCAATTGACAAGACTCAATTTAACTAAGGAAAGAGAGCAGAGAATGAAAAACCAGCTGGATCTATCAAAGTTGATCCACAGCGATCTGATCCGCACAAAGCTCCTTTACAGACTTGATGCTCCCATTTGGTCATAGAAGAGCTTCTGATCGTCATCTGGCAGGGAGGCAAATTTGGATTTCAGATTCGGCAACAGCTCATTCCATTCTTCCCTTGGCAAGGAGGATAAACATGAAACTAAGGCCTTGATATTGGAAGGGTTCCCACAGCAGTATCCTAAAGCTTCCAAAACCATACCTTGCTCTTCTTTGACAGGTGCATCGGAAGCGAATAGCTCAAGTGATTGGGCCGGGGTAAAAGGCGATACAGGAAACTTTTTACACACATGATCCCTTAGCAGCGTCTCGTAAACAGATGTCACGATCACTTTACTTCCCTCTTCAATGTATCCAGGGTCCCCAACCAAGTTTAAGAACTGCGGTGGATGATCCAGATCCGCGATAATGAACAGCACTCGCTTGTTCTTCAGACCTTGTTTGATCCTTTCTGTCCCTTCCGTTTCGCTTAGGATCTCATTGCTCTTTCCTTTTGGCATTTGGAGCCTGGAGAGGAGTTGGCTTTGTAACTTCACGATACCGTCGGGCTGTTTTGTTGGAAATTAGTGGAAATATTCTCAATACTTAACAAAAAGAACACAAACTTTTATTATACAACACTTAACTTTTACAAGACCTTACTTTTATTTGGTCACTCAATTACAACTTCTAATTGCTAGCTCACCATCCTTATATATAAGGAGTGCTTCACCTCTTCTGACTTTTCTAATCCTTATCTCTAAACTTTGACTTCTAATACAATCATGATAATTCTAGATAAACTAGAGTAATCTTAGATTACAACTCACCATACCTAGATAATTCTACAACCTAGTATATGTCTAGATAATTCTTGATTAGTATAAATACAAATCAAGTTTACTTTTCAACATCCTCTCTTAAACTTGATTTGTCGATAACTCCAAGTATTTCCCGCATCTTGACGAAGACTTCATGCTTTAACGGCTTCGTGAATATATCCGCAACTTGATCTTCAGACTTCATGTATTTCAATTGTACCTTATTCTCTGATATGCACTCTCTAATAAAATGATACCGTGTGTCGATGTGCTTGCTGTGATCGTGGAATACTGGATTCTTTGCTAAAGCTATTGCCGACTTGTTATCCACATATATCATTGTCGGTTCTTCCTGCTCTATTTTTAGCTCCTTCATTAAACTCCTTAACCATATCGTGTGACAGACACACGATACTGCTGCGACGTACTCAGCTTCGCAGGTACAGAGTGTAACAATTGGTTGCTTCTTGGAACTCCAAGTGAAGCCCGTATCTCCGAGAAAAAAATATGAATCCAGTAGTACTTTTTCTTCCATCCAGGTCTCCGGCCCAATCGTTGTCACTATAATCCAACAAGCTTATACTTGTCTGACGACAAGTAAAATAGACCAAAATCAAGCGTATCTTTTATATAGCGCAAAATTCTCTTGGCAGCCTTCATGTGAGTAGTCGTAGGTGCCTCCATATAGCGACTGACTAGTCTAACTCCATAGAGTATATCTGGTCTTGTACAAGTTAAGTACCTTGATTAGGGGTGAGCTTAAAACCGAAACAAACCACAAACCGCACCAAACCACACCGAAAAAATTGAAACCGCAAAGGTAAAGTGGTATTGTCAAACCGCACCACACCGCACCGTATGCTTTCGGTATGGGGTCAATTTTTATTTTTTTACCCCGCAAAACTGCACCGCACCGCATCTATAAAATGACGTCGTTTTAATATAGGTTTAGTGTTGATTTGTTACTATATTTAATATAGGTTTAGTGTTGATTTGTTACTATATTTAAGCGTGGACTTGTTGTGAATTTCGTGGGCTTGTTGTGAATTCGTGGGCTTAGTTTTTGCCCAAAAAATTGATGAAATTAGCCATTTTTCAAATTTGGGACTACTTAAATGGGCCAAGTTCGAATTTGCGGTCCAAACTGCACCCCGCACCGCGCCACCCCGACACCGCGCCACCCCGAACACTGCAGTTTTCGACCAAACCGCAAACCGCACGGTGTGAGTTTTACAAAAAAAAAAGTTACGGTGCGGTGTCAATTTTCACACCGAAACTGCAAAACCGCACCGAACTCACTCCTAACCTTGATAGATGAGGTAGAGAGCTTTCTTGTCTCTCTTTCTCGAGCCATGTGGCACTTTCTTTTGATTTTGCGAAAGTGCCGCTTCATCTTTCAGTTCGACATAACCTTTCTCTACGAATCCCACGCATCTTGTGAGCCGAGCAATGCCTTCATTTGGATGGACCAATTTTCATAGTTGTCTTTGGTAAGTCTAGGAACTTGAAAGGAGAACATGTCGCTAGCCATTAGAGACTTAGCTCTGATACCACTTTGTTAGAAATTAGTGGAAATATTCTCAATACTTAACAAGAAGAACACAAACTTTTATTACACAACACTTAACTTTTACAAGACCTTACTTTTATTTGGTCACTCAATTACAACTTCTAATTGCTAGCTCACCATCCCTATATATAGGGAGTGCTTCACCTTCTTTGACTTTTCTAATCCTTATCTCTAAATTTATCTAGATAATTCTTATCTCTAATCTTATCTAGATAATTATCTCTTAAGCTTAACTAGCCACCATTTTTGACTTCTAATACAATCATGATAATTCTAGATAAATTAGAGTAATCTTAGATTACAACTCACCATATCTAGATAATTTTACAACCTATTATATATCTAAATAATTCTTGATTAGTATAAATACAAATCAAGTTTACTTTTCAACAGTTTGGACTTGTCCGGAACATTGTCAAGAAATACCACGGCATCGAACTCCTTGTAGTTCTGGTTCGACACAACCGCGGCAATTGTTTTCTTACAGATCCCCTGAGCTCCGTGGAGCAAGGCCACGCGCTTCCCGTCTGACCGATCTTGCACCCACCTCTCGAGCTCCGAAAATCGATACGGTTTCCCAACTACATGGGAGGGCCCGATATTATGGGATCTGCCAAACGCTTTGCGTTAGAGACGACGTCGTTTATAAAGTTTGACATGTACCTACACATGCGAGAGAGGGACGACAGCAACTCATCAATCACTAGCTAGCAAACTCTTCGAGAAAAAAAAAACACGTAAATAATCTAAAGCCAAGGAAAGACAAGAGAGCATACCGTCCTTCAGTATAGACATGACCAGTAGTGACCTGTGCAACTTGACGAAGAGCAGCCCTCCATTCCGCCAGACTGCCTCTTTAACAGCTCCTCTCCCTGGAATTTCTGCTTCAACTCCTCCCCGTGCCGCTCAAAGGACACTCCGTACGTCCCTTTGACCTCAAACACGTCATCCGGGTCCACCTCGACCTGGCCTCTCTTTCTGCGCTCCATGAACATGACAACCTCGTCCAGGCAGAAAGTGGAGGACGCGAAGTCCTTGGAGAATATAATGACGGCCACCTTGGACTCGCTGATCGCCTTGTCGATCTTCTTTTCGAACTCTCTTCCTTTTTCGATGTCGTCCTCGTCCCGGAACGTGTACAGCCCCGCTTTCATGAGCTCATGGTCAAGGATGTCGCCGAAGACGTAGCGAACGTCGTCGCCTCTGAAGCTCAGGAAGGCGTGGTAAGTGCAGTTGGAACGAGCAGCACTGTCAGGAATAGTAGTAACCATGGTTAGGAAAGTTGGTGATTGTGTACAAGTTAGCTAGCGATGGCTGCTTTGGAGATTAATGCAAGTAAGAACGAATGGTAGTTGTTGGGTTGGAGTGAGGAAGATGAGTCGAATGTAGGCAAGTGGGGATAGCGCCTCCCTGATCTGATGACTCTGCTTTAAAGATGTGGGTGAGTAGAACGGTAGCTGAGGATGAGGTTAGTTTGGTTTGAGAAAATTATTTGCTGGAGGACAGCAATTTGGCCATACTTGTTTGTTTTGGTTTGACAAAAAAACTGTTGCTTTGTTTCTTTCTCATTGGAGAGGGGGCGCACATTGCCAGCAGCTAGGGTTATTCTCTTCGTTTTGTAGAGACTGACTGCTAGGGCACATGTCCTCCATAAACCAATCTACGGTGATAACCTAACCTAGTGCCGGAGACTGCTAGGGCACATGTCATCACCAACTACCAACACAAAACGAATTAATTTTTAGAGGAACATTATCATCACATCTATTTCTATCTATGACATCTAGTTTTATTATGTTTAGTATGAAAATTGATTGTTTCTTTGTTTTCCGAATTCGAACACAGGGCCAAGTAATCTATAGCCAGGTAGGGCTTTTGATTGTCTCTACTTTATTGACCGGCAACAAAAGTATAAGTAATTCAATCAAAAACACAAAAAACTTCCATAAGTAACGTCCAAGAAGTCATCCCTGCTTGTTTATAAATTCTAGGAAGGACTAGCATATCTTTCCAGGAGTTATCAAGTTGGAAGATGTCATTAGAAAAGTAGCATGCTAAATAAGTCATAAATACAATCAATTTTGGTAAAGGAACGCCGTTAATTATAATGAGCATGTATAGTTTAGCTGTAGAAGTTATAGGAATTTGTTCACACAGCAGTTAGCTATCCCTGGAATTGTGACTGCTTGTAAGATGATGTTCTTTTATTGAAGGTTAGAGTTGGAAAGAAAGGTAGTTGGTTTGTCGTAAGATGATGATATGTAAAATGAGGCGGCAGGACAGCTTGGAAACACTTCTTTTGTTTGTTTTTTCAGGGTTCCTTCGACAATACACTAAAATCTCAACAAATTAGGAAACAATTTACTTTATTGTAGGGTGAAAGTTGATGGGATCATGCCCACTAATAAGTGGAGTTCCCACTAATTGATGGGTGGAGGAGAAAAGTTTCCACTAAGTGATGGGTGGAGTCTCCATTAGTGATGGGTGATACCAAGTTTCCAAGTTCTAGAGAGAGAGAGAGAGCTTGAGGTAAAAATAGAGTGAGTGAAAATTCTCTACTGTAAAATACGAGTGAAACACGAGAGTGGGATAACTCGGGGTATCGGGCAGTGAGGATATTTTTACCACTGTAATTTCTCTATTTACTAGTGGATATTTTTCGGAGCTGGTCCCGTGGTTTTTCCCTCTGGTATTTAGAGGGTTTTCCACGTAAATCTTGGTGTTCCCTCTTGGTGGTGTTTTTCTTCCCCATCTACTTTTGACCGTGGTAATTATTAATTACCGGGGTAAATTTTATTTACCGCTTCTGCTGCACGAGTCAAATTCCCAACAAGTGGTATCAGAGCCTTGGCTTTGTAGCTGAGATCTTTGGGTGTTGAAGATGGAGGACAAGCCTGCCGAAAAAGCCATCAAGTTGACTTCGTCAAATTATGCCGTCTGGAAGACTCTGATGACGGATGTTTTATACTGCAAGGATCTTTTTGATCCTATTGAGTTAAAAGGTATAAAAGACGATGCAATAGCAGATGCTCTCTGGAACAAGATGAATCGCAAAGCCTGTGGGTTAATTCGACAGTCGATTGACCCCAGTCTTATTCACCACGTGGCTGACGAGACGGATGCATTCAAGCTCTGGGAGAAGCTGGAAAATCTGTTTGAGCGGAAAAATGCCATTGACAAGGCTTTTCTGCTCAAACGGCTTATCACAGCCACATACCGTGATGGACAAAATGCATCTGAGCATTTGAGTACGTTCCAGGAGTTTGCAAATCGTCTAGTAGCAGCAAAGGTTCCGCTAGACGATGAGTTGCTGGCTTTGATGTTGCTGAATTCCTTGCCGGATAGTTGGGAAACGCTAAAAGTTTCTCTGACAAACTCAACTCCAAGTTTGACATTGTCTATGGTCAAGGATAGTATCCTGAATGAAGAAACTCGGAGAATAGAGAATGGCATGATGAGCTCTAGCAATGAGGCCATGGTCACAGAGAACCGTGGGAAAGGCAAGTTTGAAGGAAGATCCCAGTCGAGAGAAGGACTGAAGTGTTACTATTGTGGCAAAGAGGGGCACTTTAAAAGAAATTGTAGACTGTTCAAGAAGAAGCAGGGAGGCGAGCAGAAGAATGAGAATGACCAAAGAGCTACCACATCTACACTAGAGGAGGTGGCACTATTTTCTTGTAAAGAAGATATTTGTGCGGTCAATGATCCGTACACTGAATGGGTCATTGATTCTGCTGCATCATACCATGCAACTCCCCACAAGGAGATGTTCACCTTGTACAGAGCAGGAGACTTTGGCAAGGTTAGAATGGGAAATAGCAGTTTTGCTAATATTGTGGGAGTTGGTGATGTTTTGGTCAAGACAGATGTTGGCCATAAGTTAACATTGAAAGACGTCAGACATGTTCCTGATCTGCGTCTGAACCTGATATCTATACATGCCCTGGATGTGACTGGTTTCCATAGCCATTTTGGCAATGGATTGTGGAAGCTGACTACAGGAGATCTAGTTACAGCTAGAGGAAAGATATTTGGTACACTTTACAAGACTCAAGTGAAGCTGCTTGGAGATGAGGTGAACGCAGTAGAAGACTCTACCTCACCAAATCTGTGGCACAAGCGGCTTGGACACTTGAGCGAGAAGGGAATGAAAGTACTACAGTCTGTTGTTCCAATCGCCATAGGTACAAAACTACAACCTTGTGATTATTGTATCTTTGGCAAGCATCATAGAGTTCCTTTTGGCAAGACTGCTAAAAAGAAGGAAAGTTTTTTAGAACTTGTGCATTCTGATGTGTGTGGTCCCATTGAAGTGGAGTCATTAGGTGGTAGCAAATATTTTCTCACTTTCATTGATGATGCATCACGGAAGTTGTGGGTGTATTTTTGTAAAAACAAAGACCAGGTGTTTGATCACTTTAAGAAGTTTCATGCTATGGTGGAAAGAGAGAAAGGTGCATCCTTGAAGTGTATCCGGTCAGACAATGGCGGGGAGTACACGTCAAAAGAGTTTGAGCAGTATTGCGCAAACTATGGCATCAAACATGAGAAGACAGTTCCAGGCACCCCACAGCACAACGGTGTTGCAGAGAGAATCAACAGAACCATTGTGGAGAAAGTGAGATGCATGCTCAAAACGGCTAACTTGCCCAAGCCGTTCTGGGGGGAAGCAGTTCGTGCTGCATGCTACCTAATCAATCGGTCTCCATCAGTTCCGCTAAACTATGACACCCCAGAGAGATTGTGGACCGGTAGAAGTATTTCTTACTCACATTTGAAGGTGTTTGGATGCAAAGCTTTTGTACATATATCAAAGGAACGGAGACAAAAGCTAGATGACAAAGCAGTTCCCTGCATATTTCTTGGCTATGGAGAAGAAAACTTTGGCTACAGGTTGTGGGATCTAGAGAGAAAGAAAGTCATCAGAAGCAGAGATGTAGTGTTTCATGAAAATGAGACATGTTCAACCCCAGTAATAATAGAGGCAAGGATAGAGGCTGGTGGTGGAATTGATTTGGCACCAGAATCTTCTCCAATAACAACTGGTGGAGAAGATGCAGATCAATCTTTTCGGGTGGGTGCTGAATCAGAAGAGAATTCTAATCAGGGGGAGCAAACCCCTGAGGTCGGCGAAGTAACCTCGGAATCTCAGGAGGATGAGCAACTCAGAAGGTCAACAAGACAGAGGATGTTATCAACCAGATACTCCAGTTCTGAGTATGTCCTTGTCACTAGCGAGGGGGAGCCGGAGAGCTTTGAAAAAGTCCTGGAGCATGAGGACAAAGCTCGATGGATGGAGGCTATGCTTGAGGAATTAAGTTCTTTGAGAAAGAACGGTACTTATGAGCTTGTGAAATTACCCCAAGGAAGGAAGGCCTTGATGAACAAATGGGTATACAAGCTGAAACGAGATGGTGATAATCTCGTTAAATACAAGGCTCGGCTAGTGGTGAAAGGTTTCAGCCAGAAGAAAGGCATTGACTTTGATGAAATATTTTCACCAGTCGTAAAGATGTCCTCCGTTCGAGTAGTACTTGGACTAACTGCCAGTTTGAATCTGGAGTTAGAGCAAATGGATGTCAAGACTGCTTTCCTCCATGGCGATTTGGAGGAGGAAATCTACATGCAGCAACCTGAAGGTTTTCAGGAGAAAGGGAAGGAAGATCTGGTGTGCAGGTTAAGAAAGAGCTTGTACGGCTTGAAGCAAGCTCCTAGACAGTGGTACAAGAAGTTCGACTCATTCATGATGAGTCATGGCTACACCAGGACAAACGCAGACCATTGCGTTTACATCCGTAGATTTCATGATGGTAAATTCATAATTCTTTTGTTGTATGTGGATGATATGCTGATCGTTGGACAGGATGCTGAGATGATAAAGAAGTTGAAAGAAGATTTATCAAAGTCCTTTGACATGAAGGATCTTGGTGCAGCAAGGCAAATTCTGGGCATGCAGATTATTCGTGATCGACAAGCTAGGAAGCTGTGGTTATCCCAGGAAAGATACATTGAGAAAGTACTAGAGAGATTCAATTCAAAGAATGCGAATCCAGTCAGTACACCTCTTGCTGGCCAGTTTAAACTCAGCAAGAAAGCATGTCCTACAACAAAGGAGGAGAAGGAAGACATGGCAAAGGTTCCATACTCCTCAGCAGTTGGGAGTTTGATGTACGCCATGGTGTGCACGCGTCCAGATATTGCTCACGCAGTTGGTCTGGTGAGCAGGTTTCTCTCTAACCCGGGGAGACAACATTGGGAGGCTGTAAAATGGATCCTAAAATACTTACGAGGCAGTTCAAAAATGTCTTTGTGCTTTGGAGGCTCGGAATCAATATTGGAGGGTTTTTCAGATGCAGATATGGCGGGAGATATTGACTCCAGAAAATCAACTTCTGGATATCTGTTTACTTTTGCAGGGGGAGCTGTGTCATGGCAGTCCAAACTGCAGAAATGTGTTGCCTTATCTACAACTGAGGCTGAGTATATTGCAATGACCGAGGCAGGAAAAGAGTTGCTTTGGTTGAAGAGGTTCCTTCAAGAGCTGGGTTTGGAGCAAGATGAGTATGTGGTTTACAGTGATAGTCAAAGTGCTCTAGACCTGAGCAAGAATGCTACCTATCATGGTCGCACGAAGCACATCGATATTCGGTACCATTGGCTCCGAATGGCCATTGAAGAGCAGGAGATGAAGTTACAAAAGATTCATACGGACAAGAATCCTGCTGATATGTTAACAAAGGCAGTGCCTCGTGAGAAACTTCAATTCTGTGCTAGGTCATCTGGCACAGGGGTTCATCATTAAGCTCAACCAGAAGGTCTCTCCCTCAAGTGGGCATAAGGGGGAGAATTGATGGGATCATGCCCACTAATAAGTGGAGTTCCCACTAATTGATGGGTGGAGGAGAAAAGTTTCCACTAAGTGATGGGTGGAGTCTCCATTAGTGATGGGTGGAGTCTCCATCAGTGATGAGTGGAGTTTCCACTAATTAATGGGTGGAGGTGAAATCATGGCATTCCTCTCTATAAAAGGAGAGATGATCTTCCATTGTAAGACATCCACAAAATGAAGAAAAACTCCAAGTAGAGAGTTTAGAGAGAAATAGAGAGTTTCCAAGTTCTAGAGAGAGAGAGAGAGCTTGAGGTAAAAATAGAGTGAGTGAAAATTCTCTACTGTAAAATACGAGTGAAACACGAGAGTGGGATAACTCGGGGTATCGGGCAGTGAGGATATTTTTACCACTGTAATTTCTCTATTTACTAGTGGATATTTTTCGGAGCTGGTCCCGTGGTTTTTCCCTCTGGTATTTAGAGGGTTTTCCACGTAAATCTTGGTGTTCCCTCTTGGTGGTGTTTTTCTTCCCCATCTACTTTTGACCGTGGTAATTATTAATTACCGGGGTAAATTTTATTTACCGCTTCTGCTGCACGAGTCAAATTCCCAACAAAAGTTTGCTAGATAGTGCTTGATAATTGTTGATTGGACTTGACGAATTGATCTGTTGTATACATGTGCTTGAATGTTGAATCCATGTTGGGAGGTACAAATACTTTCAAATGATCAAGAGTCAAAAAAAATTTCAAGGTGACCTTCTAGCATGAAAAGTTGAGTATTGTCCAATCACGCGCGAGTAAAATGTTATATTCATTGTATGATACAACCCCTATGTGATACCCCGATATGTTATGTCTCAAACGCTTAAGTGGTTTGATTGGTATTATTCATACCAACAAGGTTCACATTCTTTTCTGGCACACATTCTTTTCTGGCACACATCCTGAGAAAACTCAAAGTTGTTAGAATAAATGCTAATTAAAGCATAAGGCCCAAATGTGGAAAGGCCAAATGTGGAAAGACCCAAAGTAGAAAAGGCCCAAATAGGAAATGGCAATCCCACATTGGAAAGTGCAACAAGTTTTTCCTAATTTATAAGGAGATGCTCTTTATTAGCTAGAAAATAAATTGACCACCTAGAAAGCCAACTCGGACCGTTGCGAGGATGGTGCTACGCACCATCCGAGCACGCGCAAACGCAAACGCAAACGCAAGTGCGTGTGCACATAGCGCATTGGATACAGGTTGCAATGGATGCTTTGTGGCGCACTTGGCACTTCGCACGTGCGCATCGGCTGGAGGAGCCTTAAGACTTTTGCCCAAGTCCAGAGAAAGCTACAGGCTGCCGAAAGGACGCCTCGCGAAGGAGTGCGAGCGAAGGCCTGTCCATCCGAATAGTCACGAAGGCAACAGCCAGGCGAAGATCCAATAGGGCACGATCAAAACCTGGACTGAAAGGCGAAGGAATGCGAAGCAGCAACAGGTGCCCCGTTAGGCCTACAGGCAGGCCTGAGATGCCTCTTCAGAGAGGCTGGAGCCCTTTCGGAGTTGCCAAGCAGTCCTTCAGAAATGCCTGCCTCCATTGCCTATAAATAGACCCTTCTCCCCTCATTTGTACTCACCACACTACAACTTGCATAAGCATTCATTAGAAATTGTAGGATCTCTCTCTCTCTCTCAGGAAAAAAGATTCAAGTATCCAAAGATTCGCCGGGGCTTCGAGAGTCGTTGTGCTACTATCTCGAAGTGCGAAGTCATTGTATCTGGGGGACGATTGTCGTAGCCTGTAAACACTGAATACAAGGCAATCTCGTCTTACGGAGAAAGAATCAAACTCTTGCCTCAACTAGATCCTAATCAAGTATACCACCTCCGACACATAACAATCGTAAGACAAGATATTGTATACTTGAAGATGGCATCATCAAGCTCTACTGCAGTCCTAGGAACTGTCCACTCCGAAAGGTCGGCAAAGTTCAATGGCACCGAGTTCAAGAGGTGGCAACAAAAGATGTTGTTCTACCTGACAACACTCAACCTGGTCTGATTCTTGAAGGAAGAGGCACTGAAGGTGGCGAAAAATGAGGTTGATCAACAGAAGATCAATGCTCTGGATGCATAGAGTCATAGCAACTTCCTATGTCATAACTACATCCTGAATAGATTGGACGACACCCTTTACAATGTCTATGCAGGTGCCAAGACTGCGAAAGAATTGTGGGATTCTCTGGAGAAGAAGTACAAAATGGAGGATACCGGGATGAAGAAATTTATCATCTGGAGATTCCTTGACTTCCATATGGTGGATTTCAAGAAGGTTATAGACCAAGTTCAAGAGCTGCAGTTGATTCTACATGAGATTCACGCCGAAGGCATGCAACTCAGTGAGTCCTTCTAAGTGGCTGCACTAATTGAGAAGCTACCCCACTGTAGAAGGATTTCAAGAACTACCTCAAGCATAAGAGGAAGGACATAGGGCTGGAAAACCTGATTGTGAGACTGAGGATCGAGAAAGACAACAGAAAGTCTAAAGTCAAGACCAGCAGGACCAACTCCGAGGCTAAGGTACATCTCGTCGAAGGAGGCACCGGTAAGAAGAGGAAGAAGCCCAAAAATAAGCAGGAGAAGCAAGAGCCAAAGCAAAAGAAGGCTAAGAAGATCAAGGGCAATTGCTACAACTGCGACAAGCCCAGTCACATGACAAAAGATTGTCGCCTGCCAAAGAGGTACGATCGTGAGAAGGCTAATCTGGCCGAAGACCTATTTGAGTTAGACTTATCCGCCATGGTGTTTGAAGCCAATCTGGTGGATAACCCAAGAGAGTGATTCATTGACACAGGGGTAACCCGACATATCTGCTCAGACAAGGAGATATTCTCAACCTATACCCCGATCAATGGACGGAAGTTGTTTATGGGTAACTCCGCAACTTCTCCCGCAGTCGGACTAGGCAAGGTGGTGCTGAAGCTGACCTCCGAAAAAGAGTTGACCCTCAAAGATGTGCTGCATGTTCCATACATTCACAAAAATCTAGTATCTGGCTCCCTGTTAAGCAAAGCCAGGTTGAAGCTAGTTTTTGAGGCTGATAGATTTGTATTAACTAAGGCTGGTACCTTTGTAGGAAAGGGTTACCTCGAGAGGGAGCTCTTCAAGATGAATGTAATAACTATCAAACGTGTCTTTGAGGGCCCTAATAAAGTTGTTAATGCTTCTTACTTGGCTGAGTGTTCTAACTTATGGCATGGTAGATTAGGACACGTAAATTTAAACTCGCTAAGAAAGTTGGTAAGTTTAAATTTATTGCCTAAAATGGAGTTTGACCCAAACAATAAATGTGAAGTATGTGTAGAGGCAAAAATGACCAAAGCACATTTTCATTCAGTGGAAAGAAGTACTACACCTTTGGAGTTAATTCATACCGACATCTGTGATATGAAACACGTGTAAACTAGAGGTGGAAAAAAGTATTTCATCACATTTATTGATGATTGCACAAGGTACTGCTATGTACATCTCTTGAAAGAAAAAGACGAAGCTCTAGAAGCTTTCAAGAGTTATAAGAATGAGGTTGAAAATCAACTTAGCACTAAAATTAAAATGATTCGAAGTGATAAAGGGGGAGAATATGTAGCTCCGTTTGAGGAATTCTGTCAACAACATGGTATTATTCATCAGATAACTGCTCCATACTCACTCCAATCAAATGGCGTAGCTGAACGCAAAAATCTAACTCTCAAGGAGATGATGAATGCTATGTTGATTATTTCTGGCTTACCCCAGAACATGTGGGAGGAGGCTCTGCTCTCAGCTAATCATATTCTAAACAAACTGCCACACAAGAAAAGGGACAAAATCTCATATGAACTATAGAAAGGGAGAAAGTCTTCCTACGGTTACCTTAAAGTGTGGGGGTGCCTAGCTAAGGTAGAAATACCTCTACCTAAAAGGGTGAGAATAGGACCCAAGACCGTTGACTGCATCTTTATCGGATATGCCTACAACAGTAGCGCATAACATTTTCTAGTGCACAATTCTGAAAACCCTGAAATCAACGAGGGAATGGTCATGGAATCAAGGAATGCAACATTTTTTGAGAATATATTTCCAAACAAGGAGAGGAAAGATACAAACTCTAATAAAATAGCTCATGAAGCTACTCGAGGTTCTCATCAAGTTGTTGAGAAACCTAGACGTAATAAAAGGGCCAGAACGGCCAAGTCGTTTGGCCTAGATTTTCTGACATACGTATTAGAAAATGAACCTGGGATAATCCAAGAGGCGTTGTCTAGTCCAGATGCTGCTCTCTGGAAAAAAGCTATCAACAATGAGATAGAGTCCATCATGCAAAATCACATGTGGAAAATCGTGGATCTTCCACCAGGTTGCAAATTTTTAGGTTGCAAATGGATCCTTAAAAGAAAATACAAAGTTGATGGATCAATCGATAAGTACAAAGCTCGGTTGGTAGCTAAAGAGTTCAAACAGAAGGAAGAATATAATTTCTTTGACACATATTCATCGATCACAAGAATAACATCTATTAGAGTGCTCATAGCTGTTGCAGCACTCTATAACCCTCGAGATACATCAGATGGATGTAAAAATAGCTTTCCTAAATGGAGAACTGGAAGAGGAGATATATATGGAACAACCTGAAGGGCTCATTGCCCCCAGACAAGAACATAAAGTATGCAAGCTGGTCAAGTCACTGTACGGGCTGAAACAGGCGCCGAAATAGTGGCATGAAAAGTTTGACAGAACAATGATGTCAAATGACTTTAAGATCAATGAGTGTAATAAATGTGTATATATTAAAGGCACACCTGATGCTTACGTAATTGTATGTTTATATGTAGACGACATGCTAATCATGGAAAGTAGTAATGATCTTATTGTAAAAACTAAGAACATATTAAAGAACAACTTTGACATAAAAGATATGGGTCTAGCTGACGTCATACTAGGGATTAAAATCTCTAGTTTGACTGAAGGAATTGTCTTGTCATAATCTCACTATGTTGAGAATGTACTCAAGAAATTTGAAACTTTTGACAAACCTCCAGCTAAGACTCCAGTAGACCTAAGTCTACACTTAGCTAAAAATAGAGGAGACCCAGTATCTCAACTGAAATATGCAAGGATCATTGGGAGCCTGATGTACGTAACAAATTATATATGCCCTGATATTGCTTATTTAGTAGCAAGCTTAGTAGATTCACAAGTAATCTAGGAACGGATCAATAGTTGGCTCTGGAAAGGGTTCTAAAGTATCTAAAATATATTTTAAACTATGGCATACTATATACGAGATATCTAGCTGTATTAGAAGGATACAGTGATGCGAATTGGATATCAGACACTAAAGACTCCAAATTTACCAGTGGTTACGTGTTCACTGAAAGGAAGGCTTTTTACACCCCTCTTGCAATAAAGAGTAAGTAAGGGATTGTCGTCCCACAAGGACTAAGTTCTAGGCCACAAATACGACTCGACCACTAGTTTAGGACTACAAGTAATGAATTTGTCAATTACAAACAC
This sequence comes from Hypericum androsaemum, assembly GCA_963995505.1. NCBI lineage: Eukaryota > Viridiplantae > Streptophyta > Magnoliopsida > Malpighiales > Hypericaceae > Hypericum > Hypericum androsaemum. The sequence goes on from OZ023181.1 coordinate 21,888,556, forward strand.
GAGTTAGTTACTACAACGACTAACTAGAAGATGATTTTAACAATAAAGGAAAGAGTGGGCTTGGTACCAATGACACCTAGATAACCAAATGGCATATGGAGTTTATTAAGTTCGTGTTATGGTCCGGGTATTTCTAAAGCAACTAATCGCACTCCTGTGACTAATTAGCCACCTAATCTAACTAATTACTAATTATAACCATCACCCTTTGGACAACTAACCACCTAATGAGATCCCTCATCAAAAGGAAACTAATTAACTAGTTAAATGGTCCATCAATCCTAACCCCTCCCAACGATTAGCATTAATTACGATCATAATCAAGATGATTAAGCAAGATTAAGCATTAAACTCATTAACTAGTTCACAAACCTTAGTATTTTAACCTCACTAGACCATAGGCTAAGTAGATGCCATCAAGGCACCTAACCCACTAATCAATTACCCATACATATCAACTACACAACTAAACACATCCATTCAACAAAGCAAGTAAAGCATGAACATAAAAAAGAGGGTTAGAGAAAACTCAAAATGATCTTCAAGTTTTTAAAAGTTCCCCTTTAAGTTCTCTACAAGCTCCAACAATGGTGAGCCAAGTTTCTCTTCCAAAAGAGAGAGAGAGTGGAGTTGGTGAGTATTTTTGGAAAAATATCTAAGTTGTCTAAAAGTTCTAAGTTGGCTTGCAAGGAAAACCAATGGCTATTTATACAAAAATTCCCAACTCAAACTAACTAAACTATTCATAAAGTTCCAGCCAAGTAAAGCCATGGACAATCCCGAAATGGGCTCAAAATGGTTCATGAATTCTGGCCCATCTCGGCTAGGCAAGTTCTCAGATTTGAAGCTTAATTTTAGACGCATTTTTCACCCTCTCAGACTCCGAATTTGAAAAATACCATTAGAGACAAAGTTGTAGCCATAGATGTCTTCTTTCCAGAACCTTCTCACTCATCTCCATCGAACTTCGTATGCGAAAGATATCTTTATTTGAGTCACTCGAGATCAGTCTGCCCAATATCATCGAGGTCCCGATCGTGCACCATTCTTCACGGCTGATCCAATCGTCTTTGACACGATCCAAGGTGCACCAATATCCTCCTGGCATCTCCACAAAGTCTTCTAGCAATAAACACGAATAAAATACAATAAAAATTACAAGAACTACACTAAAATATTCAAAGAAAGAAATATGACATTACATCAATACATAACAAACAAAAATACTAGAAACAATGGAAAACCAACACTAAAATATACATAGATGATAGAGTGTTTCCGCACTCATCATTCACCATAGGTGGTGGAGCTGTGTCCTGGAACTCCTCTAAACAAATGTGCATAGCTCGATCCACTATGGAGTCAGAGTTTATAACACTAAACAAAGCTGGGGAAGAAGCTGAATGGCTCAGAAACTTCTTAGAGGATATTCCTTGTTGGAACAAGCCTGTGCCTCCTGTATTGATACACTGTGATAGCATGTCAGCGATAGGTAGAGCACAAAGTACTATGTACAATGGTAAGTCTCGACAAATCCATAGGAGATATAACACCGTTAGATAGTTGATCTTTGGTGGTATAATTACCATTGATTATGTGAAGTCCAAAGACAACATAGCAGATCGTTTGACGAAAGGAATCAACAGAAATCATATGTATAACGCAGTAAGGGGAATGTGGTTAAAATCTACACATTAAAAATGTTCATAGCGGTAACTCAACCATAATGAGTGGAGATCCCACAAACTTGGTTCAATGAGACAACTAAGTTATGGATGGTTAAGATGATTACTTGGAACCCATCCCATTCTCAGAAGCTGCCTAAGTACGAACATGCAGAGGTGTAGTTAGATTAAGCGTCTATGCTTTTAATGATTTCCATACCAGATAAAGGTGGAGTATGGCAGGATACTCTTGATAGGAGATCATCTATATAAGTGTGAAGTGAGACCGCTTCAGATGAAAAAATATGTATAAATCCAAGATATGGTCTATGGCCGAAACGGACAAAATGTGAGAACCAAAGGATATTAGAGATATCATTGTGTAAATGTTATTGTCTTGGTTTACATAAAAAAGCTGACCAGTTCAAGACATCGCGTTCACTAAGCAGCAAGTAAATCCGATAACATCTTACTAAAGAAGGTTCAAAGCCGTAAGCTACCTATCTCGATGCAATGATAACTCGTCAAAATATTTCTCAAAAGTGTTAGCATGCATTAATCATTATTTATGTGGGAGATTGTTGAAATAAATGCTAATTAAAGCATAAGGCCCAAATGTGGAAAGAGCCAAAGTGGGAAAGGCCTAAATAGGAAATGGAAATCCCACATTGGAAAGTGTAACAAGTTTTTCCTAGTTTATAGCAGATGCTCCTTGTTAGTTAGGAAATAAATTGACCACCTGGAAAGCCAACTCGGACCGTTGCGAGGACGAGCACTATCCGAGCACATGCACGTGCACGCGTACGCGTATGCACACGCGCACGTGCGTGTGCTCATGGCGCATGAGATGCAAGTTGCAATGGGCACTTTGTGGTAAACTTGGCACTTTCGGAGAAAGCTACAGGCTACCGAAGGGACGCCTCGCGAAGAAGTGCGAGCGAAGGCCTGTCCATCCGAACGGTCACGAAGGAAATAGCCAGGCGAAGTTTCGATGGGACACGATCAAAACCTGGACTGAAAGGCGAAGGGACGCGAAGTAGCAACAGGCGCCCTGTCAGGCCTATAGGCAGGCCTGAGATGCCTCTTCAGAGAGGTTGGAGCCCCTTCGGAGTTGCCAGGTAGCCCTTCGAAAATGCCTGCCTCCATTGCCTATAAATAGGCCCTTCCCCCCCCCCCCCCCCCCCCCCCCCCCTCATTTGTACTCACCCCACTACAACTTGCATAAGCATTCATTAGCAATTGTAGGATCTCTCTCTCTCTCTCTGAAAAAAGTTTCGAGTATCCAAAGGTTCACTGAGGCTTCGAGAATCGTTGTGCTATGATCTCGAAGTACGAAGTCGTTGTATCTTGGAGATGATTACCAAAGCTCGTAAATACTGAATACGGGGTAATCTTGTCTTACAGAAAAAGAGTCAAACTCTTGTCTCGACTAGATCCTAATCAAGTACACATCCTTTGACACATAACAATGGTTAAACGCGTTTGGCCGGGAGTAGGATCAGGATGGGTGACCTCCTGGGAAGTTTATCAGGATGCGTGCGAGTGAAGATAAAATACGCTAGAAAAGACCCGTGTTGGTCTGTGGAGACAGTCGGTCGGATTATGCGATATTACATTTGATATCAGAGCGACCTCGGCTTGTACGGTGTGGTTCGAGGATCGAACGCAACTACAACCAAGGGATTCTGGGACTGTCTGTATCTGGCACGACGGCTGGGTGTAGGATCAGGATAGGTGACCCCCTGGAAGTTTACTGAGATGTGTGCGAGTGAGGACAAAATATGCTGGAAAAGATCTGTGTTGGTCTATGGAGATAGTCGGTCAGATTACGGAGCGTTACACCCTATTCATCAACAAGGACGCTGCCAGTTTTGACGATCATAGTTTGACAGCGTTATGTACATACAAGATGGGTGTCAGATGGTATATACCTCTCTACTAAGGGAGAAAATGGGGTTGGAGGCAGCGGAAGATGAGGGTTGGCTGTGAGCAGGACAGATGAAGGTTGGAAGGTTGAAAGAGGACAGAGGACAGAGGAGACGGAGGAAGATGAAGGAGAAGCACAGGGAAGAAGAAGGAAACCGTAAAAAAAGAATATTCCAATTAAGGGTAAGCTTTCTCTATAGAACCTAGAGAAAGATACCAAAGAAAAAAATAGGAAAAAGTACACTTAAATACTCTAAAGTTTTACTGATTATCACTTGGCTACCCTGTGATTTCAGAACTGTAAAACAGGTCCAACTTATTTCAATTTTGTCACGGACCAGTCCTCAGCTCCGGTCCACTTTTTTTGGAGAACGTCGTCATTTTATGGCCGACGTGGACTGCCATGTGGCTTAGACTAGGATTACTCGATGCTGACGTGGCAGTGGTAAATTATCAAATTAGTACTAAATTTAAAAAATTGTGAAAATACCAAAATTTGCTGGCAGGTGGAATTGAACCCATGTCTTTTGGTTAGAAGCCCGACATCATCACTAACTAGGTTATAACAACACTTCCTTATCAAGTGCAGCATAGTATTTATATAATATAATTATAAGACGTGATTCCTTCTTCCTCTCGACTCATCTTCTCCAGATATTATCAAAATCAATAACCAAACTCCAATAGGCGAACGCGAGGAGCTTGACATCATTGTCCTCATCGTCGGGGGCAGCAAGGGAGGAGCTCGATATGGTCATAGAAGAGGGTGGTGTCGGGCTGGGGCCCGCGCTGGCCAGCTGAGTACTCGAGGAACCCCTTGAGAAGCTTGATCTCGTCCTTGTCGGCCCACAGCTATTGGAATAGCCACCGCGTCTCGTCCTGTGGGAGAGGCTTCCGATCCGGTGGCTCTTGAGGTCTGGCGGCAAGATTGCGGCAGTTGGGAGAGCAAGGATCGGATGTTGGCCGTTGGGGACGGCGACGATGGTGACGGGAATGGGGGATGGTGGATGAGGAGGTGGGGCGGAGGTCTTCCTTGTCGTCGTCTTCGTCATCTCGGAGTCATCTTCAAGGTTGTCATGGGACTCGAACGACCGATCATCATCGTCGAGATCGAAGATGGCGTCGTGTTGGTGGGACGCCATGGGATGGGGGGAGATTGAAGAGAGTGAGAGAGAGTCAATTAGGATTTTAGGTGAAGAGACGTACATAAGGTGTTCGACGTTACACTCCATATTCATGGAGTTTAGGTATTGATAAAGAAGATAAGTTTCTGGAGAAGATGAGTCAGGAGGAAGAAGGAGCGCGTCTTATAAATTCATTATATAAAATTTATGGCAAATTACTCTCATGTCTCTAACCTTTGGTCACCCTCCCTCTAGGGTCCCTGACTTTTAAAAAATAATTATCCCGTCCCTAAGTTTTGATGATAATAGACTCTCGGGTCCCTGGCTGACGTCATTGGCTTTTTTTAATTTTTGGTCATGGAAATGACCAAAATACCCTTAAACAAAAAATAAAAAATTTTAACTTCTTCAACCTTTGACCTAGAACACCAACCACCAAAAACTAACCCAAAAATAAGATCAAACTAACTAAAATCAAGAACAACAATATGTGTACCCCTCCAAGAAAAAGAAGCCTTCATTCCACTTAACAATCCCCCAAACACCAAACCCAGAAAGCTACTTCCTCCCAACCAACTCTACAATAATTCATCATCCTCAACTCCCAAATACAATACCTTTCCAACTTTCCCAAAGGGAACAATGATAGGTTCCTCCAAGGACACCCAGAACCCAACCGTAGAACAAGAAGACGACCTCCTCCTCAACCAATCGAATGCCCTCCTCTCTCTCTCTCTCTCCACAGAGGAGAAGACCATCTCTCCCTCCTCCTACAAGGCCAGACATTCCTCCACTACCACCGTCGTCTTCTTCTCCCTCCTCCTCTTCCTACCTATCAAGAACAAGAACGGCACCCGCTCGCTGGGCTCCCACGGGTCCTCGCTCGGTTGTGGCTTCTTCGCCTCGGTCGGTGGGCTAGGGTTTAATTTGGGGCTGGTTTGCTCTTGCTGGTTCGTCGGTCGCCGGGAGGACCCTTTTCCACGATGAACTCACCGGAAGATGGCCGTTCCAATTTGGGGCGATGGAGGGGTTCTACGATAGGAACGTGGACACGATGAAGCACGCTGCCAGGATGGAGCGGTTTCTCAAGGAAGGGAAGGAGGAGGAGAGATTGGGAATTGAAATTAAGGAGAAGAATGAAAAACTTTGTGCGAGAAAAAATTCTAGATCCAGATTTTTTAATGATCGAGTGATTTTTAATTTTTTTTTGTTCTTGATGTTCTTGGTTGTGTTCTTGATTTTAGTTAGTTTGATCTTATTATTGGTTGATTTTTGGTTGTTGGTATTTTTGGTCAAAGATTGAAGGAGGTGAATTTTTTTTATTTTTTGTTTAAGGGTATTTTGGTCATTTTTATGACAAAAAATGAAAAAATAGCTGATGACATCAGCCAGGGACTTGAGAGTCTATTATCATCAAAACTTAGGGACAGGACAATCATTTTTCAAAAGTCAGGGACCCTAATGGAAGGGTGACTAAAGGTCAGAGACGTGAGAGTAATTTGCCTTAAAATTTATGGTGCGTTTGATCAATATATGTTGTTGTAACCTAGTTGGTGATGATGTCGGGTTTCCAACCAAAAGACCTGGGTTCAATTCCCCCTGCCAGTGGATTTTGGTATTTTCCCAATTTTTTAAATTTTGTACTAATTTGGTAATTTACTCCTGCCATGTCAGCATTGAGTAATTCTAGTCTAAGCCACGTGGCAGTTCACGTTGGCCATAAAACGACGACGTTATCCCAAAAAAAAGTGGACCGGAGCTCGGGACCGGTCCGTGACAAAAATTGAAATAAGTTGGACCTGTTTTACGGTTCTGAAACCACAAGGTAGCCAAGTGATAATCGGTGAAACTACAGAGTTCTTAAGTGTACTTTTCTCAAAAAAATATGGTTTACAAAATTCCACTAAGACGTTGTCATAACTACATTTATTATACTCAATCTAGTCTTTACTGGTTCATTAATCTTAATGTGTCCTCTTAGTTTTAAATAATGCATCTCAGGTCCCTAGTAGATCCAACACCGACATCACCGGACCCAACAGTGACAATATCATGTTCCGTCCAAAAAGACAAATCATCGAGGTTCTTGTCCTAATTATACTTTTTTTATAAGTAAAATTTTTATTAGTATTAAGTGTAATGTAGAAAAGATGCCCGTCAATAAGGCGATAGCGAACAAGCTCGCTAACAACATATATCAGTACTGACTAATCCTATTCCGAATTACAAAGACAGAACAGAATACCGCAAAAATTTATAACAACCTTCTACCACATTCCACCCCAAAATAAATAACTAGTAATAGGCCGACAAAAAACTAATCTTTCAATAAGTATTGGACGAAATATGTTGTTTACTCCTTAAATAAATAAATCCACGGTCAATTATACGACCACCGTAATTTCTCCCAAAATACATACAATGATAACAAAAATATCACAACCATAACATATAAATAATTCATTTCCGAGATCTGAAATTTTACCACAATTTAATAAAAATTTATGTTCTGATATTTAAACAAAATAGCTATTTTTTAACACATTTTCAGAAATTTAAATGGCAATGTAAATTCTGTGGTCCTCGTTCATATAGCGAAAGATAATAAAATTCCATATTTCAATATACAAAATCAATTGATTTTGGTGATAATTTTAGTCAATAGTCTCCAATAAAAAAATTTAAGAACAGAACAACATTAAATATTTAAATTTTTTTAATACATTTCAAAATTTCAGGTACTTGACTTTACACTATCTAAATCACCTAACTAAATAAAAACATCTAATTAACATCTCTCACCAAAAAGTTGACCAAAAAGATAATCTCACGCCAAAAACTCACCAAGATCCGTCCACTCCTACCGACGTCACAAGCTCGGGGACCGACGATCCAAATCCACAACCGCTAAAACCCACGCCGGCGACCGGAGGAGATGGTGAAGGCGCGGTACTCGCGGCTGCCGGGGCGGAAAACGGCGTCGTCGACCACGACGATGGCGCTGACGGTGCTCGTGTTGCTGACCTTCGTGGCGCTGATATTGTTAGCCCTAGGGATCCTCTCCGTCCCCAGCGGCTCATCCACCGACAAGCCCCGTGAGCTCTCCACCATCCTCCACGACACGCTCGACAGGTTTTGCCCTCCCTCCTACTTTCTTTCCTTTTCTCGATCCGGCGCCGTTTCTGACGAGGGGCGTTTTGGTCTTTTAGGGCGGGCGCGGGGACGGAGGACGGCGGCGGGAGAGGGGAGCAGTGGATGGAGGTTATCTCCTGGGAGCCTCGCGCTTTTGTCTACCACAATTTCCTGGTCAATTCCCCTTTCCCTCTTCTTCGTTTTTTTCTCTATTACACTTAATTAACGTTCTAATGACCACCGATCACGTAGATCAAGGGGTGTTTCTAGCTGGCTAGACGAGAGGTCCCGAGTTCGAACACTATTAATACATATGCGCTAAAATTCGGTCAGGAGAGCTTTGCTTTATGAATTTGGCCTCTAGAAGGAACAAAGAGGTCAACCAACCTCTGTGCATTACTTGGCCGGTTAGCCTGCTAGTGATTCAGTTAGGGTTGGATCCTATTGAAGGGGGGTTCGAGTTTAGGATCTTCGTGCGTTGGAGCAAACATTGAAGTCTATTGTAGAAGATAACGAGGTGGTGGGAGGGGGTTTTTTTTCTTTTTTTTGTTGTTGTTGCAATGATGTGATCTGATAAGAATGGATTTCTGGGAAGTAGTTGCACTAATAAACTGGGATTCGAAGCTCTGTGTAGTTGAGTTTGTGATCATGCAAGTGACGGCTGTCGATTGTTTTGGGCAGACCAAGGAGGAATGCGAGTATCTGATCAGCCTTGCCAAGCCTCACATGCATAAGTCGACTGTTGTTGATAGCCAAACTGGAAAGAGTACAGACAGCAGGTGAAGGGCTCAACCCTCCCCTCTTCTCCTCATAAATCTGGTTCACTTCTGGTGGCAGTCGTGTTGTTCTGGTTCTATTTTTCTTCACACTTGCCTTTCCTTTTGTGCATTTGGGGTGCAGAGTGCGTACAAGTTCAGGAATGTTTCTTTCTAGAGGCCAAGACAAGATCATTAGGAACATCGAGAAAAAGATTTCTGATTTTACCTTCATTCCTGTCGGTGCGTGGTTTGTGCTATCATCCATTCTATCTCTTTCCATTTTTTCTTCTGTCTATGGTCATTGATGATGCGTACATGTGGTATTCATGTTTCATGATGGTTCTTATTATCCTATGTTACAATAGAGTTTACCACGCAAAGGTTTTTGATGGTGTGACAGTTGACAGGAACTCTGAGAGTTTACAATTGCTGATGCTTGTTATATTTCCCTGAAACTTCTTTAGCTTATTGGAATTTGGATGACAGTGTGGCACTTACCGCCCATATGAATGAGCATGTTGCTTGGTGCTCCTTGTTGTGAACGCTTAAAAAGTTATATTTCTTTCAACCGTAGATAGCAAAAGTGGTATAGAATAAATATGCAAGGTTTCGTTCAGTAAAAGAATGGATTGCCTGTTTACACAAACCACAAATATTTAGGAGCAGCTTATCAGTTCATCTTGACTCTTGAGGTAGTAAATTTGCTTTTCCTTTTCTCTTAATTGGGGATCGCAGAACCAAAGCAGGTGAAGAGATCATATGAAAAAGCGTCCGTCATATATTGCATGAAGAATCGTCTGTTGATTTGGTTTCTTGGATCATGCTGAAGTTTAATTTTCTGAGTTACATAGCTATAACAGTCTCTTGGATTTGACTTTAGCCAATAAATATTGACAGAACACGGAGAGGGACTCCAGGTGCTCCACTATGAAGTTGGGCAGAAATATGAGCCTCACTTCGACTACTTCATGGATGAATTCAACACTAGGAATGGTGGTCAACGAATCGCGACAGTTCTTATGTACCTGTAAGTGGATACCGTCCCAAAAACAAAAGTGGATAATATTTGCAGTTGCAATGGATCACGTTCTAATTCATCGTGGTAAATCCTCTTGCATACATCCCCTCTACTGCTCCGCACAGATCAGATGTTGAAGAAGGGGGTGAAACAGTATTCCCTGCTGCCAAAGGTAACTTCAGTGCAGTTCCTTGGTGGGACGAGTTATCAGAATGCGGCAAGAAAGGGCTGTCTGTTAAACCAAAAATGGGTGACGCATTGCTTTTCTGGAGCATGAAGCCTGATGCCTCGCTAGATCCTTCAAGTTTGCACGGTTAGTTTCAGTTTGAAAATCAATTTATATACATGTCCAAAGCAAATCTATAACTATTATGGCTGTCTAGAGACTCCTACAAGGATCATGACGACCTTTGTTCGATATAAGCTAATTCTTGGGACATGAAGCGTTTGAAATTGCTACTTCCAGGTGGATGCCCTGTAATCAGAGGAAACAAGTGGTCATCTACCAAGTGGATTCGCGTGAATGAATACAAAGTCTAAATTTTCATTGCTACAGGTAATCTTTACCCATAGTGATACCTGATCAGTTGTCGTAATGGAGCCAAGCTTTCATTTTACTATTATGAATGCTATTAGCATCAAAGGACATCTTGTCAAAGCATGTTGAACGAATTCGAGCTGCTGACGAGAACTGAATGAAACTCGGACCATTGTGTATGACCATTTGTTGTGAACCATTACAGGTGTTTGTATCTTGCTCTCGTGATTGAGACTATCGAGTTGAGAGATCGAAGCCAATGAGCGAGACGACTATGCCTAGTTCTCTTGCAAATCAGTCATCTCTGTCGTCCAAGATACCACCGGATCGGCCTTGTTACGAAATAGTTAATTATTTTTGTAATTATAACAGGACGAAGTTGAGGAGCGGGAGCTGCTGGAAGATGGATGCTCCCAAATTCGGAATGAGCGCATAGGACGGATGCAATATTTATTTATACTAACATTTTGTTCAACAAAATGAGGGTAAGTAAGTTGGTACTCTTTACATTATTTTCTTCTACTGCTACCAATGTTTTATCTTTTCTGGTTACGCCCAATTGAGGGTGAAGAGATTAACTTAATATAGAAACATTATTCTCAATTACCTTCTTTTACCATGAACATTACATTACTCTCAATTACCCTCTTATAACCAAACAAAATTACGTAAAATAACACACAAATTTAGACAAGTGAGCAAGCGAGGATGCCCTTCTCGTCCTATCCCATCGGTTCAATATTTAGCGAAAGGTCTACTCGAAGCCTCGCGATTTTGTACACCAACTTTAGTTATGATAGAATTACTATTCAAGGAGATCTATAGGTTGGTGCAATTGTTGTGTCCCAAAGGGCAAAGGGTTCCAGTTTTGGATCGTGGCATTACTTTTTCTTGGAGCTAAACACCGCGATGATTCCATTCCGTCTACGCGAGGATTTTCACTCGAATGAAGTAATTCTTTCAATGACAAATAACTGGACCATTGAGTAACTGCTTTGTAAGATTACTGAACGACTAGTCCGTTGGGCGTCACCAATGTTCCACGGGGGATTCTTCCATCTCTATACCACCCAAAGATTGTTCCCAGTGGAGTCCAAGGAGAACTTCCCACCTCAGGTTCAGCGGGGCAGAAGAAAGAACTATCGTATTCTGTATGGTCTTAGGCCAGATATCCTCGTTCCGGAAGCATGGCCAGTTCCGGTCGGTAGATCCGATAAGCAAGGCAAATCAAAAGAGCCTCGGGAGGAGTCCATGGACGGAGCGGAGTGTGCACGGAGACTAGAAAAGGGCAAGAGCTCCCTCGAAGAACAAATGAAAATGAAAACTGTGTCCGAATTGAGAAATGCAGATTAGCAGACACTACAAGTAAACTAAGTGTCCCAATGGATGGCTTCTTCTTTTCTTTTTTTTTACCACAACAACAGGCACTCAAAAGAGCACCAAACACGTCCCAGTGCTGTGTTTTTCGAAGTCAACCCTACAAGTAATTGACATCAGCGAGGACTTGCATAAACCCATCCCATTATGCTGTCAACTTATTAATACGTTTTGTAGTTCTTAACAGTGGAACTTGAACGTTTGAATACATCCCAACCAGAAACCATCTATCCTTATCACTGGCACATGTGTAGCCGTCCGACTTGCTGTTGGGCTGAACTGCTGATTGTGTTTCGGTGGATCAGTTTTTCGAGTGAATCATGTTCCTGATGACATACTGCAGAATCCCTCCATGATCAAAATAGGCCAGTTCAACCTGCACCAAAAAGAACCAAACTAAACACCCGAAATGGTTGAATGATGGCTTGGAAGGGTGGGGTAAAATGAAGATGGATGCTGGTACCTCTGTGTCGAAGCGCAAGGTACATGTGAAAGACTTTCCATTATCTGTTACCACAGTGACATCTTGACCAGGTCTAATCTCACTGACACTGCTGGGTAGGTCAATGCTGTAACGCTCATGGCCGGTCAAACCGAGGGTCTCGGCATCCTGTCCAGGTTTAAAGCACAGAGGAACGATGCCCATGCCCACCAAATTGCTGCGGTGAATTCGCTCAAAGCTCTTTGCTATTACTGCTTTCACACCCTGGTGACAGAAGGCCAAAGAAGTTGTTTAACATGCATGTTCAATAGCATCAACAGGACAAAAGGTGATCTAAAAACAATACCAAGAGCATTGGACCCTTAGCAGCCCAATCCCTGGAACTTCCACTCCCGTACTCAGCTCCTGCAAGCACTATCGTATCATATCCTTCGCTTTTGTACCTCTGTAGACAAAAAAAAGGACACATCAAAACATAAGTGATTGACATAATATTACAATAACTTCAAGAACTGGGAATGTCACACCAGAACTCACCGTTGCTGCATCAAAGACGGATAGTTTTTCTCCACTAGGGATATGTACTGTTTTGGGACCAACTTCTCCCCCCAAATGCTTGTTGACGATACGAATATTAGCAAAGGTACCTCTAGCCATGATTTCATCATTACCACGGCGACTTCCATAGGAATTGAAATCCCTTCTATCTACTCCACGTTCCATTAGAAATCTGGCAGCAGGACTGTCCTTATGGATGCTTCCAGCAGGTGAAATGTGATCAGTAGTTATACTGTCCCCAAAATTCAGCAAGCAGTAGGCATCCTTTACACTGTGAGGACCTGGAGGTGACATGGTCATGTTTTTGAAATATGGCGGATCATGAATGTACGTTGATTTTGGATCCCACTCATAAAGCTTTCCAGAAGGTACAGAAAGTTCATTCCACATGGGATTTCCTTTCGTAATTGCAAGGTAAGTGGCCTTGAACATATCCGGTAATACACTGGACTGGACTACCTGCAGGACATAAAGGTGACGAGGACAGTTAGATGACTTTCTATTCATCAAAAGAGTTGGTGACAAAAGAAAATCACGGGGCTCACGTTAGCGACTTCATCATTTGATGGCCATATTTCCTTGAAAAATATCTTCTTTCCATCTTTTGTCACCCCAATCGGTTCAGTCTCAAAATCGATATCTACCTGTAGCAATGTCCTCCCAAGTTAAAAACATAAAGTTCAGTGTACATATGCAACAATCACATCACTCCAACATCAGAAAGCCTGCTAAATAACTCTAATACAGGAATAAAATGAGTTCATTCAGCAAAGTACACTACCGTTCCAGCAAGAGCATATGCAACCACGAGAGGAGGAGAAGCAAGATAGTTGGCCCTTGTCAAAGGATGCACACGACCTTCAAAGTTCCTGTTTCCAGACAATACCGCAGCAGCCACCAGATCTTGAAATGTGAAAAGTACCAGCAATATTGTCAGACAATTTTTGCAAAGAGAAGAATCAAACAAGTGTTCTATATCGCTAGAGATTTACCATTTTCAGTGATAGCTGAGGCCACTGCTTCATCAATGTCTCCCGAATTGCCAATGCAAGTAGTACATCCATAACCCACTATATTGAAACCTAGTTGATTCAAGTACTTCTGGAGGCCACTGCATAGGTAGTGCACAAGATTGATCCATACATGTTCAGAAAATGATAATCTGTATCACATGAAGAGCTGTAAAAGTACCTCTTCTGCAAATATTTTGTGACAACACCAGAACCTGGAGCCAGACTAGTCTTAACCCATGGTTTTACCTGACAAAGAAACAAGATGCTTCAGTATAATTGCGCCTGAATCAACTTCCATTGCGTATTGGGTAGTATCTTTGCTGTTGATGTAAACTCAAGAAATGCAAAATCGATGAAAATTAAAGCACACCTCCAGTCCAAGTTCACAGGCTTTCTTAGCAACCAAAGCAGCCCCAAGCATCACACTGGGGTTTGATGTATTTGTGCAACTAGTAATTGCAGCTATTACAACATCACCATGTCTGAGTTGTGCTTTAGTCCCATGAAAATTGAAGTCCGCAACTTTGCTCTGTGATTCCTTTGGTATGGCGAATCCCTGAGAATGACATAGGAATCAATAAGAAAAACACTAGATTATACGAGAAAAGGAAAAGAAACCAATGAAAAAGAATAGCTGGTAACTTGTTAACCAACGGTAGATAGAAAAAATATTCAATTAGCTAACATGCAATTCCATTTAATAGTAAGATTGTGACGTTAAACAAGCATAACAGCTAACAGGCAGTTGGGTGTCCCTAAGGGGCGGTTGGAATATTCTTCAATGTAGTAATGTCCCTAAGTTATAAAGCAGGCTATAATAACTTTGACAGTAAGCTAGACTGTATAACATAGATAATAACCTACTTTTGAATGACTGAAAATGTTAGCATAGTGTAGGTAATTCCCCTAATATTTGAACTGTAGACCTCTCCCTATGCATCCTAATGCTACTGCAAAGGCAACAATCCTAAGAAAGCTAGAAGAATCTTGATGGTGGTCCAGTTCATGTTGGAAAATACACCGACAATGCTGTGGAATATTCAAATGCACAGTTTGACACATCACTCAACATCATCGAATTTGAGGCAGAGAAAAGTACTAACCTTAAAACCGACCCTATTGTCTAGACATGAGTGCCAGTCTGATTTCATCTCTCTTAAAAGAACCCGGTCATGTGGCCTGTAAAAGAGATCAGGGGACCAGGCAGTCTTGAATAAAGGAGGACAGCTGAGTCTATGCAGATGAAGTAGATTTTTAAGAAAGCAGTAGAAAAGCTGCTTACCTCTTGGGCCCTGATACACAAGGTTCCACATCTGCAAGATTCAACTCTAGGCTGGAAGTGTATACTTTTTCAGTTTGGGGCTGAACAACAGAAACAAATGCACAATATTACTCCATATACTTAAGTTCAAAAAACAAACTGCAAATACTCATTAACCAGAAAATACCTCAGCATAGTCCACAAACATCTTGTTAGCTCTCAAGTAGGATTCAATCATGGTAACCTACATATGTTATCATATAATGATCAAATAAGAATGCTGGACATAGAAGTTTATATGAGCTCATTTTCAGTGACTTACAGTTTCTTCACTTCTGCCTGTCAGTTTCAGATATTGCAATGTGACATGATCCACAGGAAAGAAACCCATGGTCGCACCATATTCCGGGGACATGTTGGCAATGGTGGCACGATCAGCCAATGAAAGCTTGCTCATGCCTTCGCCTGCATTCAGGGGCAAACAAAAGGATTACAGAGGACATCAGAAGCAAAAAATTGAACTAAAACAGGACATATGTCAATACAAAAAACATGACGAGGACCAAAATGAACAAGGGGACACAGACAAATTTTCTTTTACACTGCAACGACAGCCAAATACTGCAAACAGTCACATGACAATTATCAAATCAACAAGCATACCGTAGAACTCAACAAACTTGCCAACAACCCCATGCTTCCTCAGCATCTGAGTCACTGTTAAAACTAGATCAGTAGCTGTTACACCATCTCTCAGTTTTCCTACGAGCTTAAATCCAACAACACCAGGGAGGACCATGCTCATAGGCTGCATAGGGAAGGAAGGTAGCAAAAGATTACTGCCCGACCAGTACAAGCAACATTGTTGAAATACAGAGAGCAATCTTGCAAGAGGTTCAAACACATATGGAGCAATACAAAGCTTACTCAGAAGAAGTAAACTCAGTGTAAGAAAAAAATGCAATACCTGCCCAAGCATAGCAGCTTCAGCTTCTATTCCACCAACTCCCCAGCCAGCAACCCCTAATCCATCAATCATCGTGGTGTGAGAATCTGTTCCAACCACACTATCAGGGTAAAGCATGCCATCTCTGTTGAAAACAACTCTCCCAAGGTATTCCAAATTGACCTGGAAAAATCACAAGAAAAACCATCAAGGATCATGCCACGGAGGCACGGAATAAAGAAAATAATGTGAGGAGTATGTGAAGCTGAAATCTGAGACTGAAGCAGCTCGCCTCAAGGGATGCAAACATACATAAATAGCAACCGGCAAAGTCCAAGTATGCTATGAAAACTTTGACAAAATATAAGTCTCCCCTCACCTGGTGCACTATCCCAGAGCCAGGAGGGACTACAAGCATATTATCAAATGCATTAGAGCCCCACTTAAGGAAACCGAATCTTTCTTTGTTCCTATGGAACTCAAATTCCATATTTGCCTGCACTGCATTCTCTGACCTTGCCACATCAACCTGAACCGAGTGATCAATAACAAGATCGACAGGAACCTGGATAATGCAAGTGGCACTCGTTAGTCCAACAAGAACACTGCTAAAGCATTGACGAAAGCATACTGCGCCACAGAAACGGAAAAGGGAAGCAACTCCATCAAGAGAGCATCCCATCAAACCCCAAAACCAAATGTTCTTATTACCGCATATAGTTATACTTCACGACCCCCCAACATTTCAACAAATACAGAGGCTTGGCATGTAATTTCCAGGAGGATACATATCACGAGCGCATACCAACTTCTTCAGAGTAACAAAATGCATCTCCCACATAGTGAATGCAACTGAGTTCCACTCAACAGACTGGAAATGATGCTATGTAAAACACTACAGATTTAGCGTCTCGGTCACTGCGGATTATTACCAGAGGGTTGATCTTATTAGGATCGCTTCCGAGGCTGTTCATCGCGTCCCGCATGCTAGCCAGGTCAACAACAGCCGGCACGCCAGTGAAGTCCTGCACCACATCAGAAGCGGTTAACAACACTAACAACAGGACAACACGCTCGCTCGCAGCAGCGCAAAACGACGCGGTTTCACCTGAAGGAGGACCCTAGCAGGCTTGAAAGGGATCTCGACGAGCTTGGGAGCGGATTTCTCCCAATCAATAATCTTCTCCACATCGTTGCTCTTAACCTGGAACTCGTCGCAGTTCCTAATCGCCGATTCCAAAAGGATCCTAATCGAATACGGCAGCTTATCTGCCAAAAAAACGACAGCGTTTAACCACATGAACTGAAAACGAGATCGATCGCGAAGAGAGGATAAGGATTAGGGAAGTGACCGATTCGAGGATCGTTGAGAGCGAGCAAGGAGTAATAGCTCCCGAAAACGCCGCCGTCTGGCTTCTCCAGCGTCCTCAGTATCCTCTTGAAAGGATTCTCGTTCGCTACAAAAAAAGAACAAAAGAATAAATTAAAAAAATAAGAAACGGTTGTCGCGATCGGGTTCGGGGATCTTCTTTCTTACCCATGGCGATGGTCTGGGAGCGGAAGAGTGCTTGGATCGGGAGAGGGAGAAATGAGAAGAGAAGGTCGCGATATAATTGTTGGATAGGGAGGGGGAGAGGATATGGTAATTTATGGGCGTTGCGTTGCGTTGTGTGTTTCGAGGCGTGTGCTGTAGTGACGACTTGTGTGTCAACGTTAATGTGAGCACCCCATCACCGATTCCGCACCTTTTTTGTATGTATATTCTGCCGCTTCACAATTTTTCGATATTTAGATTAGTTGGTGTACTAAATTTATTAATATAAAGTTTTATATATGAATTGGGTTGAATTTTTGAAATGTGACAAACTTCTCTAGATATAAATCGAGCAGAATTTTTGGTCGGTGCAATGAATTTACAATATAAGAATTTGAACACAAGATTTGGTTAAACTAAAACGACGTCTTCGCTAATTGTTGGTAGTGAATTAGCTAATTTAAGAAGCATATTTATGTACACATGTAATTGCTATAAAAAATGAATTTTTTTATAGGCATTTTCTTCATGAATTTCTCTATTGCATTAATTCATCATAACTAGATAGATTTTCAGACCACTGCGTATATCCATTTATGTAGTAGGTGGTAATGGCGACAACATCTGCACTTTCATTTTTCTAACAATTAATTCCATCAAACCCTGAAAAAACAATTAATTCCATCATCGTACAGCTAATGAGCAGTAATTTAGTGGCGGGTCCACATTCCATATAATATACAAATCCAAAACTGTGTGGTAGATAGATTAATAGACACGTCATAATTACTATCCGAGAGTTTTTAAAACTCTATAAAACTTCTCGATAAGTATTTACCCTTGCCTAAAGTTCACTGAATACAGACATCGAGTTTTTATACCACATATTAATTAACTTAATTACGAATTAGGTATAAATTTTGAATAATGATGCAACTAATACATTATCCAAATTCGAGCACAAATTTTTTTATTAAACCAAAATAACATTTTGTCAATATAAGTGCTTGTTGTTGGCATTTTTTTAAAAACTAACCGTCAAAATAGCAAGTAATTAAACTTACTATCTATTACAACTTTTAGTTCTTGTGAGCACATCTCGCCTATATATTCTCAAGACAATAATCTATTTAATAAAATCATCAAATAGAATTTATCTTGAGATTAATACTCAATATCTTCTATGATGAGTTTCTGTTCAATCTTGAGATGTCTAGCCAACTCATGTGCAGAGAAATTTCAGAGGGGGCCAAACTTCTTGTTAAATTTGCTCAGCATCTTGACGCCGTGAATATATATATATATATATATATATATATATATATATATATAGAAGGAGCGCCAGAGGCAGAGAAACTCTAGAATTCTCTAGCGTACGCTCGTAGGCGCACTACTAAAAGTAACTTACAGCTGTCTGGCGCACTAAGCCTAATAATTCACAGGCGCACTACTAAAAGTACAATAATTGGCACAAATGTCAATTCTTTGTCTGTGATAATTATTAGTAGGGGGTGAGTGACCGGTACGAGAGTGTGAGGATAGAGAGAGCTTACAGTGGTAGGAGGTGCGTGCCGACGGGCTCTATGTGCAATCGCCGATTCGACTGACTCTGACTCTTTTTTTTTTTTTTAATAAGGCTTATCGATCTGAAGATCTGGGAGCTTAAGAACTATGAACTAAGTAGGGAAAACAGAGAGGTTTAAGTACTCATGAGGGGGGTGAAAATTTGTGTATATTTTTTCCGATGATTTTTACAAGAATGGAGGGCTCCTTATATAGAAGGAGCGCCAGAGGCAGAGAAACTCTAGAATTCTCTAGCGTACGCTCGTAGGCGCACTACTAAAAGTAACTTACAGCTGTCTGGCGCACTAAGCCTAATAATTCACAGGCGCACTACTAAAAGTTGCGCACTAAGACTAGTAAAAAGTACAATAATTGGCACAAATGTCAATTCTTTGTCTGTGATAATTATTAGTAGGCTCTATGCGTGTCTGGGATAGATATGTCGCCACTTGTTATACTAGCAGCTTCTAGTTCCATCTGTCGTTCATCTTCTAGGTGGATGATGTGGCTCTCCTCTAGAAGACCTCCGTCACCACTATGTGGTAAAATCATACGCCATTGGTCCGTGCTCCAAATCTGTGTATAGTGTCCTTCTCCGAGGAGTCGGAGATTCTTCCATCCTCGCGGTGTGGGCAGACAGGCTGGGTTCTGAAGCAATCTATAGACTTCTAGATTTTTAATCTCAGCGAGATCATAAGGAGAGGGGGCATCTAAGTTTAATTCTGTTTCTTCGAATTCTGTTTCGTCTAGCAGAATTATCCTCTTCTTGCCTGGGATGGTAGTGAACTCTGTTACTCTTGGGAGAGTTGAATCGATGAGGCAGAAGATCCGTCCTCGAACTGCCATATTTCTTGCTATTAGAAAGAATTTTTCCCCGAACCATTGGAGAATATCTTCCATCTTTCCATCCTCTTCTAATTTTAGGATCATAACATCTATCATCCCTAAGTGATAAAACTTTAGGATAAGTTTAGCTGGTAAATCTGTTTTGTTTAGATCTACGTGTAACTTTAAGAGTCCCACCGTTCTGTTGTCTAGGCTGTAGGGTTTCTGTGATATATCCACCCCCTGGAAACTCCAATTTGCTTCTTTGAGATGGATTCGTACTAAATCTTGCTGGGCTGTGACTAGATCTTCAATATGGCCTTCTTCGGTTTTCTTTTTTATTAATTCTTCTCCTTCAGGCCATTCATCAAAGAGAGGCTGTAGAACCTGTTGAGCTGGGAGATCGAGTAGTCTAGCTTTTAGCTGTAGAAAGTCTCTGCTGGGGCTTTTTGATGTTGACAGTTTTAACTCAGTGTCGTCTAGTTTTCTTCTTAGTTCTGTTCCTGATTTATTGAGTTTGGCCACCATCTTCTCCATAATGGTTATGGTCTGTTCATTCTTTTGAGCTGTAACTCCAGCTGTTAAAGCCTTTTGTTCAGCTTCTTGTCTTTTTTCCTCCAGGTGTCTAATCTGCTGTTCATTTTGCTGTTGAAGATGTACAATCTGGGCTTCCAGCTGTCTAATTGTATCTTCATGGCGAAGAATAAGCTGGGCTGGTTCCTCCCGGGTTACATCAGAGAAGGGTATAACTACTTCTGGTTCAATAAAAAAGTTGGGCCCAAAAGCCCCTCGGGCTTCTTTCAGAGCCTCGGCAAAACTATAATAGCCTTTATATAGAGGCTGATTACATAAGATGTATTTTCTAACTGTATCGAAGCTATTAAACACTCCTGTTTTTAGACCTCTATATATTACATAATGAGTAAACTTCTTTTTATAGGTCTTAGGAGTATTTTCTGAAAAATACATACTAAGGGCGTTTAAGCACTGTACTTTAAAGTTAGTAGCAGCTCCTGCTGTCTGTATATGCCACAGGTTATCGAGAAGACATTGTTGTGACCTGTCTATAGATAACCCTGGGAAGGGTCTAAATTTTTTATTCCCTATATCTTGGAATTCGGCTAAGGAAATTGTTCCGAATTTAATCTGTTTATGCTGTGAAAAGGTTGGATTCGCAGAGGGCACTGAAGCACCACATGCATTCCCTTCTATATAAACTGGCATTGCCAAATTATTTATGTATATAATGTTAGCTGGGAGACCAGCTGCTTCTGTTTGTATGGTCTGTATACTTGGCTCTTCTTTTTTCTGTGGAGTCTGTGGCGTAATGGGGCTTTGGGTACTTGGCCCTTCGCCTTCCATTTTCTCTTTGCCCTTAGGCTTAATAACTCGTTTCTTCATCTTATTTTCCTGCATTATTAAAAAACTTATTAATGCTTCTGGATAATAAATCTGCGAGACTATTATTTTTCCCTTTAATATGCTCAAATTCTATGGAATATCCACTGCCTTGTATTAAGTTTTGTAAGTTAATCCATCTAGTTCGATTTATCTTTTTGCTATTTTCATTTTTAAAAAACTTAACTATAGCTTCGCAATCCGTTCTTACTGTAAATTCCTTATTTATATATAAGTTGAACTTGTCTAATGCGTTTATTAATGCCTGTATTTCAAAATCTAGGCTAGTCGAGTTCATACCGGCTTTATTAAAATTACCACTAGCGTATGCTGCTATTCTTTCCGTGTATTTGTCTACATATTTATGTGGTTTGCAGATCATTACTGCTCCCCATCCTTCTTTACTTCCATCACATTCTATAATAATATAATCTGTGGTAAGAGGTAATTCTAAGGGTTTTATCTTCCGAACCTCTTGTTTGATTTTCTTAACTAATTCTATGTCCTCTTTATTAAAATTTCTTTGACCATTTTTGGACGTTTTACTGTATAAAGGTCCTGTTAATTTTCTAAGATTTGGAATAAATTTTGTTGCATAATTCATGATCCCTAAGAAAGCTTGTATTTGTTTCAGACCTTCTAATTTATCCGGAAAACTAAGAATTTTTTCGGCTATATGTGGTTGTAATTCTATTTTACCGTTTCCTATTTCTAAGCCCAAAAAGGAGATTTTTCTTTTAAATAATTCCATTTTCTTCTTACTTAATACTATCCCTTGTTTTACTACTTCTTCAAAAATTACAGCTAAATGTTGTTCATGTTCAGTAACCGAGTTACTGGCTATGAGGATATCGTCAATATATACTAGGCAAAAGGCGTATTTTAGAAAAATACTATCCATAAACCTTTGAAAAACTGCGGGTGCATTTTTTAAGCCAAAACTAAAGACATTCCACTCAAAATGTCCTTCTGGACATGTGAAAGCTGTCCATAGTTTAAACCATTCTTCTAATTGTAGCTGATTGTATCCTGATTTTAGATCGAATTTACTAAATATCTTTTTATTCTGAATTAATCCTATAAGATTATCTTTGTTTGGAATATTATACGCATCATCTATTGTATTATCGTTTAACCTTTTATAATTATATACTATTCTAGCCTTTCCTCGTTTGATTTAACTATGGTTTCTAACTATGAAAGCCGCTGTTCTATGTGGACTTTCTGACCTTCGAATTAAATTTTGTTTAAGCATTTCGGGGATTTGATTCCTAAATTTTTCCCTATCTAGGGGGCTATAATCGATATTTGCAGTTACTATTCGGATATCAGGGTTTTTAATTTTCATTTTTGCTAAAAAGTTTACTCTAGATTTTGTTATATCATCTCCTATTAATCCTAATTTTTCTAATTTCTGAATTTTAGGGTAGTTTATGCTACTTTTTATATCTGGTCCTTTTTCTAAATCTTGTGACAACATTTTTCCTAACATCTGATAAGCTTCATTTTCTATAGTACTTGACTGTACATTTATTTTTGTTGTTAAAAAATCTAAGTGGGAGTGTCCACCACGCTTGCGCGCGAACTCTGATGTTTGAATATATTTATTAGTTGGAAAGGTATAAACATGTTTACTAATGGTAATGCAGTTACGGGCTATAGTAAGACTTCCATTGAGGCTACAAAGAAAGTTAATGCCTAGTAAAAACTCTTTACTACAAGTGCCTTCAGGGGCAATATTTACCTGTGGAAGATCATATTTAGTACTATAATTACCTGCAAAATCTAAAAATTGAATGCCAGTGGATTCTAAACAATGGGTTAACGTTAGTAATCTATTTTCTATTGTTCGAGTGGTGATATTGTATTTTAGTGGTGTATGGTATTGCTTAGGAACCATACTGTATCCTATTAAACTCTTCGTACTTCCTGTATCTAAAATGGCTGTTAAATCGAGGAATTTATTATTTTCTAACCAGACTCTACATTTCAAGGTTATTAGACTAGCTATACAGTCACCGATTATAAATGCTTCTTCTTCTGCTACCTGTTCGGCCATGTGATTTTCTTCAATAATTTCATCAATACCTTCTTTATGTTTTCCCATATCTCTTTCTATTTCGAGTTTTCTTAATCTTTGTTTAATGAGTTCAATCTCTAATTCATGTTTTTCAATTCGTTCAGTATAAAAATTAAAATTGTTATCTTTAATTAATTCTTTTGTTCGTCCTGTTAAATCTGTTTCTATTTTATAGATCTTCTTTATGCATAGAAAGCAGATTTCTTTAAAGCAGTAATTACATTGATAACGTCTATCTATTGCCGGATATAATTTACAGATATAACAGCTTATATGATTATTTCCTCTATTTCTAATCCATTCGTGGGGACATTCATTTTCCTCTGTATTCATATACGTATATGTTATTTTAGGAGGGTTTTCTTTGTCTGATTCACTGGTTATACTATAAACAGAGTTATCAGAATCGTTGGTTTTAATACTTTGTATTTCATATTCGTCTAACTGTTCTACTAAGTTAGATCTTTCTGCGTTTTTTGCCTTGTTAGGGCATCTATTTGCTAAGTGATCTGGATCTCCGCAAATAAAACAGGTACACTTCCTAGTCTTGGGTTTTTTCTTTACGTACTTATCTTTATTTTTCCATGGTTTATCTTTTCTATATGACGTACTTTTCCTAAGATATTTTTTCTTACCTTTAGCTCTATCATAATATCCGTATGCTTGTGGCGTATAAACTGCTGTTTTACAGAAAGCCCAAGCTTGCCTTCGAATTTGTTCTTGCATAGTTGCTTCTTTACACTTTTCCTCTAATTTATTGAATACGTAGGTTATTCGTGGTCCTACACCTAATCCTTCTGTTAAGCCATAGTCAGCTACCCAATCTTCATGTATAGATCTTCCTAAGTCTCCTGGTAATTTTACAAAATATCTATTACACAAATTATCATCCATAGCTCGTCCGGTTTGTGCTAGTAATCTAGCAAAGTCGGAGCTAAATTCTTTGATATACTTAAAGTCTGTTATACTTAATTGTTCTAGGTTCCTAACTGCCGTATCTTGTATAAATTTATTTTCTTTTGCCGGGTCAACTCCTAATAACAAAATCCTAATCTGACTCGTAAAGTTATAAGGATTATCTCCTAATGATTTTAATGTATTAATTTCTTCGGGATTTTTAGCCTTTTTGCTTTGCCAAAATCCTAACGCTGTTGGTCCTAAGGTTGTTTCTAAATAAGAGAACATATCTATATCTGATCGTTTATTAGTTTCCCAATTTCTGACTACTGTTTGTTCCCATACCAGGACTTCGTCTGGCCATAACTGTGGATGTTGCTGTTCTACTAGTAACATATCAGAGCTATATAATCGTCCAATTGGCATTCTAGATCCTCGACCTCTAAGATTAGATTCTCCTTGGTATGTAATAGATGGTGGAAGCCAGGGTTCTCTCCCTGATCTTTCTGTTCCAGATGTTCCTGGAGTTATAAATTCTGGTTTTGGTCTCTTAGTTCCCCTATCAACTGGTGCCATTGTCTGGTCCATGTAGTTTGTTTCTGGCTTATAAAAATCGCTAATTAGGCTTTTTCTGTTTATAATATCTGTGACCAGTGGTAAATTAAAATATTCGTTTAACTTGTTATAAGCTTCTTCATAACTCATTCCTAATCCTGTCATACATTCTATTAACATATCATCTACTTGATCTTGTATGTTTAATTCAGTAAATTTCCTATTTATTATTTGATTTATATCTATACATACTTCCTCTGTTTTAAATCCTGCAATTTCTTCTAGGTTTATTCCTTCTGAGTTATCTTCTAAACCATCATCTTCTTCGTAATAGCTATAACCTATTGTTTCTTCTAGATTTAGTATTTCTTGTTCGCTTTCTGTATCATAGATAGGGTCTCCTAATGGTTCGTCTTCGTTCATAAATTCGAAATTCATTAAATTTGTTTCTTCATCACTGTCTATATTCTCATGATCTTCTTTTACTTCTTTTCCTTTGTAATTATTAAATCTTAAACTATAGGATCCATCTGTGTTTTCATACAATATACTTCTTTCGGGACCATAATTCTATTTCCTGGTCCTGAAAATTCATTTAAAGACCATTCTAATCCAGCTAATTCTTCTGGATCAATTTTAACGGGATCTATCATTTTAACCCCTTTACTTGCTAGATTCTGTACTATACCTTCTATGTTTACTTTGAATTTCATTCCGGACCTATTACTTGCTTTTCCTAGTATTCCTATGCTTATTACAAGGTTATTACCTATAAAATTTTCATACCCTCTTGTTTTCAGTCCTATTTTTAAATTTTTTAAGTCTTTAATATCTTTTAATACTGCGGGTGAACAGTAAAATAAAGCACTATTTTTACTCATATCTACTTCCATTCCTGCTATTATTGCTTTTTTTAAATCGGTTTGCCAAGATTTATCTAGAATTAAGACCAAAGCTTTCGTTCCTAATTCTTTCCTTCCTAGTCCTTTAATACCTATGACAATTAACCCTATGTGTACAAAACGTTTTCCTGACTGTTTCAGACGTTTTAGAGTTTCTGGTGTAAATAATTCTATTTCTTCTGCGTTATCCACAATTCTTAAGCTTTCTTCTCTATTACTTCTTACCAGTACTGTTCGTACATTAAGGAGTCCTGTCTGATATAGAGTTCTAGGATTTAAAGCATCTACCTGAGCATTATTATATAGTTCTAGGTTTCGTTCGACATCTATTTCTTCTTCTAACTGAACTACATCCTGTGTACTATTACTTCCTGATCCTCTAAGCAGTCTTCCCAAAAATGAATCTGTTGAGATATTATCACTTACACTATTTCTAGCTGGTTCTGTTATAGTCCCAGTTCTATAAGGTCTTCCAGGGAATGGCGTTGTCATTTTTTAGGTAACCAATGAATATACTTTGGAGGAAGGATCTCTTTTCTGGGTCTTTCACCCTGTCCTAAGCTTAATTTTTCTAAGGCTTTTATTAGACCGTTGATTTCTACCTTAGCGTGATTTTCTTCTTTTAGTCTTTTGATATTTTCTGCTAACTTCTCTAATTCGCCTAAGACTGGTTTTAGTTCTACCTCGTTTCTTTTAGGTTTTTCTATAAGTGTACTTAATTTTTTAATTTCTAAGATGATCTGTTCGTTCTGATTTTTAATATAATTTTGATTTTCTACCGAGACTTTTAACAATCCTTCTACTCCCGTAAGTGCTTCTGTCAAGTTATGATGATTTTTAATAGTTAGTTCCCTTTCGACTTCTAAGTGACTTCCTAGACTAATTATTAGATCTGTTAAACTATTGAGATGATTATTATTACTGTGTAACTTGTGTTCAAAAGTTCTATCAAAACGACAAATTAACTCGTGTCCTTCTAATATTATTTTTGATTTTTCTCTGGAGCCAAGTTCTAAATCTAAGTAGGCCAGATTTTTTTACTCGTCGCAATTTTGTAAATTGTGCTCAAGGGTAGAGGTGATGTCAATTATGGTGAATAGTTTTCCCAGTTAGTCCAGTTCTAGCTTCCCCTTAGGAATAACAAGCCTTATTAGTAAAGATAATTTAGAACATAAAAGTAAATAGACAAAGTACATAAACAGTACTAATAAACAGCTAATCCCAAATTAGAATCACAACCGATACAGATAATCTTGGTTTCACACAAGCGGGTTCTCAGTGTAATGAGGATTTATGCCTAGCATGGTTACCTTTAACCGAGCCTGTCTTGTTCTTTTAACCTCGAAAATTGTTACTGGCTCTGATACCAATAGGGGGGTGAGTAACCGGTACGAGAGTGTGAGGATAGAGAGAGCTTACAGTGGTAGGAGGTGCGTGCCGACGGGCTCTATGTGCAATCGCCGGTTCGACTGACTCTGACTCCTTTTTTGGGCCCAAAAGCCCCTCGGGCTTCTTCAAGAGCCTCGGCAAAACTATAATAGCCTTTATATAGAGGCTGATTACATAAGATGTATTTTCTAACTGTATCGAAGCTATTAAACACTCCTGTTTTTAGACCTCTATATATTACATAATGAGTAAACTTCTTTTTATAGGTCTTAGGAGTATTTTCTGAAAAATACATACTAAGGGCGTTTAAGCACTGTACTTTAAAGTTAGTAGCAGCTCCTGCTGTCTGTATATGCCACAGGTTGTCGAGAAGACATTGTTGTGACCTGTCTATAGATAACCCTGGGAAGAACCAGCCCAGCTTATTCTTCGCCATGAAGATACAATTAGATAGCTGGAAGCCCAGATTGTACATCTTCAACAACAAAATGAACAGCAGATTAGACACCTGGAGGAAAAAAGACAAGAAGCTGAACAAAAGGCTTTAACAGCTGGAGTTACAGCTCAAAAGAATGAACATACCATAACCATTATGGAGAAGATGGTGGCCAAACTCAATAAATCAGGAACAGAACTAAGAAGAAAACTAGACGACACTGAGTTAAAACTGTCAACATCAAAAAGCCCCAGCAGAGACTTTCTACAGCTAAAAGCTAGACTACTCGATCTCCCAGCTCAACAGGTTCTACAGCCTCTCTTTGATGAATGGCCTGAAGGAGAAGAATTAATAAAAAAGAAAACCGAAGAAGGCCATATTGAAGATCTAGTCACAGCCCAGCAAGATTTAGTACGAATCCATTTCAAAGAAGCAAATTGGAGTTTCCAGGGGGTGGATATATCACAGAAACCCTACAGCCTAGACAACAGAACGGTGGGACTCTTAAAGTTACACGTAGATCTGAACAAAACAGATTTACCAGCTAAACTTATCCTAAAGTTTTATCACTTAGGGATGATAGATGTTATGATCCTAAAATTAGAAGAGGATGGAAAGATGGAAGATATTCTCCAATGGTTCGGGGAAAAATTCTTTCTAATAGCAGGAAATATGGCGGTTCGAGGATGGATCTTCTGCCTCATTGATTCAACTCTCCCAAGAGTAACAGAGTTCACTACCATCCCAAGCAAGAAGAGGATAATTCTGCTAGACGAAACAGAATTCAAAGAAACAGAATTAAACTTAGATGCCCCCTCTCCTTATGATCTCGCTGAGATTAAAAACCTAGAAGTCTATAGATTGCTTCAGAACCCAGCCTGTCTGCCCACACCGCGAGGATGGAAGAATCTCCGACTCCTCGGAGAAGGACACTATACACAGATTTGGAGCACGGACCAATGGCGTATGATTTTACCACATAGTGGTGACGGAGGTCTTCTAGAGGAGAGCCACATCATCCACCTAGAAGATGAACGACAGATGGAACTAGAAGCTGCTAGTATAACAAGTGGCGACATATCTATCCCAGACACGCATAGAGCCTACTAATAATTATCACAGACAAAGAATTGACATTTGTGCCAATTATTATACTTTTTACTAGTCTTAGTGCGCAACTTTTAGTAGTGCGCCTGTGAATTATTAGGCTTAGTGCGCCAGACAACTGTAAGTTACTTTTAGTAGTGCGCCTATGAGCGTACGCAAGAGAATTCTAGAGTTTCTCTGCCTCTGGCGCTCCTTCTATATAAGGAGCCCTCCATTCTTGTAAAAATCATCGGAAAAAATATACACAAATTTTCACCCCCCTCATGAGTACTTAAACCTCTCTGTTTTCCCTTCTTAGTTCATAGTTCTTAAGCTCCCAGATCTTCAGATCGATAAGCCTTATTAAAAAAAAAAAAAAAAGAGTCAGAGTCAGTCGAACCGGCGATTGCACATAGAGCCCGTCGGCACGCACCTCCTACCACTGTAAGCTCTCTCTATCCTCACACTCTCGTACCGGCCACTCACCCCCCTATCCTCTTACCACAGATTATATTATTATAGAATGTGATGGAATAAAGAAGGATGGGGAGCAGTAATGATCTGCAAACCACATAAATATGCAGAAAAATACACGGAAAGAATAGTAGCATACGCTAG
The DNA here is from genome assembly GCA_963995505.1 of Hypericum androsaemum. Classification (NCBI taxonomy): domain Eukaryota; kingdom Viridiplantae; phylum Streptophyta; class Magnoliopsida; order Malpighiales; family Hypericaceae; genus Hypericum; species Hypericum androsaemum. The sequence continues at coordinate 21,917,596 of OZ023181.1, forward strand.
TGGTAATTTTAATAAAGCCGGTATGAACTGGACTAGCCTAGATTTTGAAATACAGGCATTAATAAACGCATTAGACAAGTTCAAATTATATATAAATAAGGAATTTACAGTAAGAACGGATTAAGTTTTTAAAAAATGAAAATAGCAAAAAGATAAATCGAACTAGATGGATTAATAGGGGGGTGAGTGGCCGGTACGAGAGTGTGAGGATAGAGAGAGCTTACAGTGGTAGGAGGTGCGTGCCGACGGGCTCTATGTGCAATCGCCGGTTCGACTGACTCTGACTCTTTTTTTTTCTTTTTTTTTATTTTTAATAAGGCTTATCGATCTAAAGATCTAGGAGCTTAAGAACTATGAACTAAGTAGGGAAAACAGAGAAGGGTCTAACTACTTCTGGTTCAATAAAAAAGTTGGGCCCAAAAGCCCCTCGGGCTTCTTTCAGAGCCTCGGCAAAACTATAATAGCCTTTATATAGAGGCTGATTACATAAGATGTATTTTCTAACTGTATCGAAGCTATTAAACACTCCTGTTTTTAGACCTCTATATATTACATAATGAGTAAACTTCTTTTTATAGGTCTTAGGAGTATTTTCTGAAAAATACATACTAAGGGCGTTTAAGCACTGTACTTTAAAGTTAGTAGCAGCTCCTGCTGTCTGTATATGCCACAGGTTATCGAGAAGACATTGTTGTGACCTGTCTATAGATAACCCTTGGAAGGGTCTAAATTTTTTATTCCCTATATCTTGGAATTCGGCTAAGGAAATTGTTCCGAATTTAATCTGTTTATGCTGTGAAAAGGTTGGATTCGCAGAGGGCACTGAAGCACCACTTGCATTCCCTTCTATATAAACTGGCATTGCCAAATTATTTATGTATATAATGTTAGCTGGGAGACCAGCTGCTTCTGTTTGTATGGTCTGTATACTTGGCTCTTCTTTTTTCTGTGGAGTCTGTGGCGTAATGGGGCTTTGGGTACTTGGCCCTTCGCCTTCCATTTTCTCTTTGCCCTTAGGCTTAATAACTCGTTTCTTCATCTTATTTTCCTGCATTATTAAAAAACTTATTAATGCTTCTGGATAATAAATCTGCGAGACTATTATTTTTCCCTTTAATATGCTCAAATTCTATGGAATATCCACTGCCTTGTATTAAGTTTTGTAAGTTAATCCATCTAGTTCGATTTATCTTTTTGCTATTTTCATTTTTAAAAAACTTAACTATAGCTTCGCAATCCGTTCTTACTGTAAATTCCTTATTTATATATAAGTTGAACTTGTCTAATGCGTTTATTAATGCCTGTATTTCAAAATCTAGGCTAGTCGAGTTCATACCGGCTTTATTAAAATTACCACTAGCGTATGCTGCTATTCTTTCCGTGTATTTGTCTACATATTTATGTGGTTTGCAGATCATTACTGCTCCCCATCCTTCTTTACTTCCATCACATTCTATAATAATATAATCTGTGGTAAGAGGTAATTCTAAGGGTTTTATCTTCCGAACCTCTTGTTTGATTTTCTTAACTAATTCTATGTCCTCTTTATTGAAATTTCTTTGACCATTTTTGGACGTTTTACTGTATAAAGGTCCTGTTAATTTTCTAAGATTTGGAATAAATTTTGTTGCATAATTCATGATCCCTAAGAAAGCTTGTATTTGTTTCAGACCTTCTAATTTATCCGGAAAACTAAGAATTTTTTCGGCTATATGTGGTTGTAATTCTATTTTACCGTTTCCTATTTCTAAGCCCAAAAAGGAAATTTTTCTTTTAAATAATTCCATTTTCTTCTTACTTAATACTATCCCTTGTTTTACTACTTCTTCAAAAATTACAGCTAAATGTTGTTCATGTTCAGTAACCGAGTTACTGGCTATGAGGATATCGTCAATATATACTAGGCAAAAGGCATATTTTAGAAAAATACTATCCATAAACCTTTGAAAAACTGCGAGTGCATTTTTTAAGCCAAAACTAAGGACATTCCACTCAAAATGTCCTTCTGGACATGTGAAAGCTGTCCATGGTTTAAACCATTCTTCTAATTGTAGCTGATTGTATCCTTATTTTAGATCGAATTTACTAAATATCTTTTTATTCTGAATTAATCCTATAAGATTATCTTTGTTTGGAATATTATACGCATCATCTATTGTATTATCGTTTAACCTTTTATAATTATATACTATTCTAGCCTTTCCTCGTTTGATTTCACTATGGTTTCTAACTATGAAAGCCGCTGTTCTATGTGGACTTTCTGACCTTCGAATTAAATTTTGTTTAAGCATTTCGGGGATTTGATTCCTAAATTCGTCCCTATCTAGGGGGCTATAATCGATATTTGCAGTTACTATTCGGATATCAGGGTTTTTAATTTTTATTTTTGCTAAAAAGTTTACTCTAGATTTTGTTATATCATCTCCTATTAATCCTAATTTTTCTAATTTCTGAATTTTAGGGTAGTTTATGCTACTTTTTATATCTGGTCCTTTTTCTAAATCTTGTGACAACATTTTTCCTAACATCTGATAAGCTTCATTTTCTATAGTACTTGACTGTACATTTGTTTTTGTTGTTAAAAAATCTAAGTGGGAGTGTCCACCACGCTTGCGCGCGAACTCTGATGTTTGAATATATTTATTAGTTGGAAAGGTATAAACATGTTTACTAATGGTAATGCAGTTACGGGCTATAGTAAGACTTCCATTAAGGCTACAAAGAAAGTTAATGCCTAGTAAAAACTCTTTACTACGAGTGCCTTCAGGGGCAATATTTACCTGTGGAAGATCATATTTAGTACTATAATTACCTGCAAAATCTAAAAATTGAATGCCAGTGGATTCTAAACAATGGGTTAACGTTAGTAATCTATTTTCTACTGTTCGAGTGGTGATATTGTATTTTAGTGGTGTATGGTATTGCCTAGGAACCATACTGTATCCTATTAAACTCTTCGTACTTCCTGTATCTAAAATGACTGTTAAATCGAGGAATTTATTATTTTCTAACCAGACTCTACATTTCAAGGTTATTAGACTAGCTATACAGTCATCGATTATAAATGCTTCTTCTTCTGCTACCTGTTCGGCCATGTGATTTTCTTCAATAATTTCATCAATACCTTCTTTATGTTTTCCCATATCTCTTTCTATTTCGAGTTTTCTTAATCTTTGTTTAATGAGTTCAATCTCTAATTCATGTTTTTCAATTCGTTCAGTATAAAAATTAAAATTGTTATCTTTAATTAATTCTTTTGTTCGTCCTGTTAAATCTGTTTCTATTTTATAGATCTTCTTTATGCATAGAAAGCAGATTTCTTTAAAGCAGTAATTACATTGATAACGTCTATCTATTACCGGATATAATTTACAGATATAACAGCTTATATGATTATTTCATCTATTTCTAATCCATTCGTGGGGACATTCATTTTCCTCTGTATTCATATACGTATATGTTATTTTAGGAGGGTTTTCTTTGTCTGATTCACTGGTTATACTATAAACAGAGTTATCAGAATCGTTGGTTTTAATACTTTGTATTTCATATTCGTCTAACTGTTCTACTAAGTTAGATCTTTCTGCGTTTTTTGCCTTGTTAGGGCATCTATTTGCTAGGTGATCTGGATCTCCGCAAATAAAAAAGGTACACTTCCTAGTCTTGGGTTTTTTCTTTACGTACTTATCTTTATTTTTCCATGGTTTATCTTTTCTATATGACGTACTTTTCCTAAGATATTTTTTCTTACCTTTAGCTCTATCATAATATCCGTATGCTTGTGGCGTATAAACTGCTGTTTTACAGAAAGCCCAAGCTTGCCTTCGAATTTGTTCTTGCATAGTTGCTTCTTTACACTTTTCCTCTAATTTATTGAATACGTAGGTTATTCGTGGTCCTACACCTAATCCTTCTGTTAAGCCATAGTCAGCTACCCAATCTTCATGTATAGATCTTCCTAAGTCTCCTGGTAATTTTATAAAATATCTATTACACAAATTATCATCCATAGCTCGTCCGGTTTGTGCTAGTAATCTAGCAAAGTCGGAGCTAAATTCTTTGATATACTTAAAGTCTGTTATACTTAATTGTTCTAGGTTCCTAACTGTCGTATCTTGTATAAATGTATTTTCTTTTGCCGGGTCAACTCCTAATAACAAAATCCTAATCTGACTCGTAAAGTTATAAGGATTATCTCCTAATGATTTTAATGTATTAATTTCTTCGGGATTTTTAGCCTTTTTGCTTTGCCAAAATCCTAACGCTGTTGGTCCTAAGGTTGTTTCTAAATAAGAGAACATATCTATATCTGATCGTTTATTAGTTTCCCAATTTCTGACTACTGTTTGTTCCCATACCAGGACTTCGTCTGGCCATAACTGTGGATGTTGCTGTTCTACTAGTAACATATCAGAGCTATATAATCGTCCAATTGGCATTCTAGATCCTCGACCTCTAAGATTAGATTCTCCTTGGTATGTAATAGATGGTGGAAGCCAGGGTTCTCTCCCTGATCTTTCTGTTCCAGATGTTCCTGGAGTTATCAAATTAAAAAAAAAATTAAATGAATTAGTTTATGCCATTGTCTGGTGTTCCTAGTATTCCTATGCTTATTACAATATGTTAAAAGACCCACATCATACAAGATCAAGATCAAGTCGGTTCCTAGTATTCCTATGCTTATTACAAGGTTATTACCTATAAAATTTTCATACCCTCTTGTTTTCAGTCCTATTTTTAAATTTTTTAAGTCTTTAATATCTTTTAATACTGCGGGTGAACAGTAAAATAAAGCACTATTTTTACTCATATCTACTTCCATTCCTGCTATTATTGCTTTTTTTAAATCGGTTTGCCAAGATTTATCTAGAATTAAGACCAAAGCTTTCGTTCCTAATTCTTTCCTTCCTAGTCCTTTAATACCTATGACAATTAACCCTATGTGTACAAAACGTTTTCCTGACTGTTTCAGACGTTTTAGAGTTTCTGGGGTAAATAATTCTATTTCTTCTGCGTTATCCACAATTCTTAAGCTTTCTTCTCTATTACTTCTTACCAGTACTGTTCGTACATTAAGGAGTCCTGTCTGATATAGAGTTCTAGGATTTAAAGCATCTACCTGAGCATTATTATATAGTTCTAGGTTTCGTTCGACATCTATTTCTTCTTCTAACTGAACTACATCCTGTGTACTATTACTTCCTGATCCTCTAAGCAGTCTTCCCAAAAATGAATCTGTTGAGATATTATCACTTACACTATTTCTAGCTGGTTCTGTTATAGTCCCAGTTCTATAAGGTCTTCCAGGGAATGGCGTTGTCATTTTTTAGGTAACCAATGAATATACTTTGGAGGAAGGATCTCTTTTCTGGGTCTTTCACCCTGTCCTAAGCTTAATTTTTCTAAGGCTTTTATTAGACCGTTGATTTCTACCTTAGCGTGATTTTCTTCTTTTAGTCTTTTGATATTTTCTGCTAACTTCTCTAATTCGCCTAAGACTGGTTTTAGTTCTACCTCGTTTCTTTTAGGTTTTTCTATAAGTGTACTTAATTTTTTAATTTCTAAGATGATCTGTTCGTTCTGATTTTTAATATAATTTTGATTTTCTACCGAGACTTTTAACAATCCTTCTACTCCCGTAAGTGCTTCTGTCAAGTTATGATGATTTTTAATAGTTAGTTCCCTTTCGACTTCTAAGTGACTTCCTAGACTAATTATTAGATCTGTTAAACTATTGAGATGATTATTATTACTGTGTAACTTGTGTTCAAAAGTTCTATCAAAACGACAAATTAACTCGTGTCCTTCTAATATTATTTTTGATTTTTCTCTGGAGCCAAGTTCTAAATCTAAGTAGGCCAGATTTTTTTACTCGTCGCAATTTTGTAAATTGTGCTCAAGGGTAGAGGTGATGTCAATTATGGTGAATAGTTTTCCCAGTTAGTCCAGTTCTAGCTTCCCCTTAGGAATAACAAGCCTTATTAGTAAAGATAATTTAGAACATAAAAGTAAATAGACAAAGTACATAAACAGTACTAATAAACAGCTAATCCCAAATTAGAATCACAACCGATACAGATAATCTTGGTTTCACACAAGCGGGTTCTCAGTGTAATGAGGATTTATGCCTAGCATGGTTACCTTTAACCGAGCCTGTCTTGTTCTTTTAACCTCAAAAATCGTTACTGGCTCTGATACCAATAGGGGGTGAGTAACCGGTACGAGAGTGTGAGGATAGAGAGAGCTTACAGTGGTAGGAGGTGCGTGCCGACGGGCTCTATGTGCAATCGCCGGTTTGACTGACTCTGACTCTTTTTTTGGGCCCAAAAGCCCCTCGGGCTTCTTCAAGAGCCTCGGCAAAACTATAATAGCCTTTATATAGAGGCTGATTACATAAGATGTATTTTCTAACTGTATCGAAGCTATTAAACACTCCTGTTTTTAGACCTCTATATATTACATAATGAGTAAACTTCTTTTTATAGGTCTTAGGAGTATTTTCTGAAAAATACATACTAAGGGCTTTTAAGCACTGTACTTTAAAGTTAGTAGCAGCTCCTGCTGTCTGTATATGCCACAGGTTGTCGAGAAGACATTGTTGTGACCTGTCTATAGATAACCCTGGGAAGAACCAGCCCAGCTTATTCTTCGCCATGAAGATACAATTAGATAGCTGGAAGCCCAGATTGTACATCTTCAACAGCAAAATGAACAGCAGATTAGACACCTGGAGGAAAAAAGACAAGAAGCTGAACAAAAGGCTTTAACAGCTGGAGTTACAGCTCAAAAGAATGAACAGACCATAACCATTATGGAGAAGATGGTGGCCAAACTCAATAAATCAGGAACAGAACTAAGAAGAAAACTAGACGACACTGAGTTAAAACTGTCAACATCAAAAAGCCCCAGCAGAGACTTTCTACAGCTAAAAGCTAGACTACTCGATCTCCCAGCTCAACAGGTTTTACAGCCTCTCTTTGATGAATGGCCTGAAGGAGAAGAATTAATAAAAAAGAAAACCGAAGAAGGCCATATTGAAGATCTAGTCACAGCCCAGCAAGATTTAGTACGAATCTATTTCAAAGAAGCAAATTGGAGTTTCCAGGGGGTGGATATATCACAGAAACCCTACAGCCTAGACAACAGAACGGTGGGACTCTTAAAGTTACACGTAGATCTGAACAAAACAGATTTACCAGCTAAACTTATCCTAAAGTTTTATCACTTAGGGATGATAGATGTTATGATCCTAAAATTAGAAGAGGATGGAAAGATGGAAGATATTCTCCAATGGTTCGGGGAAAAATTCTTTCTAATAGCAGGAAATATGGCAGTTCGAGGATGGATCTTCTGCCTCATTGATTCAACTCTCCCAAGAGTAACAGAGTTCACTACCATCCCAGGCAAGAAGAAGATAATTCTGCTAGACGAAACAGAATTCGAAGAAACAGAATTAAACTTAGATGCCCCCTCTCCTTATGATCTCGCTGCGATCAAAAATCTAGAAGTCTATAGATTGCTTCAGAACCCAGCCTGTCTGCCCACACCGCGAGGATGGAAGAATCTCCGACTCCTCGGAGAAGGACACTATACACAGATTTGGAGCACGGACCAATGGCGTATGATTTTACCACATAGTGGTGACGGAGGTCTTCTAGAGGAGAGCCACATCATCCACCTAGAAGATGAACGACAGATGGAACTAGAAGCTGCTAGTATAACAAGTGGCGACATATCTATCCCAGACACGCATAGAGCCTACTAATAATTATCACAGACAAAGAATTGACATTTGTGCCAATTATTGTACTTTTTACTAGTCTTAGTGCGCAACTTTTAGTAGTGCGCCTGTGAATTATTAGGCTTAGTGCGCCAGACAACTGTAAGTTACTTTTAGTAGTGCGCCTATGAGCGTACGCAAGAGAATTCTAGAGTTTCTCTGCCTCTGGCGCTCCTTCTATATAAGAAGCCCTCCATTCTTGTAAAAATCATCGGAAAAAATATACACAAATTTTCACCCCCCTCATGAGTACTTAAACCTCTCTGTTTTCCCTTCTTAGTTCATAGTTCTTAAGCTCTCAGATCTTCAGATCGATAAGCCTTATTAAAAAAAAAAAGAAAAAAGAGTCAGAGTCAGTCGAACCGGCGATTGCACATAGAGCCCGTCGGCACGCACCTCCTACCACTGTAAGCTCTCTCTATCCTCACACTCTCGTACCGGCCACTCACCCCCCTATCCTCTTACCACAGATTATATTATTATAGAATGTGATGGAAGTAAAGAAGGATGGGGAGCAGTAATGATCTGCAAACCACATAAATATGCAGACAAATACACTGAAAGAATAGTAGCATACGCTAGTGGTAATTTTAATAAAGCCGGTATGAACTGGACTAGCCTAGATTTTGAAATACAGGCATTAATAAACTCATTAGACAAGTTCAAATTATATATAAATAAGGAATTTACAGTAAGAATGGATTGCGAAGCTATAGTTAAGTTTTTAAAAAATGAAAATAGCAAAAAGATAAATCGAACTAGATGGATTAATAGGCGGGTGAGTGGCCGGTACGAGAGTGTGAGGATAGAGAGAGCTTACAGTGGTAGGAGGTGCGTGCCGACGGGCTCTATGTGCAATCGCCGGTTCGACTGACTCTGACTCTTTTTTTTTATTTTTAATAAGGCTTATCGATCTAAAGATCTGGGAGCTTAAGAACTATGAACTAAGTAGGGAAAACAGAGAGGTTTAAGTACTCATGAGGGGGGTGAAAATTTGTGTATATTTTTTCCGATGATTTTTTCAAGAATGGAGGGCTCCTTATATAGAAGGAGTGCCAGAGGCAGAGAAACTCTAGAATTCTCTAGCGTACGCTCGTAGGCGCACTACTAAAAGTAACTTACAGTTGTCTGGCGCACTAAGCCTAATAATTCACAGGCGCACTACTAAAAGTTGCGCACTAAGACTAGTAAAAAGTACAATAATTGGCTCAAATGTCAATTCTTTGTCTGTGATAATTATTAGTAGGCTCTATGCATGTCTGGGATAGATATGTCGCCACTTGTTATACTAGCAGCTTCTAGTTCCATCTGTCGTTCATCTTCTAGGTGGTTGATGTGGCTCTCCTCTAGAAGACCTCCGTCACCACTATGTGGTAAAATCATACGCCATTGGTCCGTGCTCCAAATCTGTGTATAGTGTCCTTCTCCGAGGAGTCGGAGATTCTTCCATCCTCGCGGTATGGGCAGACAGGCTGGGTTCTGAAGCAATCTATAGACTTCTAGATTTTTAATCTCAGCGAGATCATAAGGAGAGGGGGCATCTAAGTTTAATTCTGTTTCTTCGAATTCTGTTTCGTCTAGCAGAATTATCCTCTTCTTGCCTGGGATGGTAGTGAACTCTGTTACTCTTGGGAGAGTTGAATCGATGAGGCAGAAGATCCGTCCTCGAACCGCCATATTTCCTGCTATTAGAAAGAATTTTTCCCCGAACCATTGGAGAATATCTTCCATCTTTCCATCCTCTTCTAATTTTAGGATCATAACATCTATCATCCCTAAGTGATAAAACTTTAGGATAAGTTTAGCTGGTAAATCTGTTTTGTTTAGATCTACGTGTAACTTTAAGAGTCCCACCGTTCTGTTGTCTAGGCTGTAGGGTTTCTGTGATATATCCACCCCCTGGAAACTCCAATTTGCTTCTTTGAGATGGATTCGTACTAAATCTTGCTGGGCTGTGACTAGATCTTCAATATGGCCTTCTTCGGTTTTCTTTTTTATTAATTCTTCTCCTTCAGGCCATTCATCAAAGAGAGGCTATAGAACCTGTTGAGCTGGGAGATCGAGTAGTCTAGCTTTTAGCTGTAGAAAGTCTCTGCTGGGGCTTTTTGATGTTGACAGTTTTAACTCAGTGTCGTCTAGTTTTCTTCTTAGTTCTGTTCCTGATTTATTGAGTTTGGCCACCATCTTCTCCATAATGGTTATGGTCTGTTCATTCTTTTGAGCTGTAACTCCAGCTGTTAAAACCTTTTGTTCAGCTTCTTGTCTTTTTTCATCCAGGTGTCTAATCTGCTGTTCATTTTGCTGTTGAAGATGTACAATCTGGGCTTCCAGCTGTCTAATTGTATCTTCATGGCGAAGAATAAGCTGGGCAGGTTCCTCCCAGGTTACATCAGAGAAGGGTCTAACTACTTCTGGTTCAATAAAAAAGTTGGGCCCAAAAGCCCCTCGGGCTTCTTCAAGAGCCTCGGCAAAACTATAATAGCCTTTATATAGAGGCTGATTACATAAGATGTATTTTCTAACTGTATCGAAGCTATTAAACACTCCTGTTTTTAGACCTCTATATATTACATAATGAGTAAACTTCTTTTTATAGGTCTTAGGAGTATTTTCTGAAAAATACATACTAAGGGCGTTTAAGCACTGTACTTTAAAGTTAGTAGCAGCTCCTGCTGTCTGTATATGCCACAGGTTGTCGAGAAGACATTGTTGTGACCTGTCTATAGATAACCCTGGGAAGGGTCTAAATTTTTTATTCCCTATATCTTAGAATTTGGCTAAGGAAATTGTTCCGAATTTAATCTGTTTATGCTGTGAAAAGGTTGGATTCGCAGAGGGCACTGAAGCACCACTTGCATTCCCTTCTATATAAACTGGCATTGCCAAATTATTTCTGTATATAATGTTAGCTGGGAGACCAGCTGCTTCTGTTTGTATGGTCTGTATACTTGGCTCTTCTTTTTTCTGTGGAGTCTGTGGCGTAATGGGGCTTTGGGTACTTGGCCCTTCGCCTTCCATTTTCTCTTTGCCCTTAGGCTTAATAACTCGTTTCTTCATCTTATTTTCCTGCATTATTAAAAAACTTATTAATGCTTCTGGATAATAAATCTGCGAGACTATTATTTTTCCCTTTAATATGCTCAAATTCTATGGAATATCCACTGCCTTGTATTAAGTTTTGTAAGTTAATCCATCTAGTTCGATTTATCTTTTTGCTATTTTCATTTTTTAAAAACTTAACTATAGCTTTGCAATCCGTTCTTACTGTAAATTCCTTATTTATATATAATTTGAACTTGTCTAATGCGTTTATTAATGCCTGTATTTCAAAATCTAGGCTAGTCCACTTCATACCGGCTTTATTAAAATTACCACTAGCGTATGCTGCTATTCTTTTCGTGTATTTGTCTGCATATTTATGTGGTTGGCAGATCATTACTGCTCCCCATCCTTCTTTACTTCCATCACATTCTATAATAATATAATCTGTGGTAAGAGGTAATTCTAATAGTTTTATCTTCCGAACCTCTTGTTTGATTTTCTTAACTAATTCTATGTCCTCTTTATTGAAATTTCTTTGACCATTTTTGGACGTTTTACTGTATAAAGGTCCTGTTAATTTACTAAGATTTGGAATAAATTTTCTTGCATAATTCATGATCCCTAAGAAAGCTTGTATTTTTTTCAGACCTTCTAATTTATCTGGAAAACTAAGAATTTTTTCGGCTATATGTGGTTGTAATTCTATTTTACCGTTTCCTATTTCTAAGCCCAAAAAGGAGATTTTTCTTTTAAATAATTCCATTTTCTTCTTACTTAATACTATCCCTTGTTTTACTACTTCTTCAAAAATTACAGCTATATGTTGTTCATGTTCAATAACCGAGTTACTGGCTATGAGGATATCGTCAATATATACTAGGCAAAAGGCGTATTTTAGAAAAATACTATCCATAAACCTTTGAAAAACTGCGGGTGCATTTTTTAAGCCAAAACTAAGGACATTCCACTCAAAATGTCCTTCTGGACATGTGAAAGCTGTCCATGGTTTAAACCATTCTTCTAATTGTAGCTGATTGTATCCTTATTTTAGATCGAATTTACTAAATATCTTTTTATTCTGAATTAATCCTATAAGATTATCTTTGTTTGGAATATTATACGCATCATCTATTGTATTATCGTTTAACCTTTTATAATTATATACTATTCTAGCCTTTCCTCGTTTGATTTCACTATGGTTTCTAACTATGAAAGCCGCTGTTCTATGTGGACTTTCTGACCTTCGAATTAAATTTTGTTTAAGCATTTCGGGGATTTGATTCCTAAATTCGTCCCTATCTAGGGGGCTATAATCGATATTTGCAGTTACTATTCGGATATCACGGTTTTTAATTTTCATTTTTGCTAAAAAGTTTACTCTAGATTTTGTTATATCATCTCCTATTAATCCTAATTTTTCTAATTTCTGAATTTTAGGGTAGTTTATGCTACTTTTTATATCTGGTCCTTTTTCTAAATCTTGTGACAACATTTTTCCTAACATCTGATAAGCTTCATTTTCTATAGTACTTGACTGTACATTTGTTTTTGTTGTTAAAAAATCTAAGTGGGAGTGTCCACCACGCTTGCGCGCGAACTCTGATGTTTGAATATATTTATTAGTTGGAAAGGTATAAACATGTTTACTAATGGTAATGCAGTTACGGGATATAGTAAGACTTCCATTGAGGCTACAAAGAAAGTTAATGCCTAGTAAAAACTCTTTACTACGAGTGCCTTCAGGGGCAATATTTACCTGTGGAAGATCATATTTAGTATTATAATTACCTAAGAAATCTAAAAATCCCGAAAAATTAGGATTAATAGGAGATGATATAACAAAATCTAGAGTAAACTTTTTACAAAAATGAAAATTAAAAACCCTGATATCCGAATAGTAACTGCAAATATCGATTATAGCCCCCTAGATAGGGACGAATTTAGGAATCAAATCCCCAAATCGTTACTGGCTCTGATACCAATAGGGGGTGAGTGGCCGCTACGAGAGTGTTTGGATAGAGAGAGCTTACAGTGGTAGGAGGTGCGTGCCGACGGGCTCTATGTGCAATCGCCGGTTCGACTGACTCTGACTCTTTTTTTTTCTTTTTTTTTTAATAAGGCTTATCGATCTGAAGATCTGGGAGCTTAAGAACTATGAACTAAGTAGGGAAAACAGAGAGGTTTAAGTACTCATGAGGGGGGTGAAAATTTGTGTATATTTTTTCCGATGATTTTTACAAGAATGGAGGGCTCCTTATATAGAAGGAGCGCCAGAGGCAGAGAAACTCTAGAATTCTCTAGCGTACGCTCGTAGGCGCACTACTAAAAGTAACTTACAGCTGTCTGGCGCACTAAGCCTAATAATTCACAGGCGCGTGCCGACGGGCCCTATGTGCAATCGCCGGTTCGACTGACTCTGACTCTCTTTTTTTTTTTTAATAAGGCTTATCGATCTGAAGATCTGGGAGCTTAAGAACTATGAACTAAGTAGGGAAAACAGAGAGGTTTAAGTACTCATGAGGGGGGGTGAAAATTTGTGTATATTTTTTCCGATGATTTTTACAAGAATGGAGGGCTCCTTATATAGAAGGAGCGCCAGAGGCAGAGAAACTCTAGAATTCTCTAGCGTACGCTCGTAGGCGCACTACTAAAAGTAACTTACAGCTGTCTGGCGCACTAAGCCTAATAAGTCACAGGCGCACTACTAAAAGTTGCGCACTAAGACTAGTAAAAAGTACAATAATTGGCACAAATGTCAATTCTTTGTCTGTGATAATTATTAGTAGGCTCTATGCGTGTCTGGGATAGATATGTCGCCACTTGTTATACTAGCAGCTTCTAGTTCCATCTGTCGTTCATCTTCTAGGTGGATGATGTGGCTCTCCTCTAGAAGACCTCCGTCACCACTATGTGGTAAAATCATACGCCATTGGTCCGTGCTCCAAATCTGTGTATAGTGTCCTTCTCCGAGGAGTCGGAGATTCTTCCATCCTCGCGTGTGGGCAGACAGGCTGGGTTCTGAAGCAATCTATAGACTTCTAGATTTTTAATCTCAGCGAGATCATAAGGAGAGGGGGCATCTAAGTTTAATTCTGTTTCTTCGAATTCTGTTTCGTCTAGCAGAATTATCCTCTTCTTGCCTGGGATGGTAGTGAACTCTGTTACTCTTGGGAGAGTTGAATCGATGAGGCAGAAGATCCGTCCTCGAACCGCCATATTTCCTGCTATTAGAAAGAATTTTTCCCCGAACCATTGGAGAATATCTTCCATCTTTCCATCCTCTTCTAATTTTAGGATCATAACATCTATCATCCCTAAGTGATAAAACTTTAGGATAAGTTTAGCTGGTAAATCTGTTTTGTTTAGATCTACGTGTAACTTTAAGAGTCCCACCGTTCTGTTGTCTAGGCTGTAGGGTTTCTGTGATATATCCACCCCCTGGAAACTCCAATTTGCTTCTTTGAGATGGATTCGTACTAAATCTTGCTGGGCTGTGACTAGATCTTCAATATGGCCTTCTTCGGTTTTCTTTTTTATTAATTCTTCTCCTTCAGGCCATTCATCAAAGAGAGGCTGTAGAACCTGTTGAGCTGGGAGATCGAGTAGTCTAGCTTTTAGCTGTAGAAAGTCTCTGCTGGGGCTTTTTGATGTTGACAGTTTTAACTCAGTGTCGTCTAGTTTTCTTCTTAGTTCTGTTCCTGATTTATTGAGTTTGGCCACCATCTTCTCCATAATGGTTATGGTCTGTTCATTCTTTTGAGCTGTAACTCCAGCTGTTAAAGCCTTTTGTTCAGCTTCTTGTCTTTTTTCCTCCAGGTGTCTAATCTGCTGTTCATTTTGCTGTTGAAGATGTACAATCTGGGCTTCCAGCTGTCTAATTGTATCTTCATGGCGAAGAATAAGCTGGGCTGGTTCCTCCCGGGTTACATCAGAGAAGGGTCTAACTACTTCTGGTTCAATAAAAAAGTTGGGCCCAAAAGCCCCTCGGGCTTCCTCAAGAGCCTCGGCAAAACTATAATAGCCTTTATATAGAGGCTGATTACATAAGATGTATTTTCTAACTGTATCGAAGCTATTAAACACTCCTGTTTTTAGACCTCTATATATTACATAATGAGTAAACTTCTTTTTATAGGTCTTAGGAGTATTTTCTGAAAAATACATACTAAGGGCGTTTAAGCACTGTACTTTAAAGTTAGTAGCAGCTCCTGCTGTCTGTATATGCCACAGGTTGTCGAGAAGACATTGTTGTGACCTGTCTATAGATAACCCTGGGAAGGGTCTAAATTTTTTATTCCCTATATCTTGGAATTCGGCTAAGGAAATTGTTCCAAATTTAATCTGTTTATGCTGTGAAAAGGTTGGATTCGCAGAGGGCACTGAAGCACCACTTGCATTCCCTTCTATGCTGCTATTCTTTCCGTGTATTTGTCTGCATATTTATGTGTTTTGCAGATCATTACTGCTCCCCATCCTTCTTTACTTCCATCACATTCTATAATAATATAATCTGTGGTAAGAGGTAATTCTAAGGGTTTTATCTTCCGAACCTCTTGTTTGATTTTCTTAACTAATTCTATGTCCTCTTTATTGAAATTTCTTTGACCATTTTTGGACGTTTTACTGTATAAAGGTCCTGTTAATTTACTAAGATTTGGAATAAATTTTCTTGCATAATTCATGATCCCTAAGAAAGCTTGTATTTGTTTCAGACCTTCTAATTTATCCGGAAAACTAAGAATTTTTTCGGCTATATGTGGTTGTAATTCTATTTTACCGTTTCCTATTTCTAAGCCCAAAAAGGAGATTTTTCTTTTAAATAATTCCATTTTCTTCTTACTTAATACTATCCCTTGTTTTACTACTTCTTCAAAAATTACAGCTAAATGTTGTTCATGTTCAGTAACCGAGTTACTGGCTATGAGGATATCGTCAATATATACTAGGCAAAAGGCGTATTTTAGAAAAATACTATCCATAAACCTTTGAAAAACTACGGGTGCATTTTTTAAGCCAAAACTAAGGACATTCCACTCAAAATGTCCTTCTGGACATGTGAAAGCTGTCCATGGTTTAAACCATTCTTCTAATTGTAGCTGATTGTATCCTGATTTTAGATCGAATTTACTAAATATCTTTTTATTCTGAATTAATCCTATAAGATTATCTTTGTTTGGAATATTATACGCATCATCTATTGTATTATCGTTTAACCTTTTATAATTATATACTATTCTAGCCTTTCCTCGTTTGATTTCACTATGGTTTCTAACTATGAAAGCCGCTGTTCTATGTGGACTTTCTGACCTTCGAATTAAATTTTGTTTAAGCATTTCGGGGATTTGATTCCTAAATTCGTCTCTATCTAGGGGGCTATAATCGATATTTGCAGTTACTATTCGGATATCAGGGTTTTTAATTTTCATTTTTGCTAAAAAGTTTACTCTAGATTTTGTTATATCATCTCCTATTAATCCTAATTTTTCTGATTTCTGAATTTTAGGGTAGTTTATGCTACTTTTTATATCTGGTCCTTTTTCTAAATCTTGTGACAACATTTTTCCTAACATCTGATAAGCTTCATTTTCTATAGTACTTGACTGTACATTTGTTTTTGTTGTTAAAAAATCTAAGTGGGAGTGTCCACCACGCTTGCGCGCGAACTCTGATGTTTGAATATATTTATTAGTTGGAAAGGTATAAACATGTTTACTAATGGTAATGCAGTTACGGGCTATAGTAAGACTTCCATTGAGGCTACAAAGAAAGTTAATGCCTAGTAAAAACTCTTTACTACAAGTGCCTTCAGGGGCAATATTTACCTGTGGAAGATCATATTTAGTACTATAATTACCTGCAAAATCTAAAAATTGAATGCCAGTGGATTCTAAACAATGGGTTAACGTTAGTAATCTATTTTCTACTGTTCGAGTGGTGATATTGTATTTTAGTGGTGTATGGTATTGCTTAGGAACCATACTGTATCCTATTAAACTCTTCGTACTTCCTGTATCTAAAATGGCTGTTAAATCGAGGAATTTATTATTTTCTAACCAGACTCTACATTTCAAGGTTATTAGACTAGCTATACAGTCACCGATTATAAATGCTTCTTCTTCTGCTACCTGTTCGGCCATGTGATTTTCTTCAATAATTTCATCAATACCTTCTTTATGTTTTCCCATATCTCTTTCTATTTCGAGTTTTCTTAATCTTTGTTTAATGAGTTCAATCTCTAATTCATGTTTTTCAATTCGTTCAGTATAAAAATTAAAATTGTTATCTTTAATTAATTCTTTTGTTCGTCCTGTTAAATCTGTTTCTATTTTATAGATCTTCTTTATGCATAGAAAGCAGATTTCTTTAAAGCAGTAATTACATTGATAACGTCTATCTATTGCCGGATATAATTTACAGATATAACAGCTTATATGATTATTTCCTCTATTTCTAATCCATTCGTGGGGACATTCATTTTCCTCTGTATTCATATACGTATATGTTATTTTAGGAGGGTTTTCTTTGTCTGATTCACTGGTTATACTATAAACAGAGTTATCAGAATCATTGGTTTTAATACTTTGTATTTTATATTTGTCTAACTGTTCTACTAAGTTAGATCTTTCTGCATTTTTTGCCTTGTTAGGGCATCTATTTGCTAGGTGATCTGGATCTCCGCAAATAAAACAGGTACACTTCCTAGTCTTGGGTTTTTTCTTTACGTACTTATCTTTATTTTTCCATGGTTTATCTTTTCTATATGACGTACTTTTCCTAAGATATTTTTTCTTACCTTTAGCTCTATCATAATATCTGTATGCTTGTGGCGTATAAACTGCTGTTTTACAGAAAGCCCAAGCTTGCCTTCGAATTTGTTCTTGCATAGTTGCTTCTTTACACTTTTCCTCTAATTTATTGAATACGTAGGTTATTCGTGGTCCTACACCTAATCCTTCTGTTAAGCCATAGTCAGCTACCCAATCTTCATGTATAGATCTTCCTAAGTCTCCTGGTAATTTTACAAAATATCTATTACACAAATTATCATCCATAGCTCGTCCGGTTTGTGATAGTAATCTAGCAAAGTCGGAGCTAAATTCTTTGATATACTTAAAGTCTGTTATACTTAATTGTTCTAGGTTCCTAACTGTCGTATCTTGTATAAATGTATTTTCTTTTGCCGGGTCAACTCCTAATAACAAAATCCTAATCTGACTCGTAAAGTTATAAGGATTATCTCCTAATGATTTTAATGTATTAATTTCTTTGGGATTTTTAGCCTTTTTGCTTTGCCAAAATCCTAACGCTGTTGGTCCTAAGGTTGTTTCTAAATAAGAGAACATATCTATATCTGATCGTTTATTAGTTTCCCAATTTCTGACTACTGTTTGTTCCCATACCAGGACTTCGTCTGGCCATAACTGTGGATGTTGCTGTTCTACTAGTAACATATCAGAGCTATATAATCGTCCAATTGGCATTCTAGATCCTCGACCTCTAGATTTTTTAACAACAAAAACAAATGTACAGTCAAGTACTATAGAAAATGAAGCTTATCAGATGTTAGGAAAAATGTTGTCACAAGATTTAGAAAAAGGACCAGATATAAAAAGTAGCATAAACTACCCTAAAATTCAGAAATTAGAAAAATTAGGATTAATAGGAGATGATATAACAAAATCTAGAGTAAACTTTTTAGCAAAAATGAAAATTAAAAACCCTGATATCCGAATAGTAACTACAAATATCGATTATAGCCCCCTAGATAGGGACGAATTTAGGAATCAAATCCCCGAAATGCTTAAACAAAATTTAATTCGAAGGTCAGAAAGTCCACATAGAACAGCGGCTTTCATAGTTAGAAACCATAGTGAAATCAAACGAGGAAAGGCTAGAATAGTATATAATTATAAAAGGTTAAACGATAATACAATAGATGATGCGTATAATATTCCAAACAAAGATAATCTTATAGGATTAATTCAGAATAAAAAGATATTTAGTAAATTCGATCTAAAATCAGGATACAATCAGCTACAATTAGAAGAATGGTTTAAACCATGGACAGCTTTCACATGTCCAGAAGGACATTTTGAGTGGAATGTCCTTAGTTTTGGCTTAAAAAATGCACCCGCAGTTTTTCAAAGGTTTATGGATAGTATTTTACTAAAATACGCCTTTTGCCTAGTATATATTGACGATATCCTCATAGCCAGTAACTCGGTTACTGAACATGAACAACATTTAGCTGTAATTTTTGAAGAAGTAGTAAAACAAGGGATAGTATTAAGTAAGAAGAAAATGGAATTATTTAAAAGAAAAATCTCCTTTTTGGGCTTAGAAATAGGAAACGGTAAAATAGAGGTGACGGAGGTCTATAGATTGCCTGTATTTCAAACGAGGAAAGGCTAGAATATCTATATCTGACCGTATAGATCCTCCAAAGTACATAAACAGTATCCTGTTTATCTATTTTATCCGGTAAAATAGAATTTCTATGAACTAAGTAGGGAAAACAGAGAGGTTTAAGTACTCATGAGGGGGGTGAAAATTTGTGTATATTTTTTCCGATGATTTTTACAAGAATGGAGGGCTCCTTATACAGAAGGAGCGCCAGAGGCAGAGAAACTCTAGAATTCTCTAGCGTACGCTCGTAGGCGCACTACTAAAAGTAACTTACAGCTGTCTGGCGCACTAAGCCTAATAATTCACAGGCGCACTACTAAAAGTTGCGCACTAAGACTAGTAAAAAGTACAATAATTGGCACAAATGTCAATTCTTTGTCTGTGATAATTATTAGTAGGCTCTATGCGTGTCTGGGATAGATATGTCGCCACTTGTTATACTAGCAGCTTCTAGTTCCATCTGTCGTTCATCTTCTAGGTGGATGATGTGGCTCTCCTCTAGAAGACCTCTGTCACCACTATGAGGTAAAATCATACGCCATTGGTCCGTGCTCTAAATCTGTGTATAGTGTCCTTCTCCGAGGAGTCGGAGATTCTTCCATCCTCGTGGTGTGGGCAGACAGGCTGGGTTCTGAAGCAATCTATAGACTTCTAGATTTTTAATCTCAGCGAGATCATAAGGAGAGGGGGCATCTAAGTTTAATTCTGTTTCTTCGACTTCTGTTTCGTCTAGCTGAATTATCCTCTTCTTGCCTGGGATGGTAGTGAACTCTGTTACTCTTGGGAGAGTTGAATCGATGAGGCAGAAGATCCATCCTCGAACCGTCATATTTCCTGCTATTAGAAAGAATTTTTCCCCGAACCATTGGAGAATATCTTCCATCTTTCCATCCTCTTCTAATTTTAGGATCATAACATCTATCATCCCTAAGTGATAAAACTTTAGGATAAGTTTAGCTGGTAAAGCTATTTTGTTTAGATCTACGTGTAACTTTAAGAGTCCCACCGTTTTGTTGTCTAGGCTGTAGGGTTTCTGTGATATATCCACCCCCTGGAAACTCCAATTTGCTTCTTTGAGATGGATTCATACTAAATCTTGCTGGGCTGTGACTAGATCTTCAATATGGCCTTCTTCGGTTTTCTTTTTTATTAATTCTTCTCCTTCAGGCCATTCATCAAAGACAGGCTGTAGAACCTGTTGAGCTGGGAGATCGAGTAGTCTAGCTTTTAGCTGTATAAAGTCTCTGCTGGGGCTTTTTGATGTTGACAGTTTTAACTCAGTGTCGTCTAGTTTTCTTCTTAGTTCTGTTCCTGATTTATTGAGTTTGGCCACCATCTTCTCCATAATGGTTATGGTCTGTTCATTCTTTTGAGCTGTAACTCCAGCTGTTAAAGCCTTTTGTTCAGCTTCTTGTCTTTTTTCCTCCAGGTGTCTAATCTGCTGTTCATTTTGCTATTGAAGATGTACAATCTGGGCTTCCAGCTGTCTAATTGTATCTTCATGGCGAAGAATAAGCTGGGCTGGTTCCTCCCGGGTTACATCAGAGAAGGGTCTAACTACTTCTGGTTCAATAAAAAAGTTGGGCCCAAAAGCCCCTCGGGCTTCTTCAAGAGCCTCGGCAAAACTATAATAGCCTTTATATAGAGGCTGATTACATAAGATGTATTTTCTAACTGTATCGAAGCTATTAAACACTCCTGTTTTTAGACCTCTATATATTACATAATGAGTAAACTTCTTTTTATAGGTCTTAGGAGTATTTTCTGAAAAATACATACTAAGGGCGTTTAAGCACTGTACTTTAAAGTTAGTAGCAGCTCCTGCTGTCTGTATATGCCACAGGTTGTCGAGAAGACATTGTTGTGACCTGTCTATAGATAACCCTGGGAAGGGTCTAAATTTTTTATTCCCTATATCTTGGAATTCGGCTAAGGAAATTGTTCCGAATTTAATCTGTTTATGCTGTGAAAAGGTTGGATTCGCAGAGGGCACTGAAGCACCACTTGCATTCCCTTCTATATAAACTGGCATTGCCAAATTATTTCTGTATATAATGTTAGCTGGGAGACCAGCTGCTTCTGTTTGTATGGTCTGTATACTTGGCTCTTCTTTTTTCTGTGGAGTCTGTGGCGTAATGGGGCTTTGGGTACTTGGCCCTTCGCCTTCCATTTTCTCTTTGCCCTTAGGCTTAATAACTCATTTCTTCATCTTATTTTCCTGCATTATTAAAAAACTTATTAATGCTTCTGGATAATAAATCTGCGAGACTATTATTTTTCCCTTTAATATGCTCAAATTCTATGGAATATCCACTGCCTTGTATTAAGTTTTGTAAGTTAATCCATCTAGTTCGATTTATCTTTTTGATATTTTCATTTTTTAAAAACTTAACTATAGCTTCGCAATCCGTTCTTACTGTAAATTCCTTATTTATATATAATTTGAACTTGTCTAATGCATTTATTAATGCCTGTATTTCAAAATCTAGGCTAGTCCACTTCATACCGGCTTTATTAAAATTACCACTAGCGTATGCTGCTATTCTTTCCGTGTATTTGTCTGCATATTTATGTGGTTTGCAGATCATTACTGCTCCCCATCCTTCTTTACTTCCATCACATTCTATAATAATATAATCTGTGGTAAGAGGTAATTCTAAGGGTTTTATCTTCCGAACCTCTTGTTTGATTTTCTTAACTAATTCTATGTCCTCTTTATTGAAATTTCTTTGACCATTTTTGGACGTTTTACTGTATAAAGGTCCTGTTAATTTACTAAGATTTGGAATAAATTTTCTTGCATAATTCATGATCCCTAAGAAAGCTTGTATTTGTTTCAGACCTTCTAATTTATCCGGAAAACTAAGAATTTTTTCGGCTATATGTGGTTGTAATTCTATTTTACCGTTTCCTATTTCTAAGCCAAAAAAGGAGATTTTTCTTTTAAATAATTCTATTTTCTTCTTACTTAATACTATCCCTTGTTTTACTACTTCTTCAAAAATTACAGCTAAATGTTGTTCATGTTCAGTAACCGAGTTACTGGCTATGAGGATATCGTCAATATATACTAGGCAAAAGGCGTATTTTAGAAAAATACTATCCATAAACCTTTGAAAAACTGCGGGTGCATTTTTTAAGCCAAAACTAAGGACATTCCACTCAAAATGTCCTTCTGGACATGTGAAAGCTGTCCATGGTTTAAACCATTCTTCTAATTGTAGCTGATTGTATCCTGATTTTAGATCGAATTTACTAAATATCTTTTTATTCTGAATTAATCCTATAAGATTATCTTTGTTTGGAATATTATACGCATCATCTATTGTATTATCGTTTAACCTTTTATAATTATATACTATTCTAGCCTTTCCTCGTTTGATTTCACTATGGTTTCTAACTATGAAAGCCGCTGTTCTATGTGGACTTTCTGACCTTCGAATTAAATTTTGTTTAAGCGTTTCGGGGATTTGATTCCTAAATTCGTCCCTATCTAGGGGGCTATAATCGATATTTGCAGTTACTATTCGAATATCAGGGTTTTTAATTTTCATTTTTGCTAAAAAGTTTACTCTAGATTTTGTTATATCATCTCCTATTAATCCTAATTTTTCTAATTTCTGAATTTTAGGGTAGTTTATGCTACTTTTTATATCTGGTCCTTTTTCTAAATCTTGTGACAACATTTTTCCTAACATCTGATAAGCTTCATTTTCTATAGTACTTGATTGTACATTTGTTTTTGTTGTTAAAAAATCTAAGTGGGAGTGTCCACCACGCTTGCGCGCGAACTCTGATGTTTGAATATATTTATTAGTTGGAAAGGTATAAACATGTTTACTAATGGTAATGCAGTTACGGGCTATAGTAAGACTTCCATTGAGGCTACAAAGAAAGTTAATGCCTAGTAAAAACTCTTTACTACGAGTGCCTTCAGGGGCAATATTTACCTGTGGAAGATCATATTTAGTACTATAATTACCTGCAAAATCTAAAAATTGAATGCCAGTGGATTCTAAACAATGGGTTAACGTTAGTAATCTATTTTCTACTGTTCGAGTGGTGATATTGTATTTTAGTGGTGTATGGTATTGCTTAGGAACCATACTGTATCCTATTAAACTCTTCGTACTTCCTGTATCTAAAATGGCTGTTAAATCGAGGAATTTATTATTTTCTAACCAGACTCTACATTTCAAGGTTATTAGACTAGCTATACAGTCACCGATTATAAATGCTTCTTCTTCTGCTACCTGTTCGGCCATGTGATTTTCTTCAATAATTTCATCAATACCTTCTTTATGTTTTCCCATATCTCTTTCTATTTCGAGTTTTCTTAATCTTTGTTTAATGAGTTCAATCTCTAATTCATGTTTTTCAATTCGTTCAGTATAAAAATTAAAATTGTTATCTTTAATTAATTCTTTTGTTCGTCCTGTTAAATCTGTTTCTATTTTATAGATCTTCTTTATGCATAGAAAGCAGATTTCTTTAAAGCAGTAATTACATTGATAACGTCTATCTATTGCCGGATATAATTTACAGATATAACAGCTTATATGATTATTTCCTCTATTTCTAATCCATTCGTGGGGACATTCATTTTCCTCTGTATTCATATACGTATATGTTATTTTAGGAGGGTTTTCTTTGTCTGATTCACTGGTTATACTATAAACAGAGTTATCAGAATCGTTGGTTTTAATACTTTGTATTTCATATTCGTCTAACTGTTCTACTAAGTTAGATCTTTCTGCGTTTTTTGCCTTGTTAGGGCATCTATTTGCTAGGTGATCTGGATCTCCGCAAATAAAACAGGTACACTTCCTAGTCTTGGGTTTTTTCTTTACGTACTTATCTTTATTTTTCCATGGTTTATCTTTTCTATATGACGTACTTTTCCTAAGATATTTTTTCTTACCTTTAGCTCTATCATAATATCCGTATGCTTGTGGCGTATAAACTGCTGTTTTACAGAAAGCCCAAGCTTGCCTTCGAATTTGTTCTTGCATAGTTGCTTCTTTACACTTTTCCTCTAATTTATTGAATACGTATGTTATTCGTGGTCCTACACCTAATCCTTCTGTTAAGCCATAGTCAGCTACCCAATCTTCATGTATAGATCTTCCTAAGTCTCCTGGTAATTTTATAAAATATCTATTACACAAATTATCATCCATAGCTCGTCCGGTTTGTGCTAGTAATCTAGCAAAGTCGGAGCTAAATTCTTTGATATACTTAAAGTCTGTTATACTTAATTGTTCTAGGTTCCTAACTGCCGTATCTTGTATAAATGTATTTTCTTTTGCCGGGTCAACTCCTAATAACAAAATCCTAATCTGACTCGTAAAGTTATAAGGATTATCTCCTAATGATTTTAATGTATTAATTTCTTCGAGATTTTTAGCCTTTTTGCTTTGCCAAAATCCTAACGCTGTTGGTCCTAAGGTTGTTTCTAAATAAGAGAACATATCTATATCTGATCGTTTATTAGTTTCCCAATTTCTGACTACTGTTTGTTCCCATACCAGGACTTCGTCTGGCCATAACTGTGGATGTTGCTGTTCTACTAGTAACATATCAGAGCTATATAATCGTCCAATTGGCATTCTAGATCCTCGACCTCTAAGATTAGATTCTCCTTGGTATGTAATAGATGGTGGAAGCCAGGGTTCTCTCCCTGATCTTTCTGTTCCAGATGTTCCTGGAGTTATCAAATTAAAAAAAATTAAATGAATTAGTTTATGCCATTGTCTGGTGTTCCTAGTATTCCTATGCTTATTACAATATGTTAAAAGACCCACATCATACAAGATCAAGATCAAGTCGGTTCCTAGTATTCCTATGCTTATTACAAGGTTATTACCTATAAAATTTTCATACCCTCTTGTTTTCAGTCCTATTTTTAAATTTTTTAAGTCTTTAATATCTTTTAATACTGCGGGTGAACAGTAAAATAAAGCACTATTTTTACTCATATCTACTTCCATTCCTGCTATTATTGCTTTTTTTAAATCGGTTTGCCAAGATTTATCTAGAATTAAGACCAAAGCTTTCGTTCCTAATTCTTTCCTTCCTAGTCCTTTAATACCTATGACAATTAACCCTATGTGTACAAAACGTTTTCCTGACTGTTTCAGACGTTTTAGAGTTTCTGGGGTAAATAATTCTATTTCTTCTGCGTTATCCACAATTCTTAAGCTTTCTTCTCTATTACTTCTTACCAGTACTGTTCGTACATTAAGGAGTCCTGTCTGATATAGAGTTCTAGGATTTAAAGCATCTACCTGAGCATTATTATATAGTTCTAGGTTTCGTTCGACATCTATTTCTTCTTCTAACTGAACTACATCCTGTGTACTATTACTTCCTGATCCTCTAAGCAGTCTTCCCAAAAATGAATCTGTTGAGATATTATCACTTACACTATTTCTAGCTGGTTCTGTTATAGTCCCAGTTCTATAAGGTCTTCCAGGGAATGGCGTTGTCATTTTTTAGGTAACCAATGAATATACTTTGGAGGAAGGATCTCTTTTCTGGGTCTTTCACCCTGTCCTAAGCTTAATTTTTCTAAGGCTTTTATTAGACCGTTGATTTCTACCTTAGCGTGATTTTCTTCTTTTAGTCTTTTGATATTTTCTGCTAACTTCTCTAATTCGCCTAAGACTGGTTTTAGTTCTACCTCGTTTCTTTTAGGTTTTTCTATAAGTGTACTTAATTTTTTAATTTCTAAGATGATCTGTTCGTTCTGATTTTTAATATAATTTTGATTTTCTACCGAGACTTTTAACAATCCTTCTACTCCCGTAAGTGCTTCTGTCAAGTTATGATGATTTTTAATAGTTAGTTCCCTTTCGACTTCTAAGTGACTTCCTAGACTAATTATTAGATCTGTTAAACTATTGAGATGATTATTATTACTGTGTAACTTGTGTTCAAAAGTTCTATCAAAACGACAAATTAACTCGTGTCCTTCTAATATTATTTTTGATTTTTCTCTGGAGCCAAGTTCTAAATCTAAGTAGGCCAGATGTTTTTTACTTGTCGCAATTTTGTAAATTGTGCTCAAGGGTAGAGGTGATGTCAATTATGGTGAATAGTTTTCCCAGTTAGTCCAGTTCTAGCTTCCCCTTAGGAATAACAAGCATTATTAGTAAAGATAATTTAGAACATAAAAGTAAATAGACAAAGTACATAAACAGTACTAATAAACAGCTAATCCCAAATTAGAATCACAACCGATACAGATAATCTTGGTTTCACACAAGCGGGTTCTCAGTGTAATGAGGATTTATGCCTAGCATGGCTACCTTTAACCGAGCCTGTCTTGTTCTTTTAACCTCGAAAATTGTTACTGGCTCTGATACCAATAGGGGGGTGAGTGGCCGGTACGAGAGTGTGAGGATAGAGAGAGCTTACAGTGGTAGGAGGTGCGTGCCGAAGGGCTCTATGTGCAATCGCCGGTTCGACTGACTCTGACTCTTTTTTTTCTAAAATATGCCTTATTAACATGAATGGGTCTGAGTTATCTTCTTAACCCGGGAGGAACCAGCCCAGCTTATTCTTCGCCATGAAGATACAATTAGACAGCTGGAAGCCCAGATTGTACATCTTCAACAACAAAATGAACATCAGATTAGACACCTGGAGGAAAAAAGACAAGAAGCTGAACAAAAGGCTTTAACAGCTGGAGTTACAGCTCAAAAGAATGAACAGACCATAACCATTATGGAGAAGATGGTGGCACGTTTTAGAGTTTCTGGTGTAAATAATTCTATTTCTTCTGCGTTATCCACAATTCTTAAGCTTTCTTCTCTATTACTTCTTACCAGTACTGTTCGTACATTAAGGAGTCCTGTCTGATATAGAGTTGTAGGATTTAAAGCATCTACCTGAGCATTATTATATAGTTCTAGGTTTCGTTCGACATCTATTTCTTCTTCTAACTGAACTACATCCTGTGTACTATTACTTCCTGATCCTCTAAGCAGTCTTCCCAAAAATGAATCTGTTGAGATATTATCACTTACACTATTTCTAGCTGGTTCTGTTATAGTCCCAGTTCTATAAGGTCTTCCAGGGAATGGCGTTGTCATTTTTTAAATCGATGGAATATACGTTGGAGGAAGGATCTCTTTCTACATCACCTCTACCCTTATAGACCTTCTATAAGGTCTAAAGTTTTAGCCAGAAAAGAGACTTTCTACAGTTAGAAATAACAAGCCAGAGTTATCAGAATCGTTGGTTTCATATAACCAGTTATAGAGCTTAAGAACGCATTTATACCCCCTATCCGTATGATATACTTAAACACAAAGTCGGAGTTTTGCAGGTAATTCATGAGCTTAACTTTAGTACTCATGAGGGATAGTATTAATTCGATCTAAAATCAGGATGAAGATCTTAATTCGATCTAATAATATAGTGTACTGCGGATTAGAATGGTCAAAGGACCAGATATAAAAAGTAGCATGAACTACCCTAAAATTCAGAAATTAGAAAAATTAGGATTAATAGGAGATGATATAACAAAATCTAGAGTAAACTTTTTAGCAAAAATGAAAATTAAAAACCCTGATATCCGAATAGTAACTGCAAATATCGATTATAGCCCCCTAGATAGGGACGAATTTAGGAATCAAATCCCCGAAATGCTTAAACAAAATTTAATTCGAAGGTCAGAAAGTCCACATAGAACAGCGGCTTTCATAGTTAGAAACCATAGTGAAATCAAACGAGGAAAGGCTAGAATAGTATATAATTATAAAAGGTTAAATGATAATACAATAGATGATGCGTATAATATTCCAAACAAAGATAATCTTATAGGATTAATTCAGAATAAAAAGATATTTAGTAAATTCGATCTAAAATCAGGATACAATCAGCTACAATTGGAAGAATGGTTTAAACCATGGACAGCTTTCACATGTCCAGAAGGACATTTTGAGTGGAATGTCCTTAGTTTTGGCTTAAAAAATGCACCCGCAGTTTTTCAAAGGTTTATGGATAGTATTTTTCTAAAATACGCCTTTTGCCTAGTATATATTGACGATATCCTCATAGCCAGTAACTCGGTTACTGAACGTGAACAACATTTAGCTGTAATTTTTGAAGAAGTAGTAAAACAAGGGATAGTATTAAGTAAGAAGAAAATGGAATTATTTAAAAGAAAAATCTCCTTTTTGGGCTTAGAAATAGGAAACGGTAAAATAGAATTACAACCACATATAGCCGAAAAAATTCTTAGTTTTCCGGATAAATTAGAAGGTCTGAAACAAATACAAGCTTTCTTAGGGATCATGAATTATGCAAGAAAATTTATTCCAAATCTTAGTAAATTAACAGGACCTTTATACAGTAAAACGTCCAAAAATGGTCAAAGAAATTTCAATAAAGAGGACATAGAATTAGTTAAGAAAATCAAACAAGAGGTTCGGAAGATAAAACCCTTAGAATTACCTCTTACCACAGATTATATTATTATAGAATGTGATGGAAGTAAAGAAGGATGGGGAGCAGTAATGATCTGCAAACCACATAAATATGCAGACAAATACACTGAAAGAATAGCAGCATACGCTAGTGGTAATTTTAATAAAGCCGGTATGAACTGGACTAGCCTAGATTTTGAAATACAGGCATTAATAAACGCATTAGACAAGTTCAAATTATATATAAATAAGGAATTTACAGTAAGAACGGATTGCGAAGCTATAGTTAAGTTTTTAAAAAATGAAAATAGCAAAAAGATAAATCGAACTAGATGGATTAACTTACAAAACTTAATACAAGGCAGTGGATATTCCATAGAATTTGAGCATATTAAAGGGAAAAATAATAGTCTCGCAGATTTATTATCCAGAAGCATTAATAAGTTTTTTAATAATGCAGGAAAATAAGATGAAGAAACAAGTTATTAAGCCTAAGGGCAAAGAGAAAATGGAAGGCGAAGGGCCAAGTACCCAAAGCCCCATTACGCCACAGACTCCACAGAAAAAAGAAGAGCCAAGTATACAGACCATACAAACAGAAGCAGCTGGTCTCCCAGCTAACATTATATACAGAAATAATTTGGCAATGCCAGTTTATATAGAAGGGAATGCAAGTGGTGCTTCAGTGCCCTCTGCGAATCCAACCTTTTCACAGCATAAACAGATTAAATTCGGAACAATTTCCTTAGCCGAATTCCAAGATATAGGGAATAAAAAATTTAGACCCTTCCCAGGGTTATCTATAGACAGGTCACAACAATGTCTTCTCGACAACCTGTGGCATATACAGACAGTAGGAGCTGCTACTAACTTTAAAGTACAGTGCTTAAACGCCCTTAGTATGTATTTTTCAGAAAATACTCCTAAGACCTATAAAAAGAAGTTTACTCATTATGTAATATATAGAGGTCTAAAAACAGGAGTGTTTAATAGCTTCGATACAGTTAGAAAATACATCTTATGTAATCAGCCTCTATATAAAGGCTATTATAGTTTTGCCGAGGCTCTTGAAGAAGCCCGAGGGGCTTTTGGGCCCAACTTTTTTATTGAACCAGAAGTAGTTAGACCCTTCTCTGATGTAACCCGGGAGGAACCAGCCCAGCTTATTCTTCGCCATGAAGATACAATTAGACAGCTGGAAGCCCAGATTGTACATCTTCAACAGCAAAATGAACAGCAGATTAGAAACCTGGAGGAAAAAAGACAAGAAGCTGAACAAAAGGCTTTAACAGCTGGAGTTACAGCTCAAAAGAATGAACAGACCATAACCATTATGGAGAAGATGGTGGCCAAACTCAATAAATCAGGAACAGAACTAAGAAGAAAACTAGACGACACTGAGTTAAAACTGTCAACATCAAAAAGCCCCAGCAGAGACTTTCTACAGCTAAAAGCTAGACTACTCGATCTCCCAGCTCAACAGTTTCTATAGCTTCTCTTTGATGAATGGCCTGAAGGAGAAGAATTAATAAAAAAGAAAACCGAAGAAGGCCATATTGAAGATCTAGTCATAGCCCAGCAAGATTTAGTACGAATCCATCTCAAAGAAGCAAATTTGAGTTTCCAGGGGGTGGATATATCACAGAAACCCTACAGCCTAGACAACAGAACGGTGGGACTCTTAAAGTTACACGTAGATCTAAACAAAACAGATTTACCAGCTAAACTTATCCTAAAGTTTTATCACTTTGGGATGATAGATGTTATGATCCTAAAATTAGAAGAGGATGGAAAGATGGAAGATATTCTCCAATGGTTCGGGGAAAAATTCTTTCTAATAGCAGGAAATATGGCGGTTCGAGGATGGATCTTCTGCCTCATCGATTCAACTCTCCCAAGAGTAACAGAGTTCACTACCATCCCAGGCAAGAAGAGGATAATTCTGCTAGACGAAACAGAATTCGAAGAAACAGAATTAAACTTAGATGCCCCCTCTCCTTATGATCTCGCTGAGATTAAAAATCTAGAAGTCTATAGATTGCTTCAGAACCCAGCCTGTCTGCCCACACCGCGAGGATGGAAGAATCTCCGACTCCTCGGAGAAGGACACTATACACAGATTTGGAGCATGGACCAATGGCGTATGATTTTACCACATAGTGGTGACGGTACCTATGACAATTAACCCTATGTGTACAAAACGTTTTCCTGACTGTTTCAGACATTTTAGAGTTTCTGGTGTAAATAATTCTATTTCTTCTGCGTTATCCACAATTCTTAACCTTTCTTCTCTATTACTTCTTACCAGTACTATTCGTACATTAAGGAGTCCTGTCTGATATAGAGTTCTAGGATTTAAAGCATCTACCTGAGCATTATTATATAGTTCTAGGTTTCGTTCGACATCTATTTCTTCTTCTAACTGAACTACATCCTGTGTACTATTACTTCCTGATCCTCTAAGCAGTCTTCCCAAAAATGAATCTGTTGAGATATTATCACTTACACTATTTCTAGCTGGTTCTGTTATAGTCCCAGTTCTATAAGGTCTTCCAGGGAATGGCGTTGTCATTTTTTAGGTAACCAATGAATATACTTTGGAGGAAGGATATCTTTTCTGGGTCTTTCACCCTGTCCTAAGCTTAATTTTTCTAAGACTTTTATTAGACCGTTGATTTCTACCTTAGCGTGATTTGGGCTCAATAATTTAATAGTTCCATTTTATAGATGCGTGCCGACGGGCTCTATGTGCAATCGCCGGTTCGACTGAATCTGACTCTTTTTTTTCTTTTTCTTTTTTTTAATAAGGCTTATCGATCTGAAGATCTGGGAGCTTAAGAACTATGAACTAAGTAGGGAAAACAAAGAGGTTTAAGTACTCATGAGGGGGGTGAAAATTTGTGTATATTTTTTCCGATGATTTTTACAACAATGGAGGGCTCCTTATATAGAAGGAGCGCCAGAGGCAGAGAAACTCTAGAATTCTCTAGCGTACGCTCGTAGGCGCACTGCTAAAAGTAACTTACAGCTGTCTGGCGCACTAAGCCTAATAATTCACAGGCGCACTACTAAAAGTTGTGCACTAAGACTAGTAAAAAGTACAATAATTGGCACAAATGTCAATTCTTTGTCTGTGATAATTATTAGTAGGCTCTATGCGTGTCTGGGATAGATATGTCGCCACTTGTTATACTAGCAGCTTCTAGTTCCATCTGTCATTCATCTTCTAGGTGGATGATGTGGCTCTCCTCTAGAAGACCTCCGTCACCACTATGTGGTAAAATCATACGCCATTGGTCCGTGCTCCAAATCAGTGTATAGTGTCCTTCTCCGAGGAGTCGGAGATTCTTCCATCCTCGCGGTGTGGGCAGACAGGCTGGGTTCTGAAGCAATCTATAGACTTCTAGATTTTTAATCTCAGCGAGATCATAAGGAGAGGGGGCATCTAAGTTTAATTCTGTTTCTTCGAATTCTATTTCATCTAGCAGAATTATCCTCTTCTTGCCTGGGATGGTAGTGAACTCTGTTACTCTTGGGAGAGTTGAATCGATGAGGCAGAAGATCCGTCCTCGAACCGTCATCTTTCCAGCTATTAGAAAGAATTTTTCCCCGAACCATTGGAGAATATCTTCCATCTTTCCATCCTCTTCTAATTTTAGGATCATAACATCTATCATCCCTAAGTGATAAAACTTTAGGATAAGTTTCGCTGGTAAATCTATTTTGTTTAGATCTACGTGTAACTTTAAGAGTCCCACCGTTCTGTTGTCTAGGCTGTAGGGTTTCTGTGATATATCCACCCCCTGGAAACTCCAATTTGCTTCTTTGAGATGGATTCCTACTAAATCTTGCTGGGCTGTGACTAGATCTTCAATATGGCCTTCTTCGGTTTTCTTTTTTATTAATTCTTCTCCTTCAGGCCATTCATCAAAGAGAGGCTGTAGAACCTGTTGAGCTGGGAGATCGAGTAGTCTAGCTTTTAGCTGTAGAAAGTCTCTGCTGGGGCTTTTTGATGTTGACAGTTTTAACTCAGTGTCGTCTAGTTTTCTTCTTAGTTCTGTTCCTGATTTATTGAGTTTGGCCACCATCTTCTCCATAATGGTTATGGTCTGTTCATTCTTTTGAGCTGTAACTCCAGCTGTTAAAGCCTTTTGTTCAGCTTCTTGTCTTTTTTCCTCCAGGTGTCTAATCTGCTGTTCATTTTGCTGTTGAAGATGTACAATCTGGGCTTTCAGCTGTCTAATTGTATCTTCATGGCGAAGAATAAGCTGGGCTGGTTCCTCCCGGGTTACATCAGAGAAGGGTCTAACTACTTCTGGTTCAGTAAAAAAGTTGGGCCCAAAAGCCCCTCGGGCTTCTTCAAGAGCCTCGGCAAAACTATAATAGCCTTTATATAGAGGCTGATTACATAAGATGTATTTTCTAACTGTATCGAAGCTATTAAACACTCCTGTTTTTAGACCTCTATATATTACATAATGAGTAAACTTCTTTTTATAGGTCTTAGGAGTATTTTCTGAAAAATACATACTAAGGGCGTTTAAGCACTGTACTTTAAAGTTAGTAGCAGCTCCTGCTGTCTGTATATGCCACAGGTTGTCGAGAACAAATTGTTGTGACCTGTCTATAGATAACCCTGGGAAGGGTCTAAATTTTTTATTCCCTATATCTTGGAATTCGGCTAAGGAAATTATTCCGAATTTAATCTGTTTATGCTGTGAAAAGGTTGGATTCGCAGAGGGCACTGAAGCACCACTTGCATTCCCTTCTATATAAACTGGCATTGCCAAATTATTTCTGTATATAATGTTAGCTGGGAGACCAGCTGCTTCTGTTTGTATGGTCTGTATACTTGGCTCTTCTTTTTTCTGTGGAGTCTGTGGCGTAATGGGGCTTTGGGTACTTGGCCCTTCGCCTTCCATTTTCTCTTTGCCCTTAGGCTTAATAACTCGTTTCTTCATCTTATTTTCCTGCATTATTAAAAAACTTATTAATGCTTCTGGATAATAAATCTGCGAGACTATTATTTTTCCCTTTAATATGCTCAAATTCTATGGAATATCCACTGCCTTGTATTAAGTTTTGTAAGTTAATCCATCTAGTTCCATTTATCTTTTTGCTATTTTCATTTTTTAAAAACTTAACTATAGCTTCGCAATCCGTTCTTACTGTAAATTCCTTATTTATATATAATTTGAACTTGTCTAATGCGTTTATTAATGCCTGTATTTCAAAATCTAGGCTAGTCCACTTCATACCGGCTTTATTAAAATTACCACTAGCATATGCTGCTATTCTTTCCGTGTATTTGTCTGCATATTTATGTGGTTTGCAGATCATTACTGCTCCCCATCCTTCTTTACTTCCATCACATTCTATAATAATATAATCTGTGGTAAGAGGTAATTCTAAGGGTTTTATCTTCCGAACCTCTTGTTTGATTTTCTTAACTAATTCTATGTCCTCTTTATTGAAATTTCTTTGACCATTTTTGGACGTTTTACTGTATAAAGGTCCTGTTAATTTACTAAGATTTGGAATAAATTTTCTTGCATAATTCATGATCCCTAAGAAAGCTTGTATTTGTTTCAGACCTTCTAAATTTATCCGGAAAACTAAGAATTTTTTCGGCTATATGTGGTTGTAATTCTATTTTACCGTTTCCTATTTCTAAGCCCAAAAAGGAGATTTTTCTTTTAAATAATTCCATTTTCTTCTTACTTAATACTATCCCTTGTTTTACTACTTCTTCAAAAATTACAGCTAAATGTTGTTCATGTTCAGTAACCGAGTTACTGGCTATGAGGATATCGTCAATATATACTAGGCAAAAGGCGTATTTTAGAAAAATACTATCCATAAACCTTTGAAAAACTGCGGGTGCATTTTTTAAGCCAAAACTAAGGACATTCCACTCAAAATGTCCTTCTGGACATGTGAAAGCTGTCCATGGTTTAAACCATTCTTCTAATTGTAGCTGATTGTATCCTGATTTTAGATCGAATTTACTAAATATCTTTTTATTCTGAATTAATCCTATAAGATTATCTTTATTTGGAATATTATACGCATCATCTATTGTATTATCGTTTAACCTTTTATAATTATATACTATTCTAGCCTTTCCTCGTTTGATTTCACTATGGTTTCTAACTATGAAAGCCGCTGTTCTATGTGGACTTTCTGACCTTCGAATTAAATTTTGTTTAAGCATTTCGGGGATTTGATTCCTAAATTCATCCCTATCTAGGGGGCTATAATCGATATTTGCAGTTACTATTTGGATATCAGGGTTTTTAATTTTCATTTTTGCTAAAAAGTTTACTCTAGATTTTGTTATATCATCTCCTATTAATCCTAATTTTTCTAATTTCTGAATTTTAGGGTAGTTTATGCTACTTTTTATATCTGGTCCTTTTTCTAAATCTTGTGACATCATTTTTCCAAACATCTGATAAGCTTCATTTTCTATAGTACTTGACTGTACATTTGTTTTTGTTGTTAAAAAATCTAAGTGGGAGTGTCCACCACGCTTGCGCGCGAACTCTGATGTTTGAATATATTTATTAGTTGGAAAGGTATAAACATGTTTATTAATTGTAATGCAGTTACGAGATATAGTAAGACTTCCATTGAGGCTACAAAGAAAGTTAATGCCTAGTAAAAACTCTTTACTACGAGTGCCTTCAGGGGCAATATTTACCTGTGGAAGATCATATTTAGTACTATAATTACCTGCAAAATCTAAAAATTGTATGCCAGTGGATTCTAAACAATGGGTTAACGTTAGTAATCTATTTTCTACTGTTCGAGTGGTGATATTGTATTTTAGTGGTGTATGGTATTGCTTGGGAACCATACTGTATCCTATTAAACTCTTCGTACTTCCTGTATCTAAAATGGCTGTTAAATCGAGGAATTTATTATTTTCTAACCAGACTCTACATTTCAAGGTTATTAGACTAGCTATACAGTCACCGATTATAAATGCTTCTTCTTCTGCTACCTGTTCGGCCATGTGATTTTCTTCAATAATTTCATCAATACCTTCTTTATGTTTTCCCATATCTCTTTCTATTTCGAGTTTTCTTAATCTTTGTTTAATGAGTTCAATCTCTAATTCATGTTTTTCAATTCGTTCAGTATAAAAATTAAAAATGTTATCTTTAATTAATTCTTTTGTTCGTCCTGTTAAATCTGTTTCTATTTTATAGATCTTCTTTATGCATAGAAAGCAGATTTCTTTAAAGCAGTAATTACATTGATAACGTCTATCTATTGCCGGATATAATTTACAGATATAACAGCTTATATGATTATTTCCTCTATTTCTAATCCATTCGTGGGGACATTCATTTTCCTCTGTATTCATATACGTATATGTTATTTTAGGAGGGTTTTCTTTGTCTGATTCACTGGTTATACTATAAACAGAGTTATCAGAATCGTTGGTTTTAATACTTTGTATTTCATATTCGTCTAACTGTTCTACTAAGTTAGATCTTTCTGCATTTTTTACCTTGTTAGGGCATCTATTTGCTAGGTGATCTGGATCTCCGCAAATAAAACAGGTACACTTCCTAGTCTTGGGTTTTTTCTTTACGTACTTATCTTTATTTTTCCATGGTTTATCTTTTCTATATGACGTACTTTTCCTAAGATATTTTTTCTTACCTTTAGCTCTATCATAATATCCGTATGCTTGTGGCGTATAAACTGCTGTTTTACAGAAAGCCCAAGCTTGCCTTCGAATTTGTTCTTGTATAGTTGCTTCTTTACACTTTTCCTCTAATTTATTGAATACGTAGGTTATTCGTGGTCCTACACCTAATCCTTCTGTTAAGCCATAGTCAGCTACCCAATCTTCATGTATAGATCTTCCTAAGTCTCCTGGTAATTTTACAAAATATCTATTACACAAATTATCATCCATAGCTCGTCCGGTTTGTGCTAGTAATCTAGCAAAGTCGGAGCTAAATTCTTTGATATCGATTATAGCCCCCTAGATAGGGACGAATTTAGGAATCAAATCCCCGAAATGCCGATGGGCATTAAGCTTTGAATTTTTCTAAGGCCATTCCCTGGAAGCTATTTGGACGAATTCGGCGACGGGTTGTTATTCCTAAATTATCTTTACTTTGTCTATTTACTTTGTCTGATATAGAGTAATTTGACAACCATACTATTTATGTACTTTGGAGGATCTATACATGAAGATTGTGATTTAGATAAACAGGATTTAAGCCCACAATGTACATTGGGTGAGTGGCCGGTACGATCAACGGTAAAACGGTTAGGTAGAAATAGTGTAAGTGTACCTGAACATAGAAATCAACGGTCCCTAAAGAAGAAATTGGGAAACTAATTTGGAGGATCAGGAAGACCCAGAGAGGTTTATGTACTTTGGAGGATCTATACGGTCCTTAACATATCATATCGGCACGCAACCTTAGGACCATCTAGCAAAGTCGGAGCTAAATTCTTTGATATACTTCAAGTCTGTTATCCTTACACCAGACTTGAACATAAACTATAACATTTAGATACAGGTCGTACGAGAGTGGCCGGTACGAGAGTGTGAGGATAGAGAGAGCTTACAGTGGTAGGAGGTGCGTGCCGACGGGCTTTATGTGCAATCGCCGGTTCGACTGACTCTGACTCTCTTTTTTTTTCATTAGGCTTATCGATCTGAAGATCTGGGAGCTTAAGAACTATGAACTAAGTAGGGAAAATAGAGAGGTTTAAGTACTCATGAGGGGGGTGAAAATTTGTGTATATTTTTTCCGATGATTTTTACAAGAATGGAGGGCTCCTTATATAGAAGGAGCGCCAGAGGCAGAGAAACTCTAGAATTCTCTAGCGTACGCTCGTAGGCGCACTACTAAAAGTAACTTACAGCTGTCTGGCGCACTAAGCCTAATAATTCACAGGCGCACTACTAAAAGTTGCGCACTAAGACTAGTAAAAAGTACAATAATTGGCACAAATGTCAATTCTTTGTCTGTGATAATTATTAGTAGGCTCTATGCGTGTCTGGGATAGATATGTCGCCACTTGTTATACTAGCAGCTTCTAGTTCCATCTGTCGTTCATCTTCTAGGTGGATGATGTGGCTCTCCTCTAGAAGACCTCCGTCACCACTATGTGGTAAAATCATACGCCATTGGTCCGTGCTCCAAATCTGTGTATAGTGTCCTTCTCCGAGGAGTCGGAGATTCTTCCATCCTCGCGGTGTGGGCAGACAGGCTGGGTTCTGAAGCAATCTATAGACTTCTAGATTTTTAATCTCAACGAGATCATAAGGAGAGGGGGCATCTAAGTTTAATTCTGTTTCTTCGAATTCTGTTTCGTCTAGCAGAATTATCCTCTTCTTGCCTGGGATGGTAGTGAACTCTGTTACTCTTGGGAGAGTTGAATCGATAAGGCAGAAGATCCGTCCTCGAACCGCCATATTTCCTGCTATTAGAAAGAATTTTTCCCTGAACCATTGGAGAATATCTTCCATCTTTCCATCCTCTTCTAATTTTAGGATCATAACATCTATCATCCTTAAGTGATAAAACTTTAGGATAAGTTTAGCTGGTAAATCTGTTTTATTTAGATCTACGTGTAACTTTAAGAGTCCCACCGTTCTGTTGTCTAGGCTGTAGGGTTTCTGTGATATATCCACCCCCTGGAAACTCCAATTTGCTTCTTTGAGATGGATTCGTACTAAATCTTGCT
Organism: Hypericum androsaemum; assembly: GCA_963995505.1. Taxonomy (NCBI): domain Eukaryota; kingdom Viridiplantae; phylum Streptophyta; class Magnoliopsida; order Malpighiales; family Hypericaceae; genus Hypericum; species Hypericum androsaemum. Next base: position 21,955,981 of record OZ023181.1, read on the forward strand.
GGGCTGTGACTAGATCTTCAATATGGCCTTCTTCGGTTTTCTTTTTTATTAATTCTTCTCCTTCAGGCCATTCATCAAAGAGAGACTGTAGAACCTGTTGAGCTGGGAGATCGAGTAGTCTAGCTTTTAGCTGTAGAAAGTCTCTGCTGGGGCTTTTTGATGTTGACAGTTTTAACTCAGTGTCGTCTAGTTTTCTTCTTAGTTCTGTTCCTGATTTATTGAGTTTGGTCACCATCTTCTCCATAATGGTTATGGTCTATTCATTCTTTTGAGCTGTAACTCCAGCTGTTAAAGCCTTTTGTTCAGCTTCTTGTCTTTTTTCCTCCAGGTGTCTAATCTGCTGTTCATTTTGCTGTTGAAGATGTACAATCTGGGCTTCCAGCTGTCTAATTGTATCTTCATGGCGAAGAATAAGCTGGGCTGGTTCCTCCCGGGTTACATCAGAGAAGGGTCTAACTACTTCTGGTTCAATAAAAAAGTTGGGCCCAAAAGCCCCTCGGGCTTCTTCAAGAGCCTCGGCAAAACTATAATAGCCTTTATATAGATGCTGATTACATAAGATGTATTTTCTAACTGTATCGAAGCTATTAAACACTCCTGTTTTTAGACCTCTATATATTACATAATGAGTAAACTTCTTTTTATAGGTCTTAGGAGTATTTTCTGAAAAATACATACTAAGGGCGTTTAAGCACTGTACTTTAAAGTTAGTAGCAGCTCCTGCTGTCTGTATATGCCACAGGTTGTCGAGAAGACATTGTTGTGACCTGTCTATAGATAACCCTGGGAAGGGTCTAAATTTTTTATTCCATATATCTTGGAATTCGGCTAAGGAAATTGTTCCGAATTTAATCTGTTTATGCTGTGAAAAGGTTGGATTCGCAGAGGGCACTGAAGCACCACTTGCATTCCCTTCTATATAAACTGGCATTGCCAAATTATTTCTGTATATAATGTTAGCTGGGAGACCAGCTGCTTCTGTTTGTATGGTCTGTATACTTGGCTCTTCTTTTTTCTGTGGAGTCTGTGGCGTAATGGGGCTTTGGGTACTTGGCCCTTCGCCTTCCATTTTCTCTTTGCCCTTAGGCTTAATAACTCGTTTCTTCATCTTATTTTCCTGCATTATTAAAAAACTTATTAATGCTTCTGGATAATAAATCTGCGAGACTATTATTTTTCCCTTTAATATGCTCAAATTCTATGGAATATCCACTTCCTTGTATTAAGTTTTGTAAGTTAATCCATCTAGTTCGATTTATCTTTTTGCTATTTTCATTTTTTAAAAACTTAACTATAGCTTCGCAATCCGTTCTTACTGTAAATTCCTTATTTATATATAATTTGAACTTGTCTAATGCGTTTATTAATGCCTGTATTTCAAAATCTAGGCTAGTCCAGTTCATACCGGCTTTATTAAAATTACCACTACCGTATGCTGCTATTCTTTCCGTGTATTTGTCTGCATGTTTATGTGGTTTGCAGATCATTACTGCTCCCCATCCTTCTTTACTTCCATCACATTCTATAATAATATAATCTGTGGTAAGAGGTAATTCTAAGGGTTTTATCTTCCGAACCTCTTGTTTGATTTTCTTAACTAATTCTATGTCCTCTTTATTGAAATTTCTTTGACCATTTTTGGACGTTTTACTGTATAAAGGTTCTGTTAATTTACTAAGATTTGGAATAAATTTTCTTGCATAATTCATGATCCTTAAGAAAGCTTGTATTTGTTTCAGACCTTCTAATTTATCCGGAAAACTAAGAATTTTTTCGGCTATATGTGGTTGTAATTCTATTTTACCGTTTCCTATTTCTAAGCCCAAAAAGGAGATTTTTCTTTTAAATAATTCCATTTTCTTCTTACTTAATACTATCCCTTGTTTTACTACTTCTTCAAAAATTACAGCTAAATGTTGTTCATGTTCAGTAACCGAGTTACTGGCTATGAGGATATCGTCAATATATACTAGGCAAAAGGCGTATTTTAGAAAAATACTATCCATAAACCTTTGAAAAACTGCGGGTGCATTTTTTAAGCCAAAACTAATGACATTCCACTCAAAATGTCCTTCTGGACATGTGAAAGCTATCCATGGTTTAAACCATTCTTCTAATTGTAGCTGATTGTATCCTGATTTTAGATCGAATTTACTAAATATCTTTTTATTCTGAATTAATCCTATAAGATTATCTTTGTTTGGAATATTATACGCATCATCTATTGTATTATCGTTTAACCTTTTATAATTATATACTATTCTAGCCTTTCCTCGTTTGATTTCACTATGGTTTCTAACTATGAAAGCCGCTGTTCTATGTGGACTTTCTGACCTTCGAATTAAATTTTGTTTAAGCATTTCGGGGATTTGATTCCTAAATTCGTCCCTATCTAGGGGGCTATAATCGATATTTGCAGTTACTATTCGGATATCAGGGTTTTTAATTTTCATTTTTGCTAAAAAGTTTACTCTAGATTTTGTTATATCATCTCCTATTAATCCTAATTTTTCTAATTTCTGAATTTTAGGGTAGTTTATGCTACTTTTTATATCTGGTCCTTTTTCTAAATCTTGTGACAACATTTTTCCTAACATCTGATAAGCTTCATTTTCTATAGTACTTGACTGTACATTTGTTTTTGTTGTTAAAAAATCTAAGTGGGAGTGTCCACCACGCTTGCGCGCGAACTCTGATGTTTGAATATATTTATTAGTTGGAAAGGTATAAACATGTTTACTAATGGTAATGCAGTTACGGGCTATAGTAAGACTTCCATTGAGGCTACAAAGAAAGTTAATGCCTAGTAAAAACTCTTTACTACGAGTGCCTTCAGGGGCAATATTTACCTGTGGAAGATCATATTTAGTACTATAATTACCTGCAAAATCTAAAAATCCCGAAAAATTAGGATTAATAGGAGATGATATAACAAAATCTAGAGTAAACTTTTTAGCAAAAATGAAAATTAAAAACCCTGATATCCGAATAGTAACTGCAAATATCGATTATAGCCCCCTAGATAGGGACGAATTTAGGAATCAAATCCCCAAATCGTTACTGGCTCTGATACCAATAGGGGGTGAGTGGCCGGTACGAGAGTGTGAGGATAGAGAGAGCTTACAGTGGTAGGAGGTGCGTGCCGACGGGCTCTATGTGGAATCGCCGGTTCGACTGACTCTGACTCTTTTTTTTTCTTTTTTTCTTTTTTTTTTTAATAAGGCTTATCGATCTGAAGATCTGGGAGCTTAAGAACTATGAACTAAGTAGGGAAAACAGAGAGGTTTAAGTACTCATGAGGGGGGTGAAAATTTGTGTATATTTTTTCCGATGATTTTTACAAGAATGGAGGGCTCCTTATATAGAAGGAGCGCCAGAGGCAGAGAAACTCTAGAATTCTCTAGCGTACGCTCGTAGGCGCACTACTAAAAGTAACTTACAGCTGTCTGGCGCACTAAGCCTAATAATTCACAGGCGCGTGCCGACGGGCTCTATGTGCAATCGCCGGTTCGACTGACTCTGACTCTTTTTTTTTCATTAGGCTTATCGATCTGAAGATCTGGGAGCTTAAGAACTATGAACTAAGTAGGGAAAACAGAGAGGTTTAAGTACTCATGAGGGGGGTGAAAATTTGTGTATATTTTTTCCGATGATTTTTACAAGAATGGAGGGCTCCTTATATAGAAGGAGCGCCAGAGGCAGAGAAACTCTAGAATTCTCTAGCGTACGCTCGTAGGCGCACTACTAAAAGTAACTTACAGCTGTCTGGCGCACTAAGCCTAATAATTCACAGGCGCGTGCCGACGGGCTCTATGTGCAATCGCCGGTTCGACTGACTCTGACTCTTTTTTTTTTCATTAGGCTTATCGATCTGAAGATCTGGGAGCTTAAGAACTATGAACTAAGTAGGGAAAACAGAGAGGTTTAAGTACTCATGAGGGGGGTGAAAATTTGTGTATATTTTTTCCGATGATTTTTACAAGAATGGAGGGCTCCTTATATAGAAGGAGCGCCAGAGGCAGAGAAACTCTAGAATTCTCTAGCGTACGCTCGTAGGCGCACTACTAAAAGTAACTTACAGCTGTCTGGCGCACTAAGCCTAATAATTCACAGGCGCACTACTAAAAGTTGCGCACTAAGACTAGTAAAAAGTACAATAATTGGCACAAATGTCAATTCTTTGTCTGTGATAATTATTAGTAGGCTCTATGCGTGTCTGGGATAGATATGTCGCCACTTGTTATACTAGCAGCTTCTAGTTCCATCTGTCGTTCATCTTCTAGGTGGATGATGTGGCTCTCCTCTAGAAGACCTCCGTCACCACTATGTGGTAAAATCATACGCCATTGGTCCGTGCTCCAAATCTGTGTATAGTGTCCTTCTCCGAGGAGTCGGAGATTCTTCCATCCTCGCATTGTGGGCAGACAGGCTGGGTTCTGAAGCAATCTATAGACTTCTAGATTTTTAATCTCAGCGAGATCATAAGGAGAGGGGGCATCTAAGTTTAATTCTGTTTCTTCGAATTCTGTTTCGTCTAGCAGAATTATCCTCTTCTTGCCTGGGATGGTAGTGAACTCTGTTACTCTTGGGAGAGTTGAATCGATAAGGCAGAAGATCCGTCCTCGAACCGCCATATTTCCTGCTATTAGAAAGAATTTTTCCCCGAACCATTGGAGAATATCTTCCATCTTTCCATCCTCTTCTAATTTTAGGATCATAACATCTATCATCCCTAAGTGATAAAACTTTAGGATAAGTTTAGCTGGTAAATCTGTTTTGTTTAGATCTACGTGTAACTTTAATAGTCCCACCGTTCTGTTGTCTAGGCTGTAGGGTTTCTGTGATATATCCACCCCCTGGAAACTCCAATTTGCTTCTTTGAGATGGATTCGTACTAAATCTTGCTGGGCTGTGACTAGATCTTCAATATGGCCTTCTTCGGTTTTCTTTTTTATTAATTCTTCTCCTTCAGGCCATTCATCAAAGAGAGGCTGTAGAACCTGTTGAGCTGGGAGATCGAGTAGTCTAGCTTTTAGCTGTAGAAAGTCTCTGCTGGGGCTTTTTGATGTTGACAGTTTTAACTCAGTGTCGTCTAGTTTTCTTCTTAGTTCTGTTCCTGATTTATTGAGTTTGGCCACCATCTTCTCCATAATGGTTATGGTCTGTTCATTCTTTTGAGCTGTAACTCCAGCTGTTAAAGCCTTTTATTCAGCTTCTTGTCTTTTTTCCTCCAGGTGTCTAATCTACTGTTCATTTTGCTGTTGAAGATGTACAATCTGGGCTTCCAGCTGTCTAATTGTATCTTCATGGCGAAGAATAAGCTGGGCTGGTTCCTCCCGGGTTACATCAGAGAAGGGTCTAACTACTTCTGGTTCAATAAAAAAGTTGGGCCCAAAAGCCCCTCGGGCTTCTTCAAGAGCCTCGGCAAAACTATAATAGCCTTTATATAGAGGCTGATTACATAAGATGTATTTTCTAACTGTATCGAAGCTATTAAACACTCCTGGTTTTAGACCTCTATATATTACATAATGAGTAATCTTCTTTTTATAGGTCTTAGGAGTATTTTCTGAAAAATACATACTAAGGGCGTTTAAGCACTGTACTTTAAAGTTAGTAGCAGCTCCTGCTGTCTGTATATGCCACAGGTTGTCGAGAAGACATTGTTGTGACCTGTCTATAGATAACCCTGGGAAGGGTCTAAATTTTTTATTCCCTATATCTTGGAATTCGGCTAAGGAAATTGTTCCGAATTTAATCTGTTTATGCTGTGAAAAGGTTGGATTCGCAGAGGGCACTGAAGCACCACTTGCATTCCCTTCTATATAAACTAGCATTGCCAAATTATTTCTGTATATAATGTTAGCTGGGAGACCAGCTGCTTCTGTTTGTATGGTCTGTATACTTGGCTCTTCTTTTTTCTGTGGAGTCTGTGGCGTAATGGGGCTTTGGGTACTTGGCCCTTCGCCTTCCATTTTCTCTTTGCCCTTAGGCTTAATAACTCATTTCTTCATCTTATTTTCCTGCATTATTAAAAAACTTATTAATGCTTCTGGATAATAAATCTGCGAGACTATTATTTTTCCCTTTAATATGCTCAAATTCTATGGAATATCCACTGCCTTGTATTAAGTTTTGTAAGTTAATCCATCTAGTTCGATTTATCTTTTTGCTATTTTCATTTTTTAAAAACTTAACTATAGCTTCGCAATCCGTTCTTACTGTAAATTCCTTATTTATATATAATTTGAACTTGTCTAATGCGTTTATTAATGCCTGTATTTCAAAATCTAGGCTAGTCCAGTTCATACCGGCTTTATTAAAATTACCACTACCGTATGCTGCTATTCTTTCCGTGTATTTGTCTGCATGTTTATGTGGTTTGCAGATCATTACTGCTCCCCATCCTTCTTTACTTCCATCACATTCTATAATAATATAATCTGTGGTAAGAGGTAATTCTAATGGTTTTATCTTCCGAACCTCTTGTTTGATTTTCTTAACTAATTCTATGTCCTCTTTATTGAAATTTCTTTGACCATTTTTGGACGTTTTACTGTATAAAGGTCCTGTTAATTTACTAAGATTTGGAATAAATTTTCTTGCATAATTCATGATCCCTAAGAAAGCTTGTATTTGTTTCAGACCTTCTAATTTATCCGGAAAACTAAGAATTTTTTCGGCTATATGTGGTTGTAATTCTATTTTACCGTTTCCTATTTCTAAGCCCAAAAAGGAGATTTTTCTTTTAAATAATTCTATTTTCTTCTTACTTAATACTATCCCTTGTTTTACTACTTCTTCAAAAATTACAGCTAAATGTTGTTCATGTTCAGTAACCGAGTTACTGGCTATGAGGATATCGTCAATATATACTAGGCAAAAGGCGTATTTTAGAAAAATACTATCCATAAACCTTTGAAAAACTGCGGGTGCATTTTTTAAGCCAAAACTAAGGACATTCCACTCAAAATGTCCTTCTGGACATGTGAAAGCTGTCCATGGTTTAAACCATTCTTCTAATTGTAGCTGATTGTATCCTGATTTTAGATCGAATTTACTAAATATCTTTTTATTCTGAATTAATCCTATAAGATTATCTTTGTTTGGAATATTATACGCATCATCTATTGTATTATCGTTTAACCTTTTATAATTATATACTATTCTAGCCTTTCCTCGTTTGATTTCACTATGGTTTCTAACTATGAAAGCCGCTGTTCTATGTGGACTTTCTGACCTTCGAATTAAATTTTGTTTAAGCATTTCGGGGATTTGATTCCTAAATTCGTCCCTATCTAGGGGGCTATAATCGATATTTGCAGTTACTATTCGGATATCACGGTTTTTAATTTTCATTTTTGCTAAAAAGTTTACTCTAGATTTTGTTATATCATCTCCTATTAATCCTAATTTTTCTAATTTCTGAATTTTAGGGTAGTTTATGCTACTTTTTATATCTGGTCCTTTTTCTAAATCTTGTGACAACATTTTTCCTAACATCTGATAAGCTTCATTTTCTATAGTACTTGACTGTACATTTGTTTTTGTTGTTAAAAAATCTAAGTGGGAGTGTCCACCACGCTTGCGCGCGAACTCTGATGTTTGAATATATTTATTAGTTGGAAAGGTATAAACATGTTTACTAATGGTAATGCAGTTACGGGATATAGTAAGACTTCCATTGAGGCTACAAAGAAAGTTAATGCCTAGTAAAAACTCTTTACTACGAGTGCCTTCAGGGGCAATATTTACCTGTGGAAGATCATATTTAGTACTATAATTACCTGCAAAATCTAAAAATTGAATGCCAGTGGATTCTAAACAATGGGTTAACGTTAGTAATCTATTTTCTACTGTTCGAGTGGTGATATTGTATTTTAGTGGTGTATGGTATTGCTTAGGAACCATACTGTATCCTATTAAACTCTTCGTACTTCTTGTATCTAAAATGGCTGTTAAATCGAGGAATTTATTATTTTCTAACCAGACTCTACATTTCAAGGTTATTAGACTAGCTATACAGTCACCGATTATAAATGCTTCTTCTTCTGCTACCTGTTCGGCCATGTGATTTTCTTCAATAATTTCATCAATACCTTCTTTATGTTTTCCCATATCTCTTTCTATTTCGAGTTTTCTTAATCTTTGTTTAATGAGTTCAATCTCTAATTCATGTTTTTCAATTCGTTCAGTATAAAAATTAAAATTGTTATCTTTAATTAATTCTTTTGTTCGTCCTGTTAAATCTGTTTCTATTTTATAGATCTTCTTTATGCATAGAAAGCAGATTTCTTTAAAGCAGTAATTACATTGATAACGTCTATCTATTGCCGGATATAATTTACAGATATAACAGCTTATATGATTATTTCCTCTATTTCTAATCCATTCGTGGGGACATTCATTTTCCTCTGTATTCATATACGTATATGTTATTTTAGGAGGGTTTTCTTTGTCTGATTCACTGGATATACTATAAACAGAGTTATCAGAATCGTTGGTTTTAATACTTTGTATTTCATATTCGTCTAACTGTTCTACTAAGTTAGATCTTTCTGCGTTTTTTGCCTTGTTAGGGCATCTATTTGCTAGGTGATCTGGATCTCCGCAAATAAAACAGGTACACTTCCTAGTCTTGGGTTTTTTCTTTACGTACTTATCTTTATTTTTCCATGGTTTATCTTTTCTATATGACGTAATTTCCTAAGATATTTTTTCTTACCTTTAGCTCTATCATAATATCCGTATGCTTATGGCGTATAAACAGCTGTTTTACAGAAAGCCCAAGCTTGCCTTCGAATTTGTTCTTGCATAGTTGCTTCTTTACAGTTTTCCTCTAATTTATTGAATACGTAGGTTATTCGTGGTCCTACACCTAATCCTTCTGTTAAGCCATAGTCAGCTACCCAATCTTCATGTATAGATCTTCCTAAGTCTCCTGGTAATTTTACAAAATATCTATTACACAAATTATCATCCATAGCTCGTCCGGTTTGTGCTAGTAATCTAGCAAAGTCGGAGCTAAATTCTTTGATATACTTAAAGTCTGTTATACTTAATTGTTCTTGGTTCCTAACTGCCGTATCTTGTATAAATATATTTTCTTTTGCCGGGTCAACTCCTAATAACAAAATCCTAATCTGACTCGTAAAGTTATAAGGATTATCTCCTAATGATTTTAATGTATTAATTTCTTCGGGATTTTTAGCCTTTTTGCTTTGCCAAAATCCTAACGCTGTTGGTCCTAAGGTTGTTTCTAAATAAGAGAACATATCTATATCTGATCATTTATTAGTTTCCCAATTTCTGACTACTGTTTGTTCCCATACCAGGACTTCGTCTGGCCATAACTGTGGATGTTGCTGTTCTACTAGTAACATATCAGAGCTATATAATCGTCCAATTGGCATTCTAGATCCTCGACCTCTAAGATTAGATTCTCCTTGGTATGTAATAGATGGTGGAAGCCAGGGTTCTCTCCCTGATCTTTCTGTTCCAGATGTTCCTGGAGTTATAAATTCTGGTTTTGGTCTCTTAGTTCCCCTATCAACTGGTGCCATTGTCTGGTCCATGTAGTTTGTTTCTAGCTTATAAAAATCGCTAATTAGGCTTTTTCCGTTTATAATATCTGTGACCAGTGGTAAATTAAAATATTCGTTTAACTTGTTATAAGCTTCTTCATAACTCATTCCTAATCCTGTCATACATTCTATTAACATATCATCTACTTGATCTTGTATGTTTAATTCAGTAAATTTCCTATTTATTATTTGATTTATATCTATACATACTTCCTCTGTTTTAAATCCTGCAATTTCTTCTAGGTTTATTCCTTCTGAGTTATCTTCTAAACCATCATCTTCTTCGTAATAGCTATAACCTATTGTTTCTTCTAGATTTAGTATTTCTTGTTCGCTTTCTGTATCATAGATAGGGTCTCCTAATGGTTCGTCTTCGTTCATAAATTCGAAATTCATTAAATTTGTTTCTTCATCACTGTCTATATTCTCATGATCTTCTTTTACTTCTTTTCCTTTGTAATTATTAAATCTTAAACCATAGGATCCATCTGTGTTTTCATACAATATACTTCTTTCGGGAACCATAATTCTATTTCCTGGTCCTGAAAATTCATTTAAAGACCATTCTAATCCAGCTAATTCTTCTGGATCAATTTTAACGGGATCTATCATTTTAACCCCTTTACTTGCTAGATTCTGTACTATACCTTCTATGTTTACTTTGAATTTCATTCCGGACCTATTACTTGCTTTTCCTAGTATTCCTATGCTTATTACAAGGTTATTACCTATAAAATTTTCATACCCTCTTGTTTTCAGTCCTATTTTTAAATTTTTTAAGTCTTTAATATCTTTTAATACTGCGGGTGAACAGTAAAATAAAGCACTATTTTTACTCATATCTACTTCCATTCCTGCTATTATTGCTTTTTTTAAATCGGTTTGCCAAGATTTATCTAGAATTAAGACCAAAGCTTTCGTTCCTAATTCTTTCCTTCCTAGTCCTTTAATACCTATGACAATTAACCCTATGTGTACAAAATGTTTTCCTGACTGTTTCAGACGTTTTAGAGTTTCTGGTGTAAATAATTCTATTTCTTCTGCGTTATCCACAATTCTTAAGCTTTCTTCTCTATTACTTCTTACCAGTACTGTTCGTACATTAAGGAGTCCTGTCTGATATAGAGTTCTAGGATTTAAAGCATCTACCTGAGCATTATTATATAGTTCTAGGTTTCGTTCGACATCTATTTCTTCTTCTAACTGAACTACATCCTGTGTACTATTACTTCCTGATCCTCTAAGCAATCTTCCCAAAAATGAATCTGTTGAGATATTATCACTTACACTATTTCTAGCTGGTTCTGTTATAGTCCCAGTTCTATAAGGTCTTCCAGGGAATGGCGTTGTCATTTTTTATTATCATCCATAGCTCTGATTATTATACTTTGGAGGAATAATAGAACCCTGGCTTACTATAATAGGGGGGTGAGTGGCCGGTACGAGAGTGTGAGGATAGAGAGAGCTTACAGTGGTAGGAGGTGCGTGCCGACGGGCTCTATGTGCAATCGCCGGTTCGACTGACTCTGACTCTTTTTTTTTTCTTTTTTTTTTCTTTTTTTTAATAAGGCTTATCGATCTGAAGATCTGGGAGCTTAAGAACTATGAACTAAGTAGGGAAAACAGAGAGGTTTAAGTACTCATGAGGGGGGTGAAAATTTGTGTATATTTTTTCCGATGATTTTTACAAGAATGGAGGGCTCCTTATATAGAAGGAGCGCCCAGAGGCAGAGAAACTCTAGAATTCTCTAGCGTACGCTCGTAGGCGCACTACTAAAAGTAACTTACAGCTGTCTGGCGCACTAAGCCTAATAATTCACAGGCGCACTACTAAAAGTTGCGCACTAAGACTAGTAAAAAGTACAATAATTGGCACAAATGTCAATTCTTTGTCTGTGATAATTATTAGTAGGCTCTATGCGTGTCTGGGATAGATATGTCGCCACTTGTTATACTAGCAGCTTCTAGTTCCATCTGTCGTTCATCTTCTAGGTGGATGATGTGGCTCTCCTCTAGAAGACCTCCGTCACCACTATGTGGTAAAATCATACGCCATTGGTCCGTGCTCCAAATCTGTGTATAGTGTCCTTCTCCGAGGAGTCAGAGATTCTTCCATCCTCGCGGTGTGGGCAGACAGGCTGGGTTCTGAAGCAATCTATAGACTTCTAGATTTTTAATCTCAGCGAGATCATAAGGAGAGGGGGCATCTAAGTTTAATTCTGTTTCTTCGAATTCTGTTTCGTCTAGCAGAATTATCCTCTTCTTGCCTGGGATGGTAGTGAACTCTGTTACTCTTGGGAGAGTTGAATCGATGAGGCAGAAGATCCGTCCTCGAACCGCCATATTTCCTGCTATTAGAAAGAATTTTTCCCCGAACCATTGGAGAATATCTTCCATCTTTCCATCCTCTTCTAATTTTAGGATCATAACATCTATCATCCCTAAGTGATAAAACTTTAGGATAAGTTTAGCTGGTAAATCTGTTTTGTTTAGATCTACGTGTAACTTTAAGAGTCCCACCGTTCTGTTGTCTAGGCTGTAGGGTTTCTGTGATACATCCACCCCCTGGAAACTCCAATTTGCTTCTTTGAGATGGATTCGTACTAAATCTTGCTGGGCTGTGACTAGATCTTCAATATGGCCTTCTTCGGTTTTCTTTTTTATTAATTCTTCTCCTTCAGGCCATTCATCAAAGAGAGGCTGTAGAACCTGTTGAGCTGGGAGATCGAGTAGTCTAGCTTTTAGCTGTAGAAAGTCTCTGCTGGGGCTTTTTGATGTTGACAGTTTTAACTCAGTGTTGTCTAGTTTTCTTCTTAGTTCTGTTCCTGATTTATTGAGTTTGGCCACCATCTTCTCCATAATGGTTATGGTCTGTTCATTCTTTTGAGCTGTAACTCCAGCTGTTAAAGCCTTTTGTTCAGCTTCTTGTCTTTTTTCCTCCAGGTGTCTAATCTGCTGTTCATTTTGCTGTTGAAGATGTACAATCTGGGCTTCCAGCTGTCTAATTGTATCTTCATGGCGAAGAATAAGCTGGGCTGGTTCCTCCCGGGTTACATCAGAGAAGGGTCTAACTACTTCTGGTTCAATAAAAAAGTTGGGCCCAAAAGCCCCTCGGGCTTCTTCAAGAGCCTCGGAAAAACTATAATAGCCTTTATATAGAGGTTGATTACATAAGATGTATTTTCTAACTGTATCGAAGCTATTAAACACTCCTGTTTTTAGACCTCTATATATTACATAATGAGTAAACTTCTTTTTATAGGTCTTAGGAGTATTTTCTGAAAAATACATACTAAGGGCGTTTAAGCACTGTACTTTAAAGTTAGTAGCAGCTTCTGCTCTCTGTATATGCCACAGGTTGTCGAGAAGACATTGTTGTGACCTGTCTATAGATAACCCTGGGAAGGGTCTAAATTTTTTATTCCCTATATCTTGGAATTCGGCTAAGGAAATTGTTCCGAATTTAATCTGTTTATGCTGTGAAAAGGTTGGATTCGCAGAGGGCACTGAAGCACCACTTGCATTCCCTTCTATATAAACTGGCATTGCCAAATTATTTCTGTATATAATGTTAGCTGGGAGACCAGCTGCTTCTGTTTGTATGGTCTGTATACTTGGCTCTTCTTTTTTCTGTGGAGTCTGTGGCGTAATGGGGCTTTGGGTACTTGGCCCTTCGCCTTCCATTTTCTCTTTGCCCTTAGGCTTAATAACTCGTTTCTTCATCTTATTTTCCTGCATTATTAAAAAACTTATTAATGCTTCTGGATAATAAATCTGCGAGACTATTATTTTTCCCTTTAATATGCTCAAATTCTATGGAATATCCACTGCTTTGTATTAAGTTTTGTAAGTTAATCCATCTAGTTCGATTTATCTTTTTGCTATTTTCATTTTTTAAAAACTTAACTATAGCTTCGCAATCCGTTCTTACTGTAAATTCCTTATTTATATATAATTTGAACTTGTCTAATGCGTTTATTAATGCCTGTATTTCAAAATCTAGGCTAGTCCAGTTCATACCGGCTTTATTAAAATTACCACTAGCGTATGCTGCTATTCTTTCCGTGTATTTGTCTGCATATTTATGTGGTTTGCAGATCATTACTGCTCCCCATCCTTGTTTACTTCCATCACATTCTATAATAATATAATCTGTGGTAAGAGGTAATTCTAAGGGTTTTATCTTCCGAACCTCTTGTTTGATTTTCTTAACTAATTCTATGTCCTCTTTATTGAAATTTCTTTGACCATTTTTGGACGTTTTACTGTATAAAGGTCCTGTTAATTTACTAAGATTTGGAATAAATTTTCTTGCATAATTCATGATCCCTAAGAAAGCTTGTATTTGTTTCAGACCTTCTAATTTATCCGGAAAACTAAGAATTTTTTCGGCTATATGTGGTTGTAATAATTCCATTTTCTTCTTACTTAATACTATCCCTTGTTTTACTACTTCTTCAAAAATTACAGCTAAATGTTGTTCATGTTCAGTAACCGTTCAGTATAATAATTAAAATTGTTATCTTTAATTAATTCTTTTGTTCGTCCTGTTAAATCTGTTTCTATTTTATAGATCTTCTTTATGCATAGAAAGCAGATTTCTTTAAAGCAGTAATTACATTGATAACGTCTATCTATTGCCGGATATAATTTACAGATATAACAGCTTATATGATTATTTCCTCTATTTCTAATCCATTCGTGGGGACATTCATTTTCCTCTGTATTCATATACGTATATGTTATTTTAGGAGGGTTTTCTTTGTCTGATTCACTGGTTATACTATAAACAGAGTTATCAGAATCGTTGGTTTTAATACTTTGTATTTCATATTCGTCTAACTGTTCTACTAAGTTAGATCTTTCTGCGTTTTTTGCCTTGTTAGGGCATCTATTTGCTAGGTGATCTGGATCTCCGCAAATAAAACAGGTACACTTCCTAGTCTTGGGTTTTTTCTTTACGTACTTATCTTTATTTTTCCATGGTTTATCTTTTCTATATGACGTACTTTTCCTAAGATATTTTTTCTTACCTTTAGCTCTATCATAATATCCGTATGCTTGTGGCGTATAAACTGCTGTTTTACAGAAAGCCCAAGCTTGCCTTCGAATTTGTTCTTGCATAGTTGCTTCTTTACACTTTTCCTCTAATTTATTGAATACGTAGGTTATTCGTGGTCCTACACCTAATTCTTTTGTTAAGCCATAGTCAGCTACCCAATCTTCATGTATAGATCTTCCTAAGTCTCCTGGTAATTTTACAAAATATCTATTACACAAATTATCATCCATAGCTCGTCCTGTTTGTGCTAGTAATCTAGCAAAGTCGGAGCTAAATTCTTTGATATACTTAAAGTCTGTTATACTTAATTGTTCTAGGTTCCTAACTGCCGTATCTTGTATAAATATATTTTCTTTTGCCGGGTCAACTCCTAATAACAAAATCCTAATCTGACTCGTAAAGTTATAAGGATTATCTCCTAATGATTTTAATGTATTAATTTCTTCGGGATTTTTAGCCTTTTTGCTTTGCCAAAATCCTAACGCTGTTGGTCCTAAGGTTGTTTCTAAATAAGAGAACATATCTATATCTGATCGTTTATTAGTTTCCCAATTTCTGCTATATGTGCTAAATAAACTATCCCTTGTAATACAGCAAAGTCGGTTCGACATCTTCTAGTTAGTTTATGCTCCTTCTGGGTATGAAAATCCTCTTGTTAAAAGACCATCATCGCGGTGTTAAAAGACCCATAAGGAAGGGGCAATTATTAGTTTTGGAAAGACCCAGAAGCAAAAATAAGCATAAACATTAGTACCCACATCATAAGCAAAAATACTTGAAAGACCCAGAAGCAGCTTCTAGTTCTATCTGTCGTTCATCTTCTAGGTGGATGATGTGGCTCTCCTCTAGAAGACCTCCGTCACCACTATGTGGTAAAATCATACGCCATTGGTCCGTGCTCCAAATCTGTGTATAGTGTCCTTCTCCGAGGAGTCGAAGATTCTTCCATCCTCGCGGTGTGGGCAGACAGGCTGGGTTCTGAAGCAATCTATAGACTTCTAGATTTTTAATCTCAACGAGATCATAAGGAGAGGGGGCATCTAAGTTTAATTTTGTTTCTTCGAATTCTGTTTCGTCTAGCAGAATTATCCTCTTCTTGCCTGGGATGGTAGTGAACTCTGTTACTCTTGGGAGAGTTGAATCGATGAGGCAGAAGATCCGTCCTCGAACCGCCATATTTCCTGCTATTAGAAAGAATTTTTCCCCGAACCATTGGAGAATATCTTCCAACTTTCCATCCTCTTCTAATTTTAGGATCATAACATCTATCATCCCTAAGTGATAAAACTTTAGGATAAGTTTAGCTGGTAAATCTGTTTTGTTTAGATCTACGTGTAACTTTAAGAGTCCCACCGTTCTGTTGTCTAGGCTGTAGGGTTTCTGTGATATATCCACCCCCTGGAAACTCCAATTTGCTTCTTTGAGATGGATTCGTACTAAATCTTGCTGGGCTATGACTAGATCTTCAATATGGCCTTCTTCGGTTTTCTTTTTTATTAATTCTTCTCCTTCAGGCCATTCATCAAAGAGAGGCTGTAGAACCTGTTGAGCTGGGAGATCGAGTAGTCTAGCTTTTAGCTGTAGAAAGTCTCTGCTGGGGCTTTTTGATGTTGACAGTTTTAACTCAGTGTCGTCTAGTTTTCTTCTTAGTTCTGTTCCTGATTTATTGAGTTTGGCCACCATCTTCTCCATAATGGTTATGGTCTGTTCATTCTTTTGAGCTGTAACTCCAGCTGTTAAAGCCTTTTGTTCAGCTTCTTGTCTTTTTTCCTCCAGGTGTCTAATCTGCTGTTCATTTTGCTGTTGAAGATGTACAATCTGGGCTTCCAGCTGTCTAATTGTATCTTCATGGCAAAGAATAAGCTGGGCTGGTTCCTCCCGGGTTACATCAGAGAAGGGTCTAACTACTTCTGGTTCAATAAAAAAGTTGGGCCCAAAAGCCCCTCGGGCTTCTTCAAGAGCCTCGGCAAAACTATAATAGCCTTTATATAGAGGCTGATTACATAAGATGTATTTTCTAACTATATCGAAGCTATTAAACACTCCTGGTTTTAAACCTCTATATATTACATAATGAGTAAACTTCTTTTTATAGGTCTTAGGAGTATTTTCTGAAAAATACATACTAAGGGCGTTTAAGCACTGTACTTTAAAGTTAGTAGCAGCTCCTGCTGTCTGTATATGCCACAGGTTGTCGAGAAGACATTGTTGTGACCTGTCTATAGATAACCCTGGGAAGGGTCTAAATTTTTTATTCCCTATATCTTGGAATTCGGCTAAGGAAATTGTTCCGAATTTAATCTGTTTATGCTGTGAAAAGGTTGGATTCGCAGAGGGCACTGAAGCACCACTTGCATTCCCTTCTATATAAACTGGCATTGCCAAATTATTTCTGTATATAATGTTAGCTGGGAGACCAGCTGCTTCTGTTTGTATGGTCTGTATACTTGGCTCTTCTTTTTTCTGTGGAGTCTGTGGCGTAATAGGGCTTTGGGTACTTGGCCCTTCGCCTTCCATTTTCTCTTTGCCCTTAGGCTTAATAACTCGTTTCTTCATCTTATTTTCCTGCATTATTAAAAAACTTATTAAAGCTTCTGGATAATAAATCTGCGAGACTATTATTTTTCCCTTTAATATGCTCAAATTCTATGGAATATCCACTGCCTTGTATTAAGTTTTGTAAGTTAATCCATCTAGTTCGATTTATCTTTTTGCTATTTTCATTTTTTAAAAACTTAACTATAGCTTCGCAATCCGTTCTTACTGTAAATTCCTTATTTATATATAATTTGAACTTGTCTAATGCGTTTATTAATGCCTGTATTTCAAAATCTAGGCTAGTCCACTTCATACCGGCTTTATTAAAATTACCACTAGCGTATGCTGCTATTCTTTCCGTGTATTTGTCTGCATATTTATGTGGTTTGCAGATCATTACTGCTCCCCATCCTTCTTTACTTCCATCACATTCTATAATAATATAATCTGTGGTAAGAGGTAATTCTAAGGGTTTTATCTTCCGAACCTCTTGTTTGATTTTCTTAACTAATTCTATGTCCTCTTTATTGAAATTTCTTTGACCATTTTTGGACGTTTTACTGTATAAAGGTCCTGTTAATTTACTAAGATTTGGAATAAATTTTCTTGCATAATTCATGATCCCTAAGAAAGCTTGTATTTGTTTCAGACCTTCTAATTTATCCGGAAAACTAAGAATTTTTTCGGCTATATATGGTTGTAATTCTATTTTACCGTTTCCTATTTCTAAGCCCAAAAAAGAGATTTTTCTTTTAAATAATTCCATTTTCTTCTTACTTAATACTATCCCTTGTTTTACTACTTCTTCAAAAATTACAGCTAAATGTTGTTCATGTTTAGTAACCGAGTTACTGGCTATGAGGATATCGTCAATATATACTAGGCAAAAGGCGTATTTTAGAAAAATACTATCCATAAACCTTTGAAAAACTGCGGGTGCATTTTTTAAGCCAAAACTAAGGACATTCCACTCAAAATGTCCTTCTGGACATGTGAAAGCTGTCCATGGTTTAAACCATTCTTCTAATTGTAGCTGATTGTATCCTGATTTTAGATCGAATTTACTAAATATCTTTTTATTCTGAATTAATCCTATAAGATTATCTTTGTTTGGAATATTATACGCATCATCTATTGTATTATCGTTTAACCTTTTATAATTATATACTATTCTAGCCTTTTCTCGTTTGATTTCACTATGGTTTCTAACTATGAAAGCCGCTGTTCTATGTGGACTTTCTGACCTTCGAATTAAATTTTGTTTAAGCATTTCGGGGATTTGATTCCTAAATTCGTCCCTATCTAGGGGGCTATAATCGATATTTGCAGTTACTATTCGGATATCAGGGTTTTTAATTTTCATTTTTGCTAAAAAGTTTACTCTAGATTTTGTTATATCATCTCCTATTAATCCTAATTTTTCTAATTTCTGAATTTTAGGGTAGTTTATGCTACTTTTTATATCTGGTCCTTTTTCTAAATCTTGTGACAACATTTTTCCTAACATCTGATAAGCTTCATTTTCTATAGTACTTGACTGTACATTTGTTTTTGTTGTTAAAAAATCTAAGTGGGAGTGTCCACCACGCTTGCGCGCGAACTCTGATGTTTGAATATATTTATTAGTTGGAAAGGTATAAACATGTTTACTAATGGTAATGCAGTTACGGGCTATAGTAAGACTTCCATTGAGGCTACAAAGAAAGTTAATGCCTAGTAAAAACTCTTTACTACGACTGCCTTCAGGGGCAATATTTACCTGTGGAAGATCATATTTAGTACTATAATTACCTGCAAAATCTAAAAATTGAATGCCAGTGGATTCTAAACAATGGGTTAACGTTAGTAATCTATTTTCTACTGTTCGAGTGGTGATATTGTATTTTAGTGGTGTATGGTATTGCTTAGGAACCATACTGTATCCTATTAAACTCTTCGTACTTCCTGTATCTAAAATGGCTGTTAAATCGAGGAATTTATTATTTTCTAACCAGACTCTACATTTCAAGGTTATTAGACTAGCTATACAGTCACCGATTATAAACGATAATACAATAGATGATGCGTATAATATTCCAAACAAAGATAATCTTATAGGATTAATTCAGAATAAAAAGATATTTAGTAAATTCGATCTAAAATCAGGATACAATCAGCTACAATTAGAAGAATGGTTTAAACCATGGACAGCTTTCACATGTCCAGCAGGTTATAGAACCCTGTGAGCTCAGAAGGAATAAACCTAGAAGAAATTGCAGGATTTAAAACAGAGGAAGTATGTATAGATATAAATCAAATAATAAATAGGAAATTTACTGAATTAAACATACAAGATCAAGTAGATGATATGTTAATAGAATGTATGACAGGATTAGGAATGAGTTATGAAGAAGCTTATAACAAGTTAAAAAATTGAATGCAGGTCGGTTCTAGCTCTGATATGTTACTAGTAGAACAGCAACATCCACAGTTATGGCTGGACGAAGTCCTGGTATGGGAACAAACAGTAGTCAGAAATTGGGAAACTAATAAACGATCAGATATAGATATGTTCTCTTATTTAGAAACAACCTTAGGACCAACAACGTTAGAATTTTGGCAAAGCAAAAAGGCTAAAAATCCTGAAGAAATTAATACATTAAAATCATTAGGAGATAATCCTTATAACTTTACGAGTCAGATTAGGATTTTGTTATTAGGAGTTGACCCGGCAAAAGAAAATATATTTATACAAGATACGGCAGTTAGGAACCTAGAACAATTAAGTATAACAGACTTTAAGTATATCAAAGAATTTAGCTCCGACTTTGCTAGATTACTAGCACAAACCGGATGAGCTATGGATGATAATTTGTGTAATAGATATTTTGTAAAATTACCAGGAGACTTAGGAAGATCTATACATGAAGATTGGGTAGCTGACTATGGCTTAACAGAAGGATTAGGTGTAGGACCACGAATAACATACGTATTCAATAAATTAGAGGAAAAGTGTAAAGAAGCAACTATGCAAGAACAAATTCGAAGGCAAGCTTGGGCTTTCTGTAAAACAGCAGTTTATACGCCACAAGCATACGGATATTATGATAGAGCTAAAGGTAAGAAAAAATATCTTAGGAAAAGTACGTCATATAGAAAAGATAAACCATGGAAAAATAAAGATAAGTACGTAAAGAAAAAACCCAAGACTAGGAAGTGTACCTGTTTTATTTGCGGAGATCCAGATCACCTAGCAAATAGATGCCCTAACAAGGCAAAAAATGCAGAAAGATCTAACTTAGTAGAACAGTTAGACGAATATGAAATACAAAGTATTAAAACCAACGATTCTGATAACTCTGTTTATAGTATAACCAGTGAATCAGACAAAGAAAACCCTCCTAAAATAACATATACGTATATGAATACAGAGGAAAATGAATGTCCCCACGAATGGATTAGAAATAGAGGAAATAATCATATAAGCTGTTATATCTGTAAATTATATCCGGCAATAGATAGACGTTATCAATGTAATTACTGCTTTAAAGAAATCTGCTTTCTATGCATAAAGAAGATCTATAAAATAGAAACAGATTTAACAGGACGAACAAAAGAATTAATTAAAGATAACAATTTTAATTTTTATACTGAACGAATTGAAAAATATGAATTAGAGATTGAACTCATTAAACAAAAAATAGGACTGAAAACAAGAGGGTATGAAAATTTTATAGGTAATAACCTTGTAATAAGCATAGAAATACTAGGAAAAGCAAGTAATAGGTCCGGAATGAAATTCAAAGTAAACATAGAAGGTATAGTACAGAATCTAGCAAGTAAAGGGGTTAAAATGATAGATCCCGTTAAAATTGATCCAGAAGAATTAGCTGGATTAGAATGGTCTTTAAATGAATTTTCAGGACCAGGAAATAGAATTATGGTTCCCGAAAGAAGTATATTGTATGAAAACACAGATGGATCCTATGGTTTAAGATTTAATAATTACAAAGGAAAAGAAGTAAAAGAAGATCATGAGAATATAGACAAAGAAGATCATGAGAATATAGACAGTGATGAAGAAACAAATTTAATGAATTTCGAATTTATGAACGAAGACGAACCATTAGGAGACCCTATCTATGATACAGAAAGCGAACAAGAAATACTAAATCTAGAAGAAACAATAGGTTATAGCTATTACGAAGAAGATGATGGTTTAGAAGATAACTCAGAAGGAATAACCTTTAGATAAACAGGATCCTATTTATTATTTGATAAACAATGTTTATGCTTATTACAAGGTGGATGATGTGGAAGGATTTAATTTAATTTAATTTTCCATAAGAAAAGCTCATACAGCAAAGTCTTTAATATCTTTCCAATTAGTTTATGCTCCTAAAGATGTCGATACCTTTCCAATTATTTTCCTGTCTGATATAGAGTTCTAGGATTTAAAGCATCTACCTGAGCATTATTATATAGTTCTAGGTTTCGTTCGACATCTATTTCTTCTTCTAACTGAACTACATCCTGTGTACTATTACTTCCTGATCCTCTAAGCAGTCTTCCCAAAAATGAATCTGTTGAGATATTATCACTTACACTATTTCTAGCTGGTTCTGTTATAGTCCCAGTTCTATAAGGTCTTCCAGGGAATGGCGTTGTCATTTTTTAGGTAACCAATGAATATACTTTGGAGGAAGGATCTCTTTTCTGGGTCTTTCACCCTGTCCTAAGCTTAATTTTTCTAAGGCTTTTATTAGACTGTTGATTTCTACCTTAGCGTGATTTTCATACCCTATGGGCAATCGCCGAATTTGGACGAAGTCGGGGGTGAGTGGCCGGTACGAGAGTGTGAGGATAGAGAGAGCTTACACTGGTAGGAGGTGCGTGCCGACGGGCTCTATGTGCAATCGCCGGTTCATGTTTTTATTAACTATGAACTAAGACGGATGGCCGTCGGGCTCTATGTGGTAAAGAGATCCTATGGTTATACTATAAATCGAACGCATTTATGGTGAATAGTAACCCTCCCGGGCTGTCTAATTGAACTTTTCGTGATTTTTAGCCTTTTTGCTTTGCCAAAATCCTAACGCTGTTGGTCCTAAGGTTGTTTCTAAATAAGAGAACATATCTATATCTGATCGTTTATTAGTTTCCCAATTTCTGACTACTGTTTGTTCCCATACCAGGACTTCGTCTGGCCATAACTGTGGATGTTGCTGTTCTACTAGTAACATATCAGAGCTATATAATCGTCCAATTGGCATTCTAGATCCTCGACCTCTAAGATTAGATTCTCCTTGGTATGTAATAGATGGTGGAAGCCAGGGTTCTCTCCCTGATCTTTCTGTTCCAGATGTTCCTGGAGTTATAAATTCTGGTTTTGGTCTCTTAGTTCCCCTATCAACTGGTGCCATTGTCTGGTCCATGTAGTTTGTTTCTGGCTTATAAAAATCGCTAATTAGGCTTTTTCCGTTTATAATATCTGTGACCAGTGGTAAATTAAAATATTCGTTTAACTTGTTATAAGCTTCTTCATAACTCATTCCTAATCCTGTCATACATTCTATTAACATATCATCTACTTGATCTTGTATGTTTAATTCAGTAAATTTCCTATTTATTATTTGATTTATATCTATACATACTTCCTCTGTTTTAAATCCTGCAATTTCTTCTAGGTTTATTCCTTCTGAGTTATCTTCTAAACCATCATCTTCTTCGTAATAGCTATAACCTATTGTTTCTTCTAGATTTAGTATTTCTTGTTCGCTTTCTGTATCATAGATAGGGTCTCCTAATGGTTCGTCTTCGTTCATAAATTCAAAATTTATTAAATTTGTTTCTTCATCACTGTCTATATTCTCATGATCTTCTTTTACTTCTTTTCCTTTGTAATTATTAAATCTTAAACCATAGGATCCATCTGTGTTTTCATACAATATACTTCTTTGGGGAACCATAATTCTATTTCCTGGTCCTGAAAATTCATTTAAAGACCATTCTAATCCAGCTAATTCTTCTGGATCAATTTTAACGGGATCTATCATTTTAACCCCTTTACTTGCTAGATTCTGTACTATACCTTCTATGTTTACTTTGAATTTCATTCCGGACCTATTACTTGCTTTTCCTAGTATTCCTATGCTTATTACAAGGTTATTACCTATAAAATTTTCATACCCTCTTGTTTTCAGTCCTATTTTTTAAGTCTTTAATATCTTTTAATACTGCGGGTGAACAGTAAAATAAAGCACTATTTTTACTCATATCTACTTCCATTCCTGCTATTATTGCTTTTTTAAAATTGGTTTGCCAAGATTTATCTAGAATTAAGACCAAAGCTTTCGTTCCTAATTCTTTCCTTCCTAGTCCTTTAATACCTATGACAATTAACCCTATGTGTACAAAACGTTTTCCTAACTGTTTCAGACGTTTTAGAGTTTCTGGTGTAAATAATTCTATTTCTTCTGCGTTATCCACAATTCTTAAGCTTTCTTCTCTATTACTTCTTACCAGTACTGTTCGTACATTAAGGAGTCCTGTCTGATATAGAGTTCTAGGATTTAAAGCATCTACCTGAGCATTATTATATAGTTCTAGGTTTCGTTCGACATCTATTTCTTCTTCTAACTGAACTACATCCTGTGTACTATTACTTCCTGATCCTCTAAGCAGTCTTCCCAAAAATGAATCTGTTGAGATATTATCACTTACACTATTTCTAGCTGGTTCTGTTATAGTCCCAGTTCTATAAGGTCTTCCAGGGAATGGCGTTGTCATTTTTTATTATCATCCATAGCTCTGATTATTATACTTTGGAGGAATAATAGAACCCTGGCTTACTATAATAGGGGGGTGAGTGGCCGGTACGAGAGTGTGAGGATAGAGAGAGCTTACAGTGGTAGGAGGTGCGTGCCGACGGGCTCTATGTGCAATCGCCGGTTCGACTGACTCTGACTCTTTTTTTTTTCTTTTTTTTAATAAGGCTTATCGATCTGAAGATCTGGGAGCTTAAGAACTATGAACTAAGTATGGAAAACAGAGAGGTTTAAGTACTCATGAGGGGGGTGAAAATTTGTGTATATTTTTTCCGATGATTTTTACAAGAATGGAGGGCTCCTTATATAGAAGGAGCGCCAGAGGCAGAGAAACTCTAGAATTCTCCAGCTAAATGTTGTTCATGTTCAGTAACCGAGTTACTGGCTATGAGGATATCGTCAATATATACTAGGCAAAAGGCGTATTTTAGAAAAATACTATCCATAAACCTTTGAAAAACTGCGGGTGCATTTTTTAAGCCAAAACTAAGGACATTCCACTTAAAATGTCCTTCTGGACATGTGAAAGCTGTCCATGGTTTAAACCATTCTTCTAATTGTAGCTGATTGTATCCTGATTTTAGATCGAATTTACTAAATATCTTTTTATTCTGAATTAATCCTATAAGATTATCTTTGTTTGGAATATTATACGCATCATCTATTGTATTATCGTTTAACCTTTTATAATTATAGAGTTTCTAGAGTTTCTCTGCCTCTGGCGCTCCTTCTATATAAGGAGCCCTCCATTCTTGTAAAAATCATCGGAAAAAATATACACAAATTTTCACCCCCCTCATGAGTACTTAAACCTCTCTGTTTTCCCTACTTAGTTCATAGTTCTTAAGCTCCCAGATCTTCAGATCGATAAGCCTTATTTTAAAAAAAAAAGAGTCAGAGTCAGTCGAACCGGCGATTGCACATAGAGCCCGTCGGCACGCACCTCCTACCACTGTAAGCTCTCTCTATCCTCACACTCTCGTACCGGCCACTCACCCCCCTATTGGTATCAGAGCCAGTAACGATTTTCGAGGTTAAAAGAACAAGACAGGCTCGGTTAAAGGTAGCCATGCTAGGTATAAATCCTCATTACACTGAGAACCCGCTTGTGTGAAACCAAGATTATCTGTATCGGTTATGATTCTAATTTGGGATTAGCTGTTTATTAGTACTGTTTATGTACTTTGTCTATTTACTTTTATGTTCTAAATTATCTTTACTAATAAGGCTTGTTATTCCTAAGGGGAAGCTAGAACTGGACTAACTGGGAAAACTATTCACCATAATTGACATCACCTCTACCCTTGAGCACAATTTACAAAATTGCGACGAGTAAAAAACATCTGGCCTACTTAGATTTAGAACTTGGCTCCAGAGAAAAATCATAAATAATATTAGAAGGACACGAGTTAATTTGTCGTTTTGATAGAACTTTTGAACACAAGTTACACAGTAATAATAATCATCTCAATAGTTTAACAGATCTAATAATTAGTCTTGGAAGTCACTTAGAAGTCGAAAGGGAACTAACTATTAAAAATCATCATAACTTGACAGAAGCACTTACGGGAGTAGAAGGATTGTTAAAAGTCTCGGTAGAAAATCAAAATTATATTAAAAATCAGAACGAACAGATCATCTTAGAAATTAAAAAATTAAGTACACTTATAGAAAAACCTAAAAGAAACGAGGTAGAACTAAAACCAGTCTTAGGCGAATTAGAGAAGTTAGCAGAAAATATCAAAAGACTAAAAGAAGAAAATCACGCTAAGGTAGAAATCAACGGTCTAATAAAAGCCTTAGAAAAATTAAGCTTAGGACAGGGTGAAAGACCCAGAAAAGAGATCCTTCCTCCAAAGTATATTCATTGGTTACCTAAAAAATGACAACGCCATTCCCTGGAAGACCTTATAGAACTGGGACTATAACAGAACCAGCTAGAAATAGTGTAAGTGATAATATCTCAACAGATTCATTTTTGGGAAGACTGCTTAGAGGATCAGGAAGTAATAGTACACAGGATGTAGTTCAGTTAGAAGAAGAAATAGATGTCGAACGAAACCTAGAACTATATAATAATGCTCAGGTAGATGCTTTAAATCCTAGAACTCTATATCAGACAGGACTCCTTAATGTACCAACAGTACTGGTAAGAAGTAATAGAGAAGAAAGCTTAAGAATTGTGGATAACGCAGAAGAAATAGAATTATTTACACCAGAAACTCTAAAACGTCTGAAACAGTCAGGAAAACATTTTGTACACATAGGGTTAATTGTCATAGGTATTAAAGGACTAGGAACGAAAGAATTAGGAACGAAAGCTTTGGTCTTAATTCTAGATAAATCTTGGCAAACCGATTTAAAAAAAGCAATAATAGCAGGAATGGAAGTAGATATGAGTAAAAATAGTGCTTTATTTTACTGTTCACCCGCAGTATTAAAAGATATTAAAGACTTAAAAAATTTAAAAATAGGACTGAAAACAAGAGGGTATGAAAATTTTATAGGTAATAACCTTGTAATAAGCATAGGAATACTAGGAAAAGCAAGTAATAGGTCCGGAATGAAATTCAAAGTAAACATAGAAGGTATAGTACAGAATCTAGCAAGTAAAGGGGTTAAAATGATAGATCCCGTTAAAATTGATCCAGAAGAATTAGCTGGATTAGAATGGTCTTTAAATGAATTTTTCAGGACCAGGAAATAGAATTATGGTTCCCGAAAGAAGTATATTGTATGAAAACACAGATGGATCCTATGGTTTAAGATTTAATAATTACAAAGGAAAAGAAGTAAAAGAAGATCATGAGAATATAGACAGTGATGAAGAAACAAATTTAATGAATTTCGAATTTATGAACGAAGACGAACCATTAGGAGACCCTATCTATGATACAGAAAGCGAACAAGAAATACTAAATCTAGAAGAAACAATAGGTTATAGCTATTACGAAGAAGATGATGGTTTAGAAGATAACTCAGAAGGAATAAACCTAGAAGAAATTGCAGGATTTAAAACAGAGGAAGTATGTATAGATATAAATCAAATAATAAATAGGAAATTTA
This sequence comes from Hypericum androsaemum, assembly GCA_963995505.1. Lineage (NCBI taxonomy): Eukaryota > Viridiplantae > Streptophyta > Magnoliopsida > Malpighiales > Hypericaceae > Hypericum > Hypericum androsaemum. Next base: position 21,983,037 of record OZ023181.1, read on the forward strand.
CTGAATTAAACATACAAGATCAAGTAGATGATATGTTAATAGAATGTATGACAGGATTAGGAATGAGTTATGAAGAAGCTTATAACAAGTTAAACGAATATTTTAATTTACCACTGGTCACAGATATTATAAACGGAAAAAGCCTAATTAGCGATTTTTATAAGCTAGAAACAAACTACATGGACCAGACAATGGCACCAGTTGATAGGGGAACTAAGAGACCAAAACCAGAATTTATAACTCCAGGAACATCTGGAACAGAAAGATCAGGGAGAGAACCCTGGCTTCCACCATCTATTACATACCAAGGAGAATCTAATCTTAGAGGTCGAGGATCTAGAATGCCAATTGGACGATTATATAGCTCTGATATGTTACTAGTAGAACAAAAGAATTAATTAAAGATAACAATTTTAATTTTTATACTGAACGAATTGAAAAACATGAATTAGAGATTGAACTCATTAAACAAAGATTAAGAAAACTCGAAATAGAAAGAGATATGGGAAAACATAAAGAAGGTATTGATGAAATTATTGAAGAAAATCACATGGCCGAACAGGTAGCAGAAGAAGAAGCATTTATAATCGGTGACTGTATAGCTAGTGTAATAACCTTGAAATGTAGAGTCTGGTTAGAAAATAATAAATTCCTCGATTTAACAGCCATTTTAGATACAGGAAGTACGAAGAGTTTATATATATATATATATATATATATATATATTGGGCATGGTATTATCCCGGATATTGAATTTACCATCTGATATTTTACAAGGCCCATTTTCCACATTTGAGTCCACCTTGTTGTTCCCTTCACCGGCCCGTCCAATTCCATCACCCCTTTTCCGGTCCGGTCCACATGACATAAATATTTTCCAAACTTGTTTGCCCAACTTTCTTGGTGGGTTTCTTGTCCAGGCCCGTTTCTAAGATATCGTGGCCCATCGACAGGCACACGCCATCGGGGATAGCCGGTCGTCAACGCCCAACAAATGCCAGCTTTTAGCAAACGACTGGCCGTCCTTGGATAGACAAGAACACATGTAATTATGCAGTTCAGCGAGGCAAAGTGGAAGTCTCAGCATTAAAATTGAATCTCATAATTTGTGTGACAATGTACTCAGAAGTTTGCTACAGTATCACCTCTTTCGGCGTCTAACTTAAGTGATAACAACTTAGTTAGCAGCAACAATGCTTTATCGACAAAGATGCCCCGAAAAGGAATCGAAACTAATGCTAGCACAATCAAGCTATCAGCATATAGCCAAGTAGCCAAGTACAAGAAAAATCTGTTTTTGAAGTAAAGAATATGTAGCTTCTCATTTTGATAGAAAAAAACTAGATGCAAAACGCCTCTAGTCCCCAAAATCATCCTAATAATGTTCTGTTTAATGCCCCTTTTAACATCATCATGCAAATTTTCGTTGTAGGAGTGTCGATATTTTGCATACCACCACATCCTTTCAATATTGATTCAGAATTATAACACCACCAGACTCGAGTGCTGTTAGAAGTTTTGGTCGATTAAACTGTTGGATGTCAGAGTGGTGTACTTGATTAGGATCTACTTCAGTCGAGGCAAGACCGTTGTTGCACACGTATCTCGAAACTTTCGGGCAAACCCTTATTTTCAGACTCTTTTCTATGTGAAGAACGGGGGGAGAGGAGAAGTCAACAATCGCGGGAGATCTCGCACTCCTTCGGCCTTCTGGACACTCCTCGTCACTTCGGTAGGTGCAAAATACTTAAGGCTCCTCCAGCTCCTCGCGACAATGCGCACGTGCCAAGTGCGCCAAAAAGCGCCCATTGCGACCTACGTCCAATGCGCACGTGCTGTGCTCGCAGCAGCTAGCGGTGGATCAGCCTTTTGGGTAGCCAATCAAGTTGAGAGGCAAGGAGGAGAATTCCTTATAAACAAGGAAATCCTCCTTACTCTAATCAATGTGGTATTGCCCCATTCATATCCCTTTTGGGCCTCCACTTTGGGCCTTTCCACTTTGGGCCAAATGCATTAAAAAATGCATTCAAACCCAACATAAACACCACAAAGCCAATTTTCTCGGCAGGACTGTTTTTCTTTCTTTCACTACCACCATCTACATATATGACATTTTAGTTGGGATAATTCAATGCGACAATTTTTTTTTTGTATTAATACCACAATTCAAGTTTGTTTAAAATTTTCATATCCTACCAAAAACTTTAGGACAGTGAGTAGATGGATGTTTCACACTTATAAACAGGTTCATGCCATTTTCGATGTGGTATTCTCTTCAACACGCCTCCTCAAACGAAACCCATCGGGCTGAAGTTTGCACAGACTTCACACTGTCTTTCGTGCTTTCAAACAGGCCCAGGTCATGGGCCTCGTCAACGGGTCACGGGTTATGAGCCAATGAGGTACTCTCTGCAACAAAATTTCCGTGCATATAACATTTTTAATATTTGATATTAGATTATAATTTTTACTCTTTGATTTAGAGAACAATCAAAGTTAACGTTCGGCTGATCATATATCCAGAGCAACATGAATATTTTTCACTTTCTAATATTAAATTACATAGAGGGTAAAATTAATGGGCACGTGCAAAAAGAAAACATATACTTCAATAAAAAAGGAATGTCTCATACCTTGAAACTCCACCAAATGTGAATTAGGATAACTACTTCTCCATGCAAGGCCATATTTCAAAGCATTACTCTACAGAAGACAATCTTGATCTCAAAGAAAGAAAAAAAGAAGTCATTTATCGTAAGAGAAACCTCTCGATAAAGTGATCACACAAAGATAAATTGCAAACAAGTAATCATAATTGAAAACTAATTCCTCTTTACCTGGTTTACTTTATTTTCAAAAGATTCCCACATGGACTCTCCTAACTCAGGTTCAAATTCCTTGTTATTATAATCCCGAATATGATCTTTCATCAATTGTCTCCATTGTTGCAGCATCCAAATGTTAACAGCCAATAACTCACAAGCCTCATCTACCAAAAAAAATAAATAACTCACAAGCCTCTGTGTGTGCCCCAAAAATTTGTGAGCTGCATAAACATGAACCAAGAAGCATTGTCATATAACAACCAATCTCAGGCATCCTTAAAAAAATTAATAAAGATATTCCTACCAGAAGAATTACATGAAAAACTATGATACAAATTGACCGGGCAAATGCGTGCATCAATGAAAAAGGATAACTTGCATTGATCAAGTTTTCTAGATAGAAGTAATAAGTAAGTATCTTGGAAGGAGATCTCAAATAAATTCAAATTTAAATACTAATAAATAAGTTCGCATAATATTCTCGCAACAAAGCAAATGAGAACTTAATGTTCTCAGGCTAATATCCCATTGCTAGTCCATTAAATCTAATAGGCATGTATATATTGTGGAGCGTCCCCCGACGGCTATTTCCGCATTCCTTTTTCCTAATTAGGAGATACGATTAGTTAGATCAGCTGTTTATTAAACCGCGTCTACAAAGATTGTGTTTTTACTGCAGTTATTGACCAAGTCAACGACTAGTGAACCCCGACACCGACACCAGGGAAGTCGGTCGTCATGCAACCTAAGAGCCTCGGCTTTTCGCAAACGACTGGGCAGCCTCCAGAGTACGAGTACTGAAACCCAGTCATGTAAAACGCATAATTTTGCAATGTTTTCAAAACGAACCGAAAGCTAATCCAGAAATCTTCTATTTTTTGGTTTACTCAGTTTACCTGGCCGAATCGAGTTTTTTTATTTTTATACAAATAATTATTAAATATGATAAAATAAATTTAATTTACCATAAAAATGATAAAATACCAAATAAGTTTAAGTATTCACCAACTTTGATTTACCAAAAAAAACTTCAAACATTAATTTAACAACTCTAAAAGTACATGAAGATGATGATACTAGTTTTCTTGTTTTGTTTGTCATATTAGTGAAATTGGTTGATTTAGTCGACATGTTATGATGAAATGTTAAAATTATAAGTTTATTGTGATCCAAATGTGATGTACACATTTCGAGTGTGAAATTGAGGGTGTTGATTCTAAATTAAATCGGATAAAGTAGAAAAATATTATTTTTTCTATTTTGGGTGAACCGGATCACTTGAATGTATCGGACCGGGTGGTCCGACCAGAATTTGAGCAGTCGGACTGATCTCTGATTTTTAGACAATAATCGACCCAAATTTTGTGCTGGGTTGCAGTCCGATCGATCCGACCGCTGGTCGGACATCAATTTTTAAAACAATGCAATTTTGTTGGCGAATGCAAACGACAATGCATCATGAGAGAATTGCCCGCGGATTGATCCAGATGGTAAAAAATTTTGATTATAATTAATTCAGGTAGTAAAAGAATTTGATTCATGAATTTCTGAATTGACGTTCCTCAAGTATAAATGACAAAGCCACATTTAAATAGAATTTGAACTTTGAATATCATATATTAAAAAAAGGGCACCGATCTCCTTGCTACCGAGGGTTGTCCCATATATACATATATACTTGGTTGGGAATCGATTATATATATAATAATTTTTTTCCGGCAGATGTTTGTTTAAAAGAAATAAGAAAAGTAAATGTTAATATTATTACCTTGTTGGGAGATGGTCACGAGCTTCTTATTCACTCAATCAATTTTTATGTTTCCGAGTAGTTGTTTTGGTCCAGGATAACTAGAAATCTTACTGACCAAGATTTAATTATTTACCTAGAATCAAATAGGTGAGGTGAGATTGTTCTTTGCACTCTTTGTGCAATCTGGTGTAACTCTCTCACTATATTCGTGCACATTGTAATCTTTTGTGGCAATAAAATATCTACTTATAAAAAAAATAGAAAAATCTGATTATATATCTCGAAAACTAGAAAATATCTCGTGATTGCAGACTATACTCGTCATTGAAACCCACCCAAGTCAAAAACCATGTCTTGCTTCCCTTTTTTCGCTGGTTTCAATCCAATACAATATTCCTGGTTCGTAAGATATAGGTGGAAAAATTGGAAATCATGATATCTATTGATCAACTATAAAAAGTCACCCTAGCAAAGTAGTCCCTTTTTAGGTCACCTACCACAGTGCAACGAAGGAAAACACAAGCCAGGGTCGGCCGCAGCACTACCATATTGCATGCATGAAAATTTTTATGCATGTCAACGGCGTTCAAGTTACACGACTCATCGAATACCCAAATCTTTGGTGGTTGGACTCGAGATATCGATCTTCCAGTTACACGACTTACCAATCTCTACTAAATCAAATAATTTAGATGCAGGACAAATTAAAAAAACAACAAAATTCTTCTCATTGAAATTTTTAATGAACTTGTACTTATGGAATTCAAACTTAAAATTTTCAGTTATATTAAGAAGTTTACATTTATTTTTTGTTTTTACTACCGCGTATTCAGACAGTATTGTGCCGACTAATCCAGATTTGAGTCGCGTGAGATATTTAAAAGGTGGCCAAGTTCTTTCAAAAAAATTTAATAATGCTACGTTCTCAAAAATCAAACTTGAAACTACTTAATTAAACAAAAATAACGTACTCACCTTTCTAAATCACTCGTTGATCCACATGTTGAAATCCATCTCTCTAGCTACGCCATACAAACCTGTCACTATATGGTTTTTTTTAATTGCTCTGCAGTATTTAGCAATTAATCTGCCCTTTTCCGGCCGTCATATAATATCCCAGAACCCTAAAGCATAACCTAGAAGATTAGGAGAAATCAAATCAGGTGAATGACATGAAACTTGTAATCTCTTCTCTAAATTCTCGGTTAATTAATTATTAGTACGTAACCAAGAGATCTTATGCCACTGCTAGCTAGAAGTACACTAGACAACTTAGCTGTCTAATTAATTTTCCATGTCACAATTCTATCATATCGTCAAAAGATCTTTCTAGCCCTCGTTGAATTATTACTGATATTGAAAATTGATGCTTAAATTGGACGCGTCTGTTATAATTGTTCACGTAAATTGAGGTAAACTAAACAGCTCAATGGAAATGAATTTGTAATTTTATGGTATTTCTTTCTACATCAAGTGACAATACAATTAATGTTTTAATAAAATTTAAGAAAGAAAGTAAAATATTACACGATCAACATAAAATTATCACCCGGTAAAATTTAAACTATTGAATATAACAAATTATATTTAAAAACTATTGTAAAAATTTTCCGAACAGTTCAATTGCTATTTTTGATATGACTCGAAATAAGTAGATGGATCTCGACGACGCCACAACTTTCCGGGTGTTTCTTATTAAAATTTTATTGATTCGATTACATGCGTTTGTCTCTTTTATTTTGTTCTTCGACGCAATCTGCGTGACGTGAAGTGTCAAGAGATTGGGATACAGCTGCACTTGAAGGGTAATTTTCCGGAGTGGAGTTAAAATTTCGGACAAATCCCAGAATGGGGTTGTCAGAAATTTTTTTCCCTGTCTGGGGTTGTGCTAAAAATCGCACAAAATAATGCGGTTTTATTTGCAAGAAACTGCACAAAATAGTGCGGTTTTATCAAGAAACCGCACTATTTTGTGCGGTTTTAGTTGGAGCCGAGGTGAGCCATTTTTAGTTAGAGCCGAGGAGCAAATGGGAGCCAACTAATAAAAGATCCAATAAAAATATAGTCATGCCATGATTCAAACTCAAGACCTCCCGCTTGTTAAATCGATGCTCTAACCAACTAAGCTATGAAAACTTATTGACTATACCTTTAAAATAAATTATATAATATATAATATTCCGCTATGCATTTATACTTTACAAAATGACATTAACAAATACTAACCAACCTTCCACGCCAAAAAAACTAATTAACTAAATATAATTTCAAGTAAATTCTCTACTTACTTGATTAATAATTTTAATTTTAATTTATTAATTGATTATTATAATTAATATTATTAATCAAGAATAAATTAACAAAATAAAGTAAGTAGAGAATTTAATTTATTCTTGATTAATAATATTAATTGTAATAATCAATTAATATTATTAATCAAGTATAATAAATTAATAATATTAATTGTAATAATTAATTAACAAATTAATATTAATATTATTAATCAAGTAAGTAGATAATTTAATTTATTCTTGATTAAAAATATTAATTTTAATAATTAATTAATAAATTACATACTGATTAATAATATTAATTGTAATAATCAATTAATAAATTACAATTAATCTTATTAATCAAGTAAGTAGATAATTTAATTTATTCTTGATTAATAATATTAATTATAATAATCAATTAATAAATTAAAATTAAAATTATTAATCAAGTAAGTAGAGAATTTACTTGAAATTATATTTAGTTAATTAGTTTTTTTGGCGTGGAAGGTTGGTTAGTATTTGTTAATGTCATTTTGTAAAGTATAAATGCATAGCGGAATATTATATATTATATAATTTATTTTAAAGGTATAGTCAATAAGTTCTCATAGTTTAGTTGGTTAGAGCATCGATTTAACAAGCGGGAGGTCTTGAGTTCGAATCATGGCATGACTATATTTTTATTGGATCTTTTATTAGTTGGCTCCCATTTGCTCCTCGGCTCCAACTAAAAATGGCTCACCTCGGCTCCAACTAAAACCGCACAAAATAGTGCGGTTTCTTGATAAAACCGCACTATTTTGTGCGGTTTCTTGCAAATAAAACCGCATTATTTTTTGCGGTTTTTAGCACAACCCCAGACAGGGAAAAAAATTTCTGACAACCCCATTCTGGGATTTGTCGGAAATTTTAACACCACTCCGGAAAATTACCCGCACTTGAAGTCTTGTTATGTATGATAAAAATGACGATATTTGTTAGAATATATTTAGTGATATTTTTTAATATGCTCACCAAATAAATAATTATTTTTTATTAATTTACAACTCTATCCAATTCATCCTTTCATAGTGATCAAATCTAATCTAATCCAGACTTTCAAATAAATAATTAATTTTTTTCGCGTTCACATACATGTATTATCTATACTAATTTTCATAGAGAATTGAAAATTTAAACTCTATTTATTAATAATTAAAAAATATGAATTGAAAATATTATGCTCTATTTATTATGAGAAAATTAATTTTCATATTTTTATAAATAATATTGTGCATTATCACTATATTAAATTGGAAAAGAAAAAATAAAAAAGCAATAAAATAATCGCCGAGCGACTCGGCTGTCAGGATTGCCTGACCAACCGAGGTCGCCGATCGAGGCCTTCAATTTTTTTATTTTCTTTTTAATGCAATAGTTTTGTCGTTTGCTATGATCGATTGCAAAAGCACACCGATAAACAGTCTTATTAGACTATGTTTATTAGATTCGTTCACTCAATAAATAATTAATTTATTTTTTATCAAATTATTATTTAATCCAATTTAATCTAACCAAATTTTTTTTACCATCTTTATTAGTGATCTCATCAAATTCGCTCACCAAATAAATAATTAATTTTTCTCTCATCCACATGTTATCTATAATCTAATTTATATTTACATATAAATTATAATAAATATATAAAATTATGCTTCAATATTGAGCTCTATTTATAGAAAATAGAAAATTATTAATTTTCATATTTTTATTTTTATCAAAAGATAATATTAATTATGATATCAAAATAAATAATATTCAATAATATCTATTTCAACGAATTATATTGTGCCACGTGTCATTAGAATTAGATTAAGATATAAAAAAAGTGTGCGATCTCTACTCGACCAGCCGAGCGGATTGGCCCAAAGTACCCCATTTTTCATTTTCTTTTTTAATCTGTGGTTTGTCGGGTTGTGGTGATCGATCGGAATTGATCCGATAAAGGTGGTCTTAGTTTATAGAGCAAGCTTACCCCGAAAATAATATATTTTTTCCTTTTGAATGCTAAGTCGTACAAGAGCGACAAAATTCTTTATACTAAAATTTTGTAGTAAATACTCTTTATTCCAAACTAAGATCTCTTATAGTTTGAGCCAATGACATACTTGCATTTAGTAGTGCTAATTATGTTTATATGACATTTATGAAGATGATGCTATTTTTTCTATACAAACAGATATCAACAAATTCGACTAATTTAACTTCAAGTCAACTAAGATTTATTTTATAATTTTTATAAACAAACTACAAGAAAAGGTTCAAGAATGATTCCCGGTACATAGTATTGGTTCCATTTTTTCCTTTCTTTGACTTCAATTTATTAAAATGATTTATTTGACAATGGTTCCAACTTTCCGGATGAGTGGATTGGTATGGATGAGCCGGTGAGCTAAGGTCGTCTAAATTACTTCATTTGGTCGGGGTTTCTGCCTTCTCGGTTACATGGGAGATTACTTTTTTTTTTTTACAAATGAGGAGCAAAGAGCATTCTAAAATTTATGGAAAAGTACACTTTACTTACATTTTACTTACCTGTGATTTGCCCACTTTTATTTTTAGGACGTGTGATTTCAATTTGGTAAATCAGTCCATGTGCTTTAAAATCTTTGACAGTATACGTCCACTCCGGATGACGGAGATAAAAACGTCCACCTAGCATGCCACCGTAGGCCAAAACGACATCATTTTGGTGTCCATATGGCGTGCTGGCTTGGTAAATCGTGTATGACGTGTCATAGGATAAATTAACAAAACAATCCCAAAGTTTCTTTTATAAAATTCGAAAACACCCACGTTCTCCTCGTCTCTCCCCCTTCCTTTCCTCCTCATCTCTCCTCTTCCCTTTCAACCACAGCCTACGACTACAAATTAATTTAAATCCAATCAAAGCCTCCTAATTTTCTTCCCAATTTCCTTCCTCTAACTAATTCCAACCCCTTCCATTTTTTCTTTTATTCCTCCTCTCCCAATTACATAAACAAAACCCTAAAGATAAAATCTTTATAACTTCTTAGTTCGAAAGTCGCCCCCTTTAGCCTGACCCAGAAGCTCTTTTCTCGAGAAATGACGAAGAATTACGGAGGTGGTTCTGGAGGCCCGGTGAAGGTGATCAAGACCAAGCCGGGTTATTGGTTCCCACCATCGGTGGGTGCCTCCCGGTGGAGTGGTTACCACCACAACCCGACTATCCAGGCTTAGGACAATACCAAGGTCGCCAACAAGAAGCGGTCCCACGATGACTCCCCCTGGCACGGCTCTTACTCCGACGGTGGGCTCTCTTCCGCCTCCGTCCTCGACCGTCAGGACCACTACCAGGTGTCGGGATTCGAGACATCGGTGGAGGCGGAGACGAGGAGAAGGAGGAGGAGGGCGATGATGATTGCCTGAGCTTCTGCGAGGTGGGTTTCGTGGTGTACCAGATTGAAGAGTCAGATTGGTGAAATTAATTAGGAAAAATTTAATTTGAAAGGAATCTGTACTTGGCAACGGGACAAGAAGAGGAGCTTCCTTGTGCTTTCGTTTTGGAGTCTGGTTCGAGGGAGAGAGGGAGAGAAAAGGAAGAGTGAGAGAGAGAGAGAGAGAGAGAGAGGGAGGAGGAGAGGAAGGGGGGAGAGAGGAGAACGAGGGTGTTTTCAAATTTTATAAAAAAAAACTTTGGGATCGTTTTGTTAATTTATCCTACGACACGTCATACATGATTTACCAAGCCAGCATGCCACGTGGACACCAAAACGATGTGTTTTGGCCTACGTGGCATGCCATGTGGACATTTTTTATCCCCGTCATCTGGAGTGGACCGTATACTGTCAAAGATTTTAAAGCACAAAGACTGATTTACCAAATTGAAACCACACGTCCTAAAAGTGAAATCGGGCAAACTACAGGTAGGTAAAGTGTACTTTTCCCAATATTTATTCATCAATTGTCAAGTACAACAGGATAGTTACTAGATTCACCCTTTCGGATCATCCAAACATACATATAACAAGACATCAATGGAGTATCAAACACCATATAATCGACATCAATGGAGTATCAAACACCATAAAATTGTAAGAAATCATCAATGCGTACTTTGAAAACGCACTAGCCACGCGATTACCATTCCACCACTTGCGATGTATGTGAATCTCCTAGTCATGATCTACTACTCTCTAGCTTTGGTGAATGAGGGACGCCTGGTGTAGTCATGGGACCCCTAAATAATTCTTTCCATACTAACTACTAGATACGATTATCAAAAAGTATTTGACCTAACAATACATAATATAAAATGATATGATAATATAAAATGATATGACGGAGGTCCATAATTCAACACCGACGAAGTGTAAATTTACTTATTTTTTAAAATAGATACGATTGGATCGGATACGTTCATAATCGATTAGTGTGATGTTCGAGCCACAATAATACAGTCGCATAAAAAAATGTTAACGAGATTCTTATCTTTTATAAATCCAACCTGCTCGAACTTATAGTTTCGATATGATTTACAAGCCTTAACTAATAATTTTTATATTAGTTAATTCGATAAATATCTGAAAAAAAATCAAAATTAACGTTTCTGTGAACAATAGTCGATCCGACTTTATTATTTTCATTAAATGCAGTTAATCCAGACTATCAAAGAAAAGGTAAAGAAAACTATAATGGACCTGTCGTAAAATATGGATCCACGTGGCAATAAGTTATGGGTTTGGTCGCGTCGGGTCGGGCCGTGGTCCTCCTGAATTTTATTTTATTTTTTTCAAAGATTATCCTAATTTATTATTTGCAATCCCAGATATTTTCTTTGACAAAGGAAGTGTATTGCTGGCGTGTCACGTCGGCAGGAAAAGGCGAAAAGGCAGAATAATTACTTAAAAATTAAGTATTGAATATTGGTGTTTGGTATTGATTGCTTCTAATACAGATGATATTCTTAGTTTGTTCTTCTGACAGAATAAATTACTAATAAAAGACATACCTACTTGCATCAAACTACCAATACAAATAACAGATACTTAAAACCAAATAAGGAAATAATATTATGACAGCGAAAATATAATTAGTTACTTTAAAATTTTTGAAAAAATCGGTTTTATTTTGGCAATAGAAAAAGTTAATAGATTTTTTGATAACTGCATGATCTCTGGTCACCTGCTAGATAAAATAATTCATATTCGAGTTGAGTAGAATTTAGATATTAAAATTTTTTCCTACAAAATATTCAATGCTAATTTGTTTTTACTGGTTCGAACACTAGACATTTTAGTTAAACTTTTGTTAGTTAATTTAAGTATTTTTTGGTAAAAAATGGATAAACACATAATAATAAAAAGTTGGGGACAATAAATTGGTAAAGAATTATCAAGCGATTGCAAATAATTAAATAACAGATACAGACTTGTTTTTCTTAATTAATATTTCTTCATAAAATAAGTAAAAAATGAACATATAAATTGGTAAAAAAGTGTGATAATTAATTTTTTCGAATGAAATAGAGAGTTCGCATTCCATATTATTTTCGATTCTAAAATTTATTTATGTTAGGAATTCAGCAAATAGGGAACAAAACGCGCAAAGAACACGGACACAAGAGATAACGTGGTTCGGCCTAATGCCTATGTCCACGGAGAGAAAGGAGAACTTTTATTGGTGACTTTCTGAGCCACAAAGCCATACAAAACTATAGGGTAACATGCCTTTATATAGAGGCAAATCCTTGGTGTACAAGTAACCTATCTAGGTCTAATTAGGAGTCCAAAACCTAGTCAGAATAGGAATAGGAATAGGAAATAAATCTTTCCTATTTCTCGCCATCCCAACAATCTCCACCTTGGCGAGAAATCATCTCATGGAAGAACCATGAAGCTCCACTGAACTTCAACAAACTCCACCTTGACAAAACACCACCCCATGAAGAACCATGAGATCTTGCAAAACTAATGCGACTCCACCGACTCCATCTCGGACCATAGATAACTGCATCAATAAGACCATCTCAACTTTCTCTTCACTTTTTGTTCAATCACTTGGAGCCAGCCCCCAAACTCGAGCTTCTGAGCTTGCTTGGCCTATTCTCTCCAACCTCCATCGAACCCCAACTAGCGAGTCCACTTTCTGAAGTAACCTTGCGACCAATAGACATACCCTCTATTTTTCGATCAGCCCTATGCTCCGCAACCTCGAACCACTCTTTAGTTGGACCTTTTTGCCTCAAACCAATGCTACTCGCCATAGCATACAAAGAGCAACCTTTTGTTCTACTAAGTAGAACTCTCGACATGCCTCGAACTCTACTGTTCGGCCTTGAGTGAGATACCTGATTCGCCCGTGGTGTCACCAATGGCTTTGCATGCCCAATACAAAACCTATCCAACACCTTTGACGTGCACGTCCCTTTAGACAACCATAGCAGGGCCCAGCTAACAATGCTTCTCTGAGACAACCATGGTTCCTTGCCAACCATGCCTCCACGAAATAACCATAGCTTGCTATCCATGTCTTCGTGAATCCCAACTACACTCAAACCATCCATGTCAAGCCTTTGCTCCCTCATACGAACCAACCTCATATGACCTGAGCTTTTTTTCACTTCATCAGACCTATTGATGTGACTCCACCTACAATAATGTTCCCCACTAACCTGTAGGTATTTCTTTTCACCCTTCATCCCTACCATCGCATTCTTATCCATCTTTTTTAGCCTACCTTTATAACTATCATTGTTATAATTCAAGGTCCCTAACAAAAAGAGATTACCAGGATGCATTGGACTTGATGAGACAGAAAGTCAGTCACCATCCGACGCGTCTGAACATGTGGCCATGGTTGTGGATGCAGATTCCTCCTCGTTGTCTTGATCCCCAGTTCGTCCTGGATAGTTCCCTTCATGTGCCCTTCTCAGCACTTGAAGCCACTTCCATTGAACTTCTTTGACTCCGACCTGGATCCTCTTCAACAACCCAGCCGGTGGCTCTTCATCATCCGCCAAGCACAAGCGAATCTTCGCTACTGCCTTGGCCTCCAACTCTTCCCACTCTTGCTCCTCCATCTTCTCGGACTTCTTCTCCGAGAGTGCGATAACCATCCCTTGCTGCACGAGGAGATCCCTGACACGCCTTTGCCATAACTCGAAATTCAATGAACCATCGAACTTCACAAGAGCAAACTTCGCGCCGTGATTCGACATCCTCCAACCTTAGCTCTGATACCACTTGTTAGAAATTCAGCAAATAGGGAACAAAACGCGCAAAGAATACGGACACAAGAGATAACGTGGTTCGGCCTAATGCCTACGTCCACGGAGAGAAAGGAGAACTTTTATTGATGAGTTTCTGAGCCACAAAGCCATACAAAATCTTAGGGTAACATGCATTTATATAGAGGCAAATCCTTGGTGTACAAGTAATCTATCTATGTCGGATTACGAGTCCAAAACCTAGTCAGAATAGGAATAGGAAATAAGTCTTTCCTATTTCTCGTCATCCCAACAATTTATTTAGAAAAAGTAAGCAGAAAATACATATATTATTGTGAAAAATTAGATAGCCAAATGGCAAATTAAAGAGTAGAGGAACCATAAATACGGTGGACAGCGCGTCGAATTTCGTCAAACGAAGAACGTTCTAATATAATTACCTACTACCCCTCCTCCCTCTCAACGAAAGCGATAATAATTTAGTCTTCTCCAAATAAAATTGAAAAGAGAGGTCAGTATTTTTTCCTGGCTTCCAAATCGAGGACAACGGCTGAGAGACAAACTCAGCCCCTGCCGAAGGAGGAAAATGGGAAAACAAAAGCAAAAAACGCAAAACACAACTCAAATTTGGATAAATTGTTATATTTTAATTAAAATATTTTGAATTTTAATATTGAAAAAAAATCGTTTTAATATTTGGCTTGAAAGTTTTGATACCTTTCGAAAGTGATATCTGATTCAAATTTAGATTTCTCGATCCACATTGTCTGTATAGCATGTCTAAGAAAAAATCCTCAAAACCTTTGGGGTTAAGACAAGCTATAAATGCGAGTAGGTGTTGATGGTAAATGATAGTACAGTCCTCTACTCTTCTTTTTGAGGATTCTTTTTAAGGGTCTTCTTCTTAAGTATTAAGATTTAAGAATACCCATTTGTTTACATCCACAAGGAAAACGAAAAGGAATACTAACTACATATTCTAGTCTGACTAAAAAATTAGTTAAAGCACGACACCAACAAATATTCGGATATCAAGTAATTTCAGAAAAGAAATCTTGATATACACAACATCGAAAGCACAATGAATAAATCATAAATTATTGAGAAATTTTTTCTCAAATTCCTCGGATTTGTTAAAATATATTTAAAAGATTTTTCTGTTTGTAAAATACACGCCGACGTCCTTCTAGTTTACTTTTATTATACTTTCGGGTCCTTGGCGTACGTTAGCAGCTCTTTTTTTTGTCAATGAAATGACCAAAATACCCCTAAAAAAATATATATAACGATGACATCATCTCTCTTCTCCTCCTTCCTCCAGCCAAAATGGAAACAAAGTATGACGACGAACCAACCCAATCCATCTTCTCCAATCCCACGCTCAAACCCGGTACTCGACACCCAGGTCGATTGCAACCCGCCTCCATCGAGTCTCCTTCGACGACGGCGTTGAACGAAATTCAGAACGAAACAAGCGGCTTGATATCATCAACTCTGAAATTGAACTTCTTTGAAAGCTCGAGATGCTCAGTAGTGATCCTAGAAGCCATCTCGTAGCCCTCAACAACACGAATCGGATGGATCCCACGCTCAAGGAGCTTCTCCACCTGCTCCAAAAGTGCTCCGGCCATGACAATAACGCCAGTCGTCGCGTCCCCAATCTCGTAGTCCTGACTCCGCGAGAGCTCAACCATGAGCTTCGCAATCTGGTTGTCCACATCCATCTGCTCCACTATTGTCGCCCCGTCATTCGCTAAACAAAAACCACACACATAACCATCAGTAACTGCCTACAAAACTTAACAGATCTACTCCGCCGCTCCTAAACCTTACCGAAAAAGAAGACCTAAAACCCTAACGACTGGAACTTAGATCAACCAGAGAGAGAGAGATAAGGAGAGTTAGGGATACGCCTTCGCCCGCCACCACCTCGCCAAGCCCGCTGCCGCCAAGCGCCCGCCTAATCCTCCCTCCTCCTACGGTGTTCTGTTCTGTTTCGATTGAATTTTGAGGATTGGGGATTTCAGAGGGTAGAAGAAGAGATGAGGTAGAAGAAGAGATGAAGTTTTGGTTTTTACTAAGGATATTTTAGTCATTTCAATGACAAAAAAAGAAAAAAAACTCATCTAGGGACCCGAAAGTATAATAAAATCAAACACGAAGGATGTTGGCGTGTATTTTACAAATATGAGAACTTTTGAGTATATTTAAACAAATCTGAAGAACTTGAGAGTAATTTTTCCTAAATTATTTTCGAATCCCGACTTTAAAAATAGGATTACATTTATTATTTTAGTAGTCACCCTCACAAATATCTTCTATTTTGTTAATAAATTAATATACACGCGCGCGTACAAAAAAAGGACGCGCACCCAGCTTGTCCTCGTCCCCTCTATATATATTTATAGACGCGCAGATTTTTGCCTTAAACCCAAAAACAAATCTTTGTCTGAACACAAACCACAAAACAATTTCATTTCGACCACGTCCCGTTCTAAGATTCTCTGTCTGATCCACAACCCAAATACCCAGAAGAAACCTGAGGTGAAGAAGAATTTTAGAGAGAGAGAGAGAGAGAGAGGGGATTAATGGATTTGTACTGCACGTACCCATCAAGGGCTAATTTGTCCTCGTTGCCTTCTTTTGGGGAATTGGTCGATAGGATCAGGCTGGCTTGCAATTCTGCAATTTCTGCTGTTATCGGCAACGTTTTCTCTGCAATCTTCACCTTTTTCTTCGCATTAGGTTTGTTTTGTGTTCTTTTTTGGTCTCTTTTTTTCTGTTTTCTTTAATCAGCTTCCAATTTGGTTCAAGATCTGTCATTTTCTTTTGTAGAATTGAACCGTTATTTGCTCTGTTGGTATGTGATTTTTTATATGATTTGGGTGATTTCTTCAAATCGTTGACCTGTTCCTTGGTTTAAATGTTCATGTCCAGCAGGGGAAGGGGATTCTTTTGATTAGTATTTGTTTTGGGTGGAATTTTCGTTTGTTTAGTTGATGACTTCATCTTTGATTTTGTAAATATTAACATTTTCTTAAAAAAATTGGAAGGGTATTGCATATGGCCCGAAGGGTTTTCTTTTGTTTAGTTAGATAATTCAAGATCATCCTTTGGCTTTGGAAGGATTCACATTTTCTTGTAATTTTGGAAAGATATCCCATTGTGATGCAAATGGCTCAAAAGGGGTTTCTTTTGTTTTAGTTGGTTAATTAAAGATCATCCTTTGGCTTTGGAAAGACTCAATCTTTATGAAAAGGGTAGCTGTGAAAATGTGAAAGTTGGGTTCTTGGATGTTATTTAGAGCCATTTCGTTGGTAGAAATGGTTTTCCGTTTCCTCGAAATGATGTCATTTTGTTTGGTTGCAGTTGGGACGTTGTTAGGGGCCATGACTGGAGCTCTGATAGGCCAAGAAACCGAGAGTGGGTTCGTTCGAGGGGCCGCAGTCGGGGCCATCTCTGGGGCTGTTTTCTCTATTGAAGTATTTGAATCGTCAGTTGTCCTTTGGCAATCCGATGAGTCTGGTCTTGGCTGTATTCTGTACTTGGTGAGTCATCTCATATCTAAATTGTTTTACCCTTTTCCCTTAAATGTTGTTAGGTGGTCGTTATAATGAAGATAGGTGAAGCAGGTATTGTGGCCCCTTGGCCTATTTCCTTTGGTGATGGGTTGAGAGTGCCTCGGTGGGGCAATGAGCTTACCCAGATCTGATTCCGAAAAAGTAGATAGCTACATTATGTTCTTGAGATGTGAATCCCCCATCTTGTTTATAAGTATTAACTTGATCCAGTATGAACTTGTGGCGTTTCTAATGTAGTAATTTTTAAATGTTTGCAGATTGATGTTATTGTAAGTCTTCTAAGCGGGAGGCTTGTCCGTGAACGGATTGGGCCAGCCATGTTGAGTGCAGTTCAGAGTCAGGTAATTTGCAGCGTGCAAGCTACACTCCATTCTCTAGATTCTCATATCCAAGCAAATTTTAATCTGTTTCTCACTTTGTGAAATGTGTTATAACTTCAGATGGGCGCTGTAGAAACAAACTTCGACGAGGTTCCAAATATCTTCGACACCTGTGTTGCCAAGGGATTGACAGGAGACTCCGTGGAGAAGATCCCAAAGATCAAAATCACCAGGGACAATTGTGTGGACGCCTCCGGAGAGAGAGTCGGTTGTTCCGTTTGCCTCCAGGTACTAATTCCTCCTCTTCTTATTCTACCAGCGATCCATCTCAAGTCATTTTCCGCCACGACCAAACCTGCCATGGGCTCACGTTCGGGTCGCATCTTTGTGTGTGTTTGCAGGACTTCCAACTCGGCGAGACGGTTAGAAGTTTACCTCAGTGCCATCACATGTTTCACCTACCTTGCATAGATAAGTGGCTAATTGGGCACGCCTCTTGCCCTCTTTGTAGACGGGACCTGTGAAATTTTTGTACGAGTGGATCACGGGCCCTTCTCTTTCCCCCGTTCATTTTTCCTGTTTTGTTTATATCATATCGGTACTATGACCTTTTCCGGGCCTTTTTTCCTTCCTTCTTCCTCACCATCCAGATTAGCAAGTAGTTGTAGCATTGCCACGACGATAGTCGAGTTTTTACCCCAATGCAATGGACTGATGGCTGGCGATTTAGTAATAAGTTACCAAGTTCGGTACCAAATTTTAACATAGATACATTCCCAAAATTCAAACTCAACATATCGCTAGTGTGTAGTGTTTGGGTTAAAGCAGTGTTGTCGCTAGTGCAATTTTGTTGTTGTTGCCTATTTTGGTTTTTTCTAGTCGGGTGAATTTTTTGGAATGGTTTTTTTTACTGAAATTGCAACCTTGTACTTTGTGCAAGTAAAATGCTACTTGTTGATGGGTAATTTTTGAGTAGGAATGATAATTGGCAGGATCTCGACAATTTGCGCTCATATCATCGATTAATGAAATCGAGAATTTATCCCCAAAAAATAAAATCTGAAATCGACGAGGATTGTAACGTGGGCTTGGTCGCTGGGGTTGAATAAAGTAGAAGGTTTGGTCCTGTCTTGGTTGCTCCTAATTACCGACAGCCTTAAAGTCTTGGCCCACACGCTATCGCTCGCTGTCATTTCCGAAATTTCCCGTTGGACTTTTCAGTTCTCGCCATTAATTGCCGCAAGACGCTGACTTTTGGATCAGCCAACCAAAGCTACGGAATCCAACTTGAGAAGGACTCAAAGAACAGCCTAAAGCCACAAATTAGCCAAAAAAGAAGAAGAAAAAAAGCCTAAACCAATAAAAGATCTCAAATTTGAACAAATCGGGTCATTAACCATAGCCGGACACATTTCAGCTGTCTTTAGAACCAAACGAACAACCACGCTACAAATGTCATTAAACCAGACATCGTTCACGGCACGGGTGTCATGCAATACTTGTCATAAATGGCCTATATCCCATGGGTAGAGCATTTACCCCTCAAGAAAAAGATTGGTAGATCATTTGAATTCTATGGAGAACTTTTTTTCTATATATAATTTGTATGAATCAATGTTTTTATATTTCATTTTTTCCCAACGCCTCCACGAAGGAATCCCAATTTTGATCCCAATTTGACGGATTAATGTGAGCGTTTTATCATGCGCTTAAATTATGAATCTTTCAAATCGAAATCTCTTGTTTTCATTTTATGGGGAGCATACTTTTTTTACTATTTAAGAATGGGTATTCCAATAAATTTTTTATTCGTAAAATTTAAACCGATATACCGCTATTTGTCTAGTTATGCACATGCCATTTTTTTTTTTTGAAAAATAAATGGTATATTTATTAGACACCAAGAAAGCAGCAGTACACCAAAATAAGACTAGGACCAACTCGTTACACCGTTGCATTTAACGCCAAAGAAATATCCTGGAAGTGGAAGTTATAGGATACTCCTGACCATTCGGAAACACACCTGCAGATGCTCATCAGCAGCTTGCTGAAGTTGAACGTTTCATTGTCAAACACTACCCTGTTCCTTGCCTTCCAAACACACCAACAGACCGCCGCAAACGCGGTGTACCAAATCTTCTTTTGAACCTTGCCACGTACCAAGCCAATCCAGATATCCAAGTAGAACAAGGAAGAGTTCACAGGAACACCAACTGATACCCGCCCATCTTGTCAACAAGTCCCAAACCATCTTCACTTGTGGGCAATGCAAAAAGAGATGCCAGTTGCGGTATTAAACTATTAATGCGCTTCAATAACAAATTTATTTCCCCAAACTAGCCAGGAACATTTGGGAGGAAACGGTCCACCTCTGGATGCTCCCCCCATGTGCATCTCTTATCCAAAGAGCCAGGCATATTTGAACTAAATATTGAACCATATAAAATTATTATGTTCTCCTGTTTGGCTTAGAGGTCTCTTTATTGACGATTTAAAAGGTGTATGTATTCTCCTAGTCCTGATGTACTAGACTCTGATTTAATAAATTTAGAATAAGAATCTATTCTGGTATGTTCTATTTAACAATTTTTTTTTGCTGTAGCCTATGGGTATGGGAATCTCTTTTTCCCATCTTTACTGTGAATTATTCGGATATAAGATTTTTTGGGATTTTAGAGATCTTGCGTTGATTAATAATAAATTAATATCTCGAAAAATTCATCTAATTGCCAAACTATTGAACTCCACTCAAGGTGCTCCTATTTAACCGGGCAACCACTAGCTAAATTAACATCTCATTACCGGGAATTTCGACCAAGTTGCAAGAAGAAGACTTAGATGATATCTTCAAGCTATATTTTAACTTTTAAGTTCAAACTTTGCTTTCAATTATAAGATCGATTGTACTTGAAATATAAATTAGTTGTTGCACGTAAATATATTGATGAATACGAGTTGGAATACCATCAATATATTGATGAATACGAGTTGGAATACCATCAATTACTTACCAATACGCATACACTTAATCTATACAAAGTACAAATTACATCTACCCTCTTTTGTCACATAAATATAACAGCTACTCAAAAGTTGCCCAGCCTCCTCGCTATTTGTCGTTCTTGTCAAATTGATGATGGCCCTAGCTTGCCGTTGACACCTAACTATGCACAACAGAAATAACTTACTCTTGTTAAGTTGTTTTCTTGGTGCAACATGGTCCTCAATATGAGAATAGACCCAACCCGATATTGTCGCTTGGTATGGAAAAATCACCGTAAAATTACGACATAGTAAAAATATCTCCA
The DNA here is from genome assembly GCA_963995505.1 of Hypericum androsaemum. Lineage (NCBI taxonomy): Eukaryota > Viridiplantae > Streptophyta > Magnoliopsida > Malpighiales > Hypericaceae > Hypericum > Hypericum androsaemum. The sequence goes on from OZ023181.1 coordinate 22,004,322, forward strand.
ACATGATCTTTTAGGCCTCCTGAAAAGGCACGTAGAACAAGGAGTTTGGCTTTCATAATTTAACCTCGCCCTTCACTTTTTTCTTGCTGTTGTCTGCTCCAAGTACAGTGTTCTTCTTCTGTATCATAATTCCTTCCAATAACCACATGTATGGTTGTTGAGTCTCCATAAATGGAATAGATCGAGTAAGTACTTCGCTGCGGCGGGGTAAATGCCATTGATTATTATGACCTGAGTACGTACTATATCAGCCATAATTTTATGTATTCGAGTGTTTTTTTAGTGTCAGCAGCAAGAGCTCTTTACCCCCCACCACCAACAAAAAGATAAAGCGAAGACGCTTTCCACGTAGTTTTTTTAATACCATATACTATATACTGGTTCGAATAATCTAAATTCGAGTGGAGTAAGACCTTTAAAAAGCGAGAGCTCTCTTAGCAACTATTTAACAGTGTTGTATTTCCGAAGACTCAAACTCGAGACCTGGTTAAAATAAAATGATTCATTTACCAATTGATTGAAGTGGATGTTGGTGCTTTCTAATTGTTGAAAATTTCAGATCTTTCTTGCCATGAAATGAGGTTTTGTGTAAAGGATAACCCACCACTAAATCAAATCAAATCAATTTCTTTGTGAAAATTTCCGCATTGAACCTCATTTTTAGGTTGATTTTGCTCTTCTTCTGATTATGAATATTGTTGAAAAAGATTATTCTAGTCTAATTACATCGTTCGAGGATCGAATCATGGTAATGGAGTCGGAAGAACTTTATTATAATTATAATTAACTCAAACATAACAACCCGAATACAAATAATATTTTGAACACTCACTAAAACGATTAATAAATGTTAGAATTACTAATCCAAGACCGAGTGAAACATGATCGAAAACGATGACAAAGCTTGGTAATAGTGTTGCATGAGACAAAACTCGAACTCAATATTTCCGGTTGAATTAGAAATAGAACAACCTACTGTCAAGCAATTGATGCAAGTGCTTGATGAGAGGAGTGCCGTAACTGCCGTTTCATGTTTTGTGGTTGTCGCCTTCCCCTTAGGACCGAGGAAAAGCTGGCCTGGGAAATCAAAAAGTCTTGTAGAGATCAGGGACATTAAATTTCATGTGGCGGTACGGGACCCCGGAGGGAGGGAGGCTCTGCTTTATTTACAAGCTTCGACTTCCGAAGCGATCCATCTTACCCAGCCCAGCTACCGCATTCAATTGGGATCAAATTCAATCCATCGGACCAATGTGGTCGTAAATTCATAGTCAGCTCGTACGTCTGGCGACGTCGGTAATAAATAGATTTAGCTGATGCTTCAGAAACTGCATTAACTACATCTCGCCAACTTTGGGGACCATCTCATAATTCTAGTGTGCAAATTATAAATTGATATTCGACTAATTTATGTTCGGATTGGACAAAACATAAAAATGATGATAATACTCTTGCAACAAATATTAGTAATTTTGGTAAGATAGTGTGCAAGTTAGTGTCATCTACATGAAATTATTATATAATGCATAAAACTTATTTCGACCACTGCTTTCTTTTTGGATGATGCACCGATGGGGAAGGGAGGAACGATATTCAAGTTCGAAAATGAGAAAAGCAACTACTTCACTTTAAATGACCATCCTCCCGAGAGTGTTTTCTTTTTATATTCTCATGGTTTTGTTACATAGTGAAGTATTTTAGATCTCAATCGCTGAGCACATAGATAGTGAGAGATTGCTAAAATTTAGGTAACAATTTAGTACATTGTGATTTGGTTGATTTGTAAACAATTATCTCGTGGTTTAAAAATTTTAAACCGAGTAACATAAATTTTTTTAGTTGATACTCTACTATTAGAAAAAAATTGGACAAAAATACCTATAGTATCAGTAAATTTCAAAACTGAAAAACGAATTAGAAAAAAATCTTATGAAAAAATATACAAGAGTGTAAGAGGAGCTTTTCCATAATGTTTATGACTTTTTCAAAAAGCTTAAAACCAAAATATTTTTCTAATTATATTTAGGGATATATTTGTTGGGTTGTCAAAATTTTTTTGACAAGGTAGATAATTTTATTAAAATAAAAACTACTAATTAACTCTCATAATCGCTTAGTAAAAAAGCATGATCAAACATGTCCTGAACTAAACTAACTATCTAAAAAAGGAAAAAAAAATGAGTGTTGAATATCCCGGTACAAAGTGTACTGGGATACAACCGTGACCGCCCTAAAACTCTGCAGTCATAAAATAATAGAAAAAAACACAACACGGAAAGAGCACCCCGATTACACTGCAAATAAATAATTCAAACAACTCAAAACCAAAATTAAAAACACTAGAAAACCTTTTTAAAAAACCTTATATAATTTAGGGATATATTTATCGTATTGTCAATTAGAGAATCTTTTATGAACATTTTTAAATCATAGGATAGTGGTGCACAACTAGATTACATATTACTAAAGTAGAATTTTAGTTGTAATTTGGTTTGGCGTGCTGATCTACATATTGGCAAAATTTGTTTGGTTAATCAATTAGTATCCGGTCCATTAGGCCGAATAATTTAAGTTCGAACTGTATAGCATTTTTACAAGGCGGTAAAGATATACAAATTGGCAAATTTTATCAGAGATTTCGAAACGGTAGCTTAGCGTGATTATATAGTACGGGCTCCGAAATTGATGAGTTTAATGTCTCAATCATTGGGGCCCAAGCCCACACAAAAAAGATCTCTATCATCAGGTTCCAAGCCCAAACAGAAATATCTGTTTTCTTTCATATTTTTCTCTCTCCAACATTTTACTCGGAACAAACACAATTGAAAATTCGTCTTCAAAATTAGGTTCTACAATATTCAATTTTGAATATTACAGACCAAGAAAATGTTAAGACTAGAGTAACCGATTCCGTGTGGGTTCATGTACTGATCCATCCTAAATATATTCAGATAGCAGATTGGCCAAAAGTTTTTGGACGTATATGTCTTCTTCTTCTTCTAGAATTTATTTTGGAAAATAGGATTGAATTAGTTTAATAACGCATGACGGCTTCAAGAATCCATGATTGGATATATGTCAAATCAGATAGGTTAAATTAAATGAACATTTGGTATTTCTGGACCAACATATTTTTTCCCAATTAGTGTCTTTTAGGACCCGGTGTTAATTCAGCACCATGATGACGGCATTTATTGTTTTCTTAATCAGACAAATACGTTCATGCCAGACAAGAAAACATCACATTCAAAAACTAATCAACATTGACATCATACTATTATCAAGCGTAAATTTATCCTCCGACGTTTTAATATAACTAAAAATTCGAAGAGAAATGTTGTCAGCTGAGGCATGGCGTCTCGCTATTGCAGCGGGTTTTTCTTGGGAGATTGACACATCTATTATCCTCCATCATATTAAGGAGTTGACCAATGGTCGAGAACTTTTTTGGTCTTTTGACTCTCCATTATTTTCTTGGTCGTTTACTTAGGTATGACTTTGGAGTTTAGGGTATGACCTTGGGGTGTTTTTGGGTTTTTGGTTTTCTTTGGAGCTACCTTTATTTACGTACTCAGATACTGTATATTATCGCTTAGCGTATGATATGATCTATCTGGTACCTCTGGTACGGCCTCTATGGTGTAACCTCCCTTGGTGAATTTTTTTATTGACGATCGATACTTTACTTATTAAAAAAATTTGAATTTTGAATTTTGAAAAATGCAATAGAGTAAAAATTTGACCAATAGAACTTTGTACGTTGTATGATCATGTTGAACTCAAATATGAATCAGTAAATTGAGTTGTAATTCAATTTCCACTGATAAAGTATTATCATTATACGTATATGTGAATAATTTTATGATGATTTATATAACTAAATGGTAAGATTTGAAAAGATAATCAAATTTGAAAATCCTCCTTAAATTGTTAATATTTCTTCGTTCGGATGTATACACCAGGCAATAGCGTACGTTGATTTTTTTTTTTCCGTATAGTTGTCGATCAGTGTTGGGCAATTTGGCCTATGTGCCGTCTCTAAGCAAGACCAAGTCTTTGGATGTGAACTGCTACAAATCCTGGCATTAAGAAAAGTTGACGGTGAGGACAATTACGCAAATAGTTAGTTCTAAAGAAAATGGCTAATATCAATAGGAGTTATGACATGATTTGAATTCACTTAAATAAGTATTAGGTTTGAATTTTACGAATGTTAACGATATTATTAGTAGAGCAGTCTCTTAAATAGGGTACAACAATGCTCGATTATGTGAATATTAGAGATTCAACAAAGTGTGAAAATGGTGAATCTCAATTTCTAGTTTAACTAAGAGGGTTTTTAGTTCAAATTTTTGAAAGTGCACAAAAAATTTATTACCTTTCAAAAAATTACTCGACTCAAATGTTCATTAAATGATATAGTGAGTGTGTGGATATCACATTAAATAAATAAAAAATGGGGAGCCGGCAACAAATCTCTGTCGTTTATGGGTCGACCCCGTGTCTTCGCCAATATTCCTCCCCTCATTATCTAAACCTTCACTTCATTATCCAGAGAAAAATGGTGTAACGTTGGTGCTTCCAAGTCATTAAGATGGCCCGTTACCAATCAAATGTAGCTCCGGAGGCTCCGTTTACGGCGAGTTCGGCCACCGCACCTGAAGGATCCGGTGATCATCCCGCCGGAAACAAGCCTATATTGGGTGCAATTATCATCGGCGTCGGTGTGCTGTTCGTGGTTGCTTCCTTGTTCTTCTTTCTAAGGAGGGTGGTCTTCCCGTACTTTAGGCACCGGAAGTTACGTAAAGGTTAGTTATTAATTAGTTAATCCCTGCCCGAGGATGCATTAGTGTTAATTAATTGCTTGTTTAAGATGATTAAACTCCTCCCATGACTCAATCTGAGTGTCATTGAGCTTTTATTTCTTGTTGCAACACAAAAATAAAAGGCAAGCTTTTTACAACATGAGTGTCATTGAGCTTTTGTAATTTTTTTTATATATCTCCAATAAATTACAATGTATAACCTATGGCCTATTTTACTGTGTTCTAGGCGCGGTTAATTGGGTCAAATTGAACATTGCTTGTAATCGGGGAGTCGGAAAGGGCCTTTGTTCTCGTGGTGTTATTGTCGGTACTCTTTTTTTAGTATGATATTTTCCCAAAGAATTTTACCGCACCAAAATTTTAAAGAGGCCGACGGCTGCGAGATCGCAAGACCTTCTAGTAATAGTAAAATATATGGTTTAAAAAAAACCTATTGATCTATATAATCGTCTAGGCACTAATAGTAAAGTCGCAACGTAGTAATTCGTCTAAAAAATAAAACCGTGCTAATATATCCAAATTTTAATTAGGTATGGCACGACCGTTATTTCTTTGTCTAAGTTTTGAATTTACCCACGATTATTAATAGCGACTTCTTTGATTGTTTTTAACAAATCCGAGGCTTCTTAATCCTATTGTAAAAGGCAAGAAATATGTGTGCGTGTATATATTGGGAAAATTTTAGATTATGTGTGTGTGTATATATGTTGGGAAAATTTTAGATTATTTTTCATTACTTGTTTCATTCTGTGTTGATTAAGCAGTGTTGCGCGACAGACTGATGAACATTTTACAGTTGTCCCTAAAATGCAAAAATTCGAAACCACATGATGTTGGATCGAATGTTTTCTGTATATTTCATGATGAAATGGACTAAAAAGAGGATTGTTAGCTAGGAAGCTTGAAAGCTGAGAAACTACCACTGAGGAAGTACAAGTTGGAGGAATTAGCGAAGGCTACCAACGACTTCAGCGATGAGTGCCTGCTGGGCTCGGGGGCCTGTGGGAGAGTGTACAAAGGCACATTTGAAGCTGAAGGCGGCCTTGTTCTAGCCATCAAGAAAGCCCACGCCAACTCTTACCAAAGTCTCGAGGAATTCCGCAACGGTAAGCTAAGCTCGTGATGGAAGATCTCGACCCGTTAAAATTCTACCGTATTTGATTGTTTATCATATGCTTGTGATGTTCATTGGGAGCAGAAGTTCGGCTGCTGTCCAAAGTCAAGCACAGGAACCTCGTTGGCTTGGTCGGATTCTGCGAACAACCAGGTAAATGTACAAATCAATTTACCACGAATATATAGTAATCTAATTGGGTTTACTTGATTTCTTAATGGTAATTAATATTGTTGATTAATGGTGAATGAAAAACTAGGAGCTAAAGGGGCGAAAGTGCTGGTTTACGAGTACGTGCCAAATGGTTCTCTACTTGAATACATTATGGGTAAGCTTCAAATTAATGACTAGCCAGTTCATTTCTTAATTAGACTTTCTAAAGATGAAATTTTCTTTTACAGGAAGATGCGGGAGGTGCTTAACTTGGAGGCAGAGGGTGAACATTGCAATTGGAGCAGCTAAAGGTAAGCTAACGCTCAGCTCGAAAATGGATTATTCAGTACAATTTCCGAATATCCGGTGATTTTGATAGAAGCCTGCAAATTTTTTGACAGGCATAGCTCATTTGCATGATGGGGTGAGGCCGAGCATAATACACCGTGACATCAAGCCGAGCAACATCCTGGTGGGGCATGGTTTTGAGGCCAAGGTCTCGGATTTCGGGTTGGTGAAGCTAGGCCCCATTGGTGATCAATCTCATGTTAGCAGTCAGATAAAAGGCACCCCTGGATACCTTGATCCTGCGTATTGCTCGAGCTTCCATTTGAGTCCTCTTAGCGATGTTTTCAGCTTCGGAGTGATACTCTTGCAGCTCGTCGCTGCTCGGCCCGCTGTCGATGCTGTCAGGAACCGGGAGAAGTCTCACATTATTGAATGGGTAAGCCTCAAGAGCTTAACTTATTGTTAGGACAGCGGAAGCTTCTACGTAGATTTTACGACAGGATTCTAACTAGATTCGACAATGCAGGCGAGACCAAGTTTAGAGAGAGGCAACGTGGTAGACATATTGGATGCCAACCTTCTAACAGAGCCCTGCAACATGAAAGTGATGCTGAAAATGGGAGAACTTGGACTAAGATGTGCTGTAAGAAATCCCAAAGACCGTCCGACAATGACCCAAGTGTGGCAAGAGCTGGAAGAATCCCTATATGCAGTGGATGGCTTCGTCCATAGACCGCCTGCAAGGGGAGCCCGAAGATCATTCCGAGAGGAGTACCGATCAATGGACCGTGGCTCGTCAATATTGAAGGATTTCGACTACTCTGACAGCTTTGTGAGTGTGGATGGTGTCGGCTACCAGAGGTTTCGGGTAGAGATGGATAGTATCTCGTTCCAAAGCGCGAGCCTAAGGTGTTTGGAAGCTTCTAGTATCGGCATCGATATCGATAGCAGTTTGTGCACAGTTGGAGAGGAAACAAGTAATGGAGAAGGATCGGTTGAAACATGATGTTAATGGTGATACTAAATTTGCTGCTTAAATTGCATATAATTCGAGTTTCCGTGTATAAAGCCGTGGTAACATGTATTACGGATGTGATTCTCTTCAGAACTATCAGGGAGGTATGCTTTTTTTCTGGTCTGAAACCTCCTCGTATGCGGATACCTACGGGACGACTAATCTAGATCTCAGTTGGGCATGACCACAGATGCTGGCAACCTGCCAATTTTTAACAAGCTACATTCCCAAGGCTCGAACTAGAGTGTAAGCTATTTTAAGGATAATGGTGCATTGTTAAGATTTAACCAACTATGGCCAGTTCATCGACTTGCTTTGTACATGGAAAAAGAATGTAGAAAAATTGGAAGAGCATAACAAGATAGCTTACTAACCTGGACATGAAGTCAACAACTATGATTCTTGGCCTTCCTAACCTATGCAATGGAATACTTCAGCAAGCCAAATGACATCTTCTAACTTGGACCGGAGTATCCTGGTTCTTCGGTATGATTGTCATCGTCTTCCTTAGCATCGGAACTTCCTGCCGCAAGATGTGAATACATGTTCAAACATCCCCTCGAAAACTCGGCCAAAGATGCGAAAACGGAATAGAGTCCTGTCTGCAATGTTTCCACCGCGATCTGCTTGGTATCATTAACCGTGGAAAGGTGCTCCGCCTTCTGTGCTTCGAGCCTCTTCTTCAAAATGTCGAGCACACTCTTCCTCTCTGCCAAGTGCGCAATTTGACTCTCCATACTAATCTGGGACTCAAGAATGTGTCTCTCTTCTTTCTCAAATGCAAGAGCTCTCATAATTAATTGTTTGGCTAGTGCCTCGACCTTCCTCTTTTGGTGCAGCTCCTTGCCTTGCTGGCTCCACAGAATGCGGATATTTCTCCCAAGGCCTTTCAGGGCGTATGATACTGTCTTTTCCGGCAACTTCTCGGTGCAAGCTAACCAGTTATGACAGGTTACTAGTAGCGGCAGAGCGGTTGGCTGTTCGGATAGGCAGAAATCAACTTCGGGATCAATGAACTTGGAAAGCCAACAGCAAAGGGATTCAATGTATGCCTTCTGACAAGAGGCAAAATCAATGAAGCAGGAATGCCAGTGATCAACTTCTGCTTCAAGCTGAACCGTGGCAAGGCGTTGAGAATCATCGTAAAGTTTTGCATAAGTTGAGCTAGCCAAATTCTTCACTTCGAACACGACTCGTCGTTGGGTTTCGTGCGAGTCCAGCATTATCTTGGAGTACTTCATCAAGCTGCAGAATTGGAAGAAACCAAAGTTATTGCACAGATGAACTTGATATGGTTAACCACAAGCTTTTTTTCACATTTCATACCCGTCTAATAACTCAAGAAGTTGTGGATGAAGCTCTTCATCCCTTAATTTCTGGATTTGGTTAGAGATTGACTCGATACTTGCGATCGTTACTGCAAGCCTGGCATGCAACTCCTTCACTTCAGCTCTGGATTTATCAGTGGAGTCATCTGAGGCGGAATCATGATCACGCAATTTCGAGCATTTCTTATCGAAAAGCTTCCTAGTCTCATCTCCAGCCTGAACGTGTATAAATGGTACGTTAGAAGAAGCCTGATACATGGCACAAAACATTACTAAAACAGTATGATCAGAGAACAGTTGATCGGTTTTCTAGTCCTCGTGACGAACTACAATCAATGTGGGATTCTCGACATCGAGGAGTATCAAGTGTGAGTGGAATAAAAGTAAAAGAGGAGAGGTCACAGACGTGATGTGATGCATTGATGCTCATGTAGGTGGAATTTACCTTCACCTCTTCATATAGCTTCTTCTCCCAAACGTATAGCCTTCCAAGCGTAAGCGAATGGTTCCCAGCTTGCATTCCGCAGTCATCAAATGAATCATTTTCAGATTCGACCCGCGTGGATGGACTTAAGGAACTGGAAGAGAAAATACTTCTACAAGAGGAAGACCGAGATAGGGTGGACCGGCTCCTAGTGATCGAACGAACAAGCTTGCTCGAGCTTTCTGCAACCAACGCGAAGAACTTAAGACACATAGCATATGGCATACTAACTGAATAGGGAACACATTGAAGCTCAAGGTCACTAGAGCAAACAGACAGTATAAGCAAGAAGAAATAAGACCTTTGATCTCCTCCAAACCAGAATGCAACCGAACTCTATCCGCCTCGAGCATCTTCGAAACCTCCAAACCTGATTCATAAGCCTTAACAAAATGGTCTATTACATCCCTGAGAGCATCTAACAGCTCTCTCTCGTTCTCTGGCTTATCGATTAAACGGTTGCTTTCCCCGAGTTCCTTCACTGCTTTCACTTCAATCTCGTCCTTAAGGCCTCCCACATCCACATTCTCCGCTTCACCCGAAATTCGCACTTCCTCTCCATCCTCTTCCACCTCCGAAATCCCTTCAAGTCCTCTGGGCTCCCTCGGGTCCGCATTTAAACTATGGCTAAAACCACTTGCTAATGCGACCCCTCCTCCCTCATCAGAAGGGCCAAAGAAATAGTCCCAACCGAAGCCATCCTCGGAAGATTGAACTTTCGGACACCCCACATCATCATCATAGAAATGCTCACACACTCTGTCTCCATTCTCACTCTCGCTCTCCCCCTCACTACCACATACTACCTCCTCATGAGCTGAAGTTAAAGAAGCTTTAGAACCCGAAGAACCAAACACCTCACTAATTGGCAAACTCGGGGTGTGATGATGGAACTTAGCCTCAACCAAAAGGGTCTCCTGGGCCCCAACACTAGTACTACCACCACCAGAAGGGAAAGTGATGAGGAAAGGAGAGCAAGGAGAGGACTGTCGAGCTACGAACAGACTCAAAGCCATTGCCACTCCATAGAGAGACTTATTGTACTTGGCCTGTGCATTAGCAAACGCGTACCTTCTCTCAACTGCCAGCTTCAGCAGCCTCTTCCTCTCTTTACACAGAGAAACGACGTCGTCTCCTCCTCCTCCTCCACCACTTCCTCCTCCTCCTCCTCCTCCTCTGGCATTGTGCCTTGAAACAGCGCAACCCATCTCGGGTTTAGCCCTGGTGAGCTCAAAGTCCTTCACTTTATTAAAAAAGGAGCAATCTTTGTGGAAAAGAAGGCAGCTTTTGTTCTTCGCATTATTTCTGTGAAGTGTAAGAATTGTTACTAGGTGTGTCTGTATTATAAGTACCAATAAGTTGAGAGTAAGTTTCCGGGACGAACCAGGGGAAAACAGCTGGCCGTTGCCAGTGAATGAGACAAAGTCCTTAACCAACTAGCCGGAACCAATCCAACACCGTTAAAATGGAATGTAATTACTAATTATCAAAGGATAACCACGGATCTTACCTCGTTTTCTGGGACCGGTGGGTTAATTCTGAATGTTCGCATAAGATGAAAAATTTTGCTTGAGAAGGAACAAAATTCAAAGCCGTCTAAAGTCCCGTAGACTAATTCGCCTAAATTTTAGAAGTTTACTTTACCACACAAAAAATGGCATGTATTTACCCAATTTTTCGTCGTATATTCGAATTTAGATTAATCGGTTAGATAATACCGGGTTCAATTTTAGTGGTGATATAATTTCATGGAGATATTTATTTGGTCAGTTTGTTAAACCCATTATGTCACAGTGTACATACAGGTGGAGAAAAGAGGCCGTCACTTTGTAACAGTTCCTTTAAGGAGGAGGGTACTCCAATTTACTTCTTTACCCAAAATGATGAAATTCTGAATATGATGGATCTTTGGAGGAGATTTCCTCTGCTGCACTGTAACTCTCGTGAAGGGCCGCTGACCTACTAAAAGGAAATTGGAGACCGGGTGATTAAGACAAGTTAGCTTAACAATATTATAATTAACACGGAATCATCTTATTTAAGTAATTTTCTATTCGAATTATAGGAGTTCGACCATTTTTATCCTAAATCATCTTCTTCGGTTGTGCACTGACATGCTTATAAGGTAGTTGATCCTTAAAAACTATGCTTTGAGCTAAGCCATTGGTTTACATGTTGTGAATAGACCACCCGGTCCTTGTGCAAGATTGGCACAATATCGATATAGTGTTCGAATATCAGATAATTTCGAGGAAAAAAATGTTTTGCCCTTCTTCTGACAATGAATTGAAAGGGCACCTAACCTATCCAAGAGCAGCTGTTTTACAGGCTTTCGAGGGTCTACGACTTCCGAAAGAAGTGGCCAAAAGAAGCTTGAAGAATCTTTTATACGGACCAGCTATATGGTGGTCCATGAATTTGACAAAAGGCTACCTAAGCTAGGGATATATTTGCGATGTGGGGAGGTGACGTCACTATCACCAAGCCAAATCTCTCAGACGTGATAATCAACAACTCATCATCATTGAGGTCGCCGTGCCTGAACCCACGCGCTTTCCTTATCGGTTCTCACATCATCCTTTGACCATTCGTTAAAGGCTCCATTTGTTTGTCAGGAAAGTATTTTTTTCTTTCCCGACCGAGCAGATGGAGCCTAAACGGAAGCCAAGTTACTTGGACAGCTGCAAATTAGTTATAAAAAAGAAAACCCAAGGAGGCTCTATAGGGAAACAGCGAGTTTCCATGGGACGTGAATGATATTACATCTGAACAACATATAAATAAACCAGGAGGCGTCTGTTTCACATAATTATAAATTTAATTTACAAAATCAAAACCCGCAAATGGCACCGGAGAGACGAGCTGGGGACAAACCATACGAACGAGCAGCGAGGCGTCTTATCATCGCCAGAGAGGAACTTGTCATCTTCATCACTACCAGCTTCACTTGCTGTGATTCTTTCCTTTCCGTGGATGAGCAGCACGTCGAAGAGCTAAGTGTTTGTGGTAATACGAAGTATCTTCCATGGAGAGATCCGTGCCCTTTGCTTTGCCTTCAGTGACGTGAACAAAGGTTTAGACTTGAAGCTCTCCGGGTAAGAGACGTGATAGCTTCAAAATTTCTGAGGGCAGCTGCATTTTTCGCTCTTTAGTTCGAGTATAAGGTTTTTGCTGCCAGGTTGAGCCCGCCGCCTTTAACGGATGCAGCCGGTCCTTTGACCGAACTAGCCTTGCTCACAAGATCAGAGTCTAGAAATACGACGACGACTGTGATGTCGTCGTGGAAATGTCTCCGTACACCACGGTCAATCTTCTTCAAGTCTGAGTATCTCATCTCTCTTTTCTTAGCAGCCTCCTGCAAAGCAGTTTTTACAAGCCTACGAGCAATTCCCTGCAAGGACCGTAAACTAATTTCACATCAGAACTCTCGCATCAAAATGGACTGATGTCGTAATATAAGCACTCGGTGGATGACAAGCATCATCAACCTCCAAGTTCATTCAGAGAACAAATGTACGAATTAATAGAGTAAGGATGATGAACTGAATTTGGGGGACATTCTTACACTGTGTGGATGATTTTGAACTATATCGACAGCCTCTTGGTTACTGAGGTGCTCCCACAGTCCATCAGAAGCAAATATGATAAACTGATCATGAGGCTGAAGTTCATGCGCAGAAATTGCCGGGTCAGAACTTAAGATTGGTCTCGTGAAAGGTTCACGGAGACGGAATTTGGCATACAGGGGCTCTCGGTTGAATTCAGGCTTCTTTAAGTACACATCTCCAATCGATCTAGAAATCTGCAAGAAAGATACTACGTATTCACTAAAAGAACCACCCAACTCTCTCTACCAGATTGATTATATCTTCAATAACAAGCAAGCATATTGAGAAACTACAATGCAGACGGTGAAAGCAGTTTGCAAGAGGAACTGAAAGAAAAAACATCTTTATCACTAGAATTAAAATGTCCGGAGACACTATCTAATTGACATGGGATGCTAACATGTTTGGAATATGCAGACTCTTAAGAATTGTTACAGACTCTCGACTTACCTGAATCAGGCCCTTAACACGCCATACATTATGCTTTAAAACAACAATATGCGGATCATCTGGATGCGTAGCATGCATCTCCTGTCTGACGGACTCTATACAAACATTGTGCTCTGCTGACAGCTGGATGGCAAGAACTTCCCCTGTGGCCTTTACGAGTCTCCCAAGTACAGCACGGGAGTCCCCAAGATTAGCAACGTATAGGGTACCTCCGGAAACAACACCTACCAGACAACAAGTTCCCACAGCAGCAATTTGAGGCTTCACAGGCCACTGCTTCGCAACAACTGAGAGAAATCCCTCTTCGGTAGCTAGGTAAGCTTTGCGAATTACATCCACAGACATGGATTGCTGCTCTGAGGTGAACCCTATAGGACAAGTTGTGTGAGAAAGTTCTAAAAGCTATCAGCAGACAGCAAATTTCTTGTTACAAGACTCGGTGTAGGATTCTTACTCTTGAGATGCTGGAAGAGATGATCATTGACATAGCGTGATGTTTCTGGGCCTCCATGGCCATCATATACCCCGACAAAAGTGCCGTATGGACCAGACTCGTGAGTACTCAATGAACCAGACTCAAGCTGGCTCTGATCCTCGAGTAAGTTGTTGGCCTGTACTACACACATGGAGTAATCACCAGCGACGTGCTGCCCCGTGTCCTTGTACCAAAGAAGCCCATCTTGCCTGCCTGCAGAGTCCGAGTTCGTGTGGGCATACCGGTCCGACGACGGCCGCCAGCAGGCCCTCAGGAAGTTTATCAACCCTGATAACATCCCTCATCTCACCAAGACCCACCACAAATTCCCCACATCCACAATTCCTTGTTCGGACGCAAATCAACTTGATTCAATCAATCCACTCCAGCCTCGCCCCTGCAAGCAGGAGTCAAACAAAAGAACCCAACTTTAACCCCAAAGAACACAACTTTACAAAGCAAAAGTGATCAATCCTTCACTAGCAACTAAACCTCGATCACACAAGTGCCTCTTGACCAGATTCGGGTCATCATAATTCTTTATAACAGCAAGCAATGGTCAAATCCATATCCCCTTAAAGAGCAAAATCCTCGAATGAGAGATCAAAAGGGTCAAATCTAGCACCAACATTCCACACTCCAATAAGCCAACTGAACTATGCAGAATCGAATAAGAGTCAACGAAAGAAAAGACCATTTAGACCTACCTGACCCCAAGTCCTCAAACAACAAACAAAATCTTAAGAAGATGCATAAAAAACCAAACTTTGGTCTTAAAAATTTAGATAGAACCCAGAACAAAGAAAGATACCTCCAAAAGTGGTAGGAAGGGAGATAGATCTAAAGGAAGCAGAGGAGTACTTAGTGGTGGGGTATTGGAAAAGGGTTTTGGATCTAAAGATCAACCAAAAATCCAAACTTTGTGAAAACAATACTTGGATTGGATGGACCCTTCTTCTTCCTCCTCTTCAACACTTACCAAAGAGAGAGAGAAACTTTTAAATAAATAAATAGGACTACTACTTTCCAGCTGCCTTTCCACCTTTGGGTAAATGAGTACTTGGGATACAAAAGCAAGCAAGATTGGGTTTTGTGCTAGAAAAGTCTTGAGGAGTTTCTTGCAATTAGTGTGATGGGACCAACCTACTCTCCCTCTCTCTCTCTTCTTTTGTCTCTCAAGGACAAGGACAAGGACAAGTCCCTCTTGAGAGCGGATTGAGTGGGGACTAAAGAAAATTTGTCCACAGGTGGGGACTACAATTTGGGCCGTCAGATTTGATTATCTTTAAATCTGATGGTCAATAACTTGTGTTATTGGTTTGCATGTGAAGTGATATTGGTTTGCATGTGAAGTAATATTGATTTGGAAGACGCTAGTTTACATATGAAGTGATATTGGTTTACATGTGAAGTGATATTGGTTTGCATGTGTAGTGATATTGGTTTGAGTAAATCCCCATAGTTAGGGACTACCTCAGTTCCCACCAAATCTACCCCCTTCTCTCTTACTTGGTTTTCTCTCTCTTCTTAGTACTGTTTGGTTTTTTTCTTCTTCTCCCTTCCTGTGAAGGAAAAACCCAACAAATATAAGCCATCACCAACCAGCACTTATATCAATTTATTTTAACCAAATTTTAAATTCAAATTTTGTTAAAATTGCAAAAAGATTTAATATTTGCTAAAAATATCTATTTTAAATATTCGATTCAATTCGAATCAGTATTAGTTAAGTCAAAATTCATAGATGGCTAAGATCCAGCAATGCAGGTACCAGCAGGAATGGGCTCCACACATATATATTTATATATACAGCCAAGAAGTGAGAAGGTAGACGGGAAGGAGCCAAATCCTATCATTAATTACCACTTGCAATTTTAAATCAATAATCTTTTTTTTTGTGGGTTCCAGAGAAGCTCAATTGAGTATATCCTATTTTGGATGCAAGTTCACGAGTAGTCCTTACTACGTGTACTTCCCGAAATTATTACTCAACTCTAATTTATATTAATTTTTTTATAAAAAAATTTTAGAAAACTCAATGTTTATATTATTTGGTTAATAATGTTTGGATATCAGGTAATTAAAAAAATAGATCATATCATAATTTGGATGCAAGTCCACCGTTTCTAGAATACAACTATACGACATAAACCCCTGAAATTTGTTGTTCAATCAAATAATTGTCACTCCAACCTATCCCATGGGCCATGACCCATAATCAAATTTGATAAAAATAAACCATATTATAAATTACTACTTATGTTAAATTTTTCCAGAGAAATATATTTGAATTTATTATGTTTCCCTGCATGCCAAAAAAAAAGGCCAAGGAAATATATTTCCTATAAAAAAGCATTATAGGGTTAAATAACTTTCTATAAATAAGGGGAATCATTTCCTCTTCCCCAAAATCTCCCATGAATTTTCTAAAACAAGGAATATAATGTTTTCAAATAATTTTATTTTTTTTCCAATAAAAAACTTTATTGTGAAATTAGCAGAACTTCCTTTATGTGTGACGTACTATTTCAAGTAGATGGAATATTTCAGTTAAGCAAATAGATTTTCTAACAGAGATTTTAAACAATTAGCTGAAATTATACACAGACATATCCAAAATTTCAATTTTTCACATGGTTTATAAATAATTTATTATGTATCACCTAAACCATGAGAAAATAAGATTGTTCGAAAATAATAAAAGCATCGTGCTGCTAGAAGAAATGGTGGAGTACTGAGACTAAAATTAAAATTGTGAAAACTCAAAAGCTATTTTCTTTATTTAATTTAATGGTTGAGTACCAATGCCCATGTAATCACCTTGGTCAGTCATGAACAAATTCTCTTCTATATCTAATAGAATGCAAAAAGCCAATTTCGATCCCCCTTCCCGTCTTTTTCGAAAAGCAAAAAAAGTTATAGTTTTCCAATTTTTTTAGAGTTTTCCAAATAATTGAAAAATGAGATAAGCATTGGATATGCAAAAAGTTACTAGGATTAATTACGCGTCAATAAGATCTCTGATATCAATAATAAATAGCTAAAAATGTAAAATATATGTATCCGATAGTCAGTGAACAACCAATTATAAAAAATATTTTAGATATTTCGGTGATTTCCCCTATTTGACTATTTTGATATAATAAAACCATGTTCATGTCAGGAGTGATGGCCTCACAACTCACAAGTAACTCGTGAACATGCTCCTAAAAAAGAAACTTGGTCAACAAAGCTCGATTAATTAATGAACTCTCGAAAGGCCGGAGTGTATAGTCTGTCGGAGCATCAATTCGGGATCTTAACCTTAATTACGTCGGCAACAATTCTGTATTTCAAAATCGACTCCAGACAATACAATAACTTTACAAATAAAACAATTCTATCACTTTTCGAAATTGAAATCGACTCTAAATTAAAATAGTCGTAGATAAATGTCATTATTTCATGTAGTTTCCCTATTACTATTAATTGAGTTGTGTTATTCAAATGCCGTGTTCCATTTTTTCACTCGCAAGCACATTAATTTTTGAGATAATTACTGAAAAGACCTTAAGATATAGTCAAATAGACATTGAGGTAGGACCTTTGAAAGGTAGTAAAGTTCTCCCAACAAGTATTTAACACAGCTGCGTTCCCAAGAACTCGAACTCGAGACCAGGTTAAGCTATAACAATCTCTTGTCAATTGATCTAAGTAATTGTTGGTAATTACAATCTATGTTGAATCACCATTTAGTCAGAGTAATAGAACTTGCATCTCAATACATAAAATTTTTCTTGTAACTCGATTTGTCTGGTTCAATTGTTCAAAACTCATTCCGGATAAACAATCCGGCGAAAGCAATGGACCTTTGAGATAAAAACAAACACGCGCGGATAGTTGAGATTATAAATCGATAATCCCTTGATGATGGAGCAACATTCTCAAGATCTCTCCATCTCTTTCCTTGATGGGATCGCTTTAACATATACGATCGCTATTTCCTGCTAAACCAAAGAAAAGCCCCATCTTAACTCCAAACACCATTCTAATAATTTAATTTCTTAATTGCGAAATGAAGACGAGACGAGTCCCATCGCTGACAACAAAATCACTTGACAGCTTCGATATCCATGACCAGGATCTCAGCCATATATTTTTTTTTGAAACAGGGCCAAAATCCAATAAAAGCCACTCAAGTGGGGAAATCCGTGAACAGCAGTGCATCCAACTCCGCTGGGTGGATTACATCCCAATCTCCCGGGAGGGAGCCAAACCTACAATGCTTACTTAACCAATCAGCGACATGGTTAAGTGTTCTAGGAATAAAGTGTAGGGAACAAAGGGGCAAATGAGACAACAACCCACGAATACGGCAAACCAGATCATCAACTTGCCAATGCACACGGGTGGTTGGATCATTTACAAAGGTGAAAGCCAGGTAGCAATCGGTCTCCACTTCGACAGGAGTAGCAGTGAACTTCAGAGAAACAGCAGATAAACCCATCTCCAAAGCAAGCAATTCCGCCTCTAGTGGAGAAGAAACCAACCTGGAACTTGATTGACCATCACAGATGAGGCCTTGGTGATTTCTTGCAACCGCAACACACCCAGCTGGAGAGGAGGAGTCCACCCATGAGGCATCACAGTTGTACTTCATAGCTCCAAGAGGTGGAGCACTCCATGAAGTTGGTAGATCTTGAGTTGTATATGGTTCTTGCAAAATCTCAAGTTCCATCTGGAAAAATTCAGAACAAGAGTAAACTGCCTTGTTGATCGCAGCAAGAGGATCGATAGAATCACCATCGAATAAGAAGTTATTCCTAGCTAGCCAAATATTCCAACAGAGAAACATAGCCAACGAACAAAATTCAGAATCAGATAGGGAAGGCAACAACAAAAGCAACGAGGATAACCAAACAGAGAAAGATAGATGGACATCACGATCAAAACTAAAATGTAAAGAACTAGCATGCCAAGAAGCCCTTGCATGAGGACATTGGAAAATTAGGTGAAGGACAGTCTCGTCATCTCAGCCATATGTTGGCCTTTATAATTAGGGAAAATGGAACCAATCATTTAGTTTAACTTGTAAAAATTTAATTAATTAAAATTTAATTTAGAGGTCTTGAATTCAGATACAAAATATATCCAAATATTAAATTTTTGGTTAAAAACATTTTCCCAACTTATAAAATTATATCCAATTCAAATTTAGTTAGTCACTTTAATAAATGTTTGGATACTTTACGGTGTATAAACCAAAAAATATCAGGGAAGATGGCCCATTTCTTTTGTTCTCTTTCCCTTTTCTTACAGACATCCAACGTTAAGGCTTTAGCTGAGGTGTCTCCTCATGGAGCCCAAGGCAAAACGTGGCTTCAATGCCCAACGACCAAGTGGCGGTCGACCGGTGGATTAGTTGGCATGAATCTGATTGAGAAATTATGAGTGGCGTTTTTTTTTTCCAATTATTAAAATAACTTTATGGTGCGTGTAACTGGGTCCCTGGACCTAGAGGCAACACGTGTCCGGCGTTGGGTTAATTCTGTACCCTTTTTTTCTTGGGGTAGGAATTAAATCCATCGTATACGAGAACCGAGATAAATCTAACATATTTTTTAAGAATTATTTACTAATTTAAATTTTGGTCGAATACAAATTTTAAAATCAAAAATTATAATTAAATTAAAATAGTTTTATTATTGTTAGGTAAACATGACGTTAAAAATCGCTGACCCTCAAAACAAGGTTCCAAGCAAAAATAAAGAAGTACTTTATGGTACTAGCGATAGCAAAGTATGGTTTTTTTTCTCCGGTACAAAGTCAACATCACTTTGTGTTCCGTCACATAGAAATTTTATATTGAATTAAATTTTGGAGTCCACTTCTAGAATATTCTAAAATTTCGGATTTTTCCGAAAATTATGCATCGAAGTTGATATTTACTTTGACTTTTGATATCGTACTGGAAAGTCAAAGTTCAACTCACCTCACCAAAGAAAGAAACATGGTATTGGACAATATCAGAAAAACATAATTTTCCAGAGAAATCAAAGTTACTTAATATATTTAGCCGTTACTTAGACCTTTCGAACATGATAGAATAACGGCATTTTGAATAGCGAGGTTTCAATAACTTCTACGAGTGATGATTTATAGAATGAAAAATTATATCATAGATTTCGAGGTACACGTAGATCCAAATACTAATGATAATACTAATGTTTACCTATTTTCATAACAGTTTCGTGTAAAAGTGTTAGGATTTAGTGAGAAAATAATATTTATATGTTAATTTAGATGATTTTAAATAAAGTCGGTTAAGATAAGATCTCATTTATGAATCTTTTACCAGCAGATTTTTCTAATGGGTTTTCCGTAACGGGGTCTTGAAGAACTGACGGCTGCAAGATGGCAGATTTTTTTTTCGACACATAGTTTTCTAAATAAAATTTTATTGATTAAAAAAAAGATAAGATCTCATTTATGAATCTTTGAATATAATTTAGATATAAATCTATATAGACTCTATCCAAGTCCAGACCCGACTATAAAAATCGTCATATTCTTTATTCTACAGTAGACCAAACAGACCCTAGACAGAGAAATGGGCCGAAGCCCAAGACTCCTCATGCACGTCGTCCCTTCCACTGTCCGTCTCCCTTCCCGGCTCCCCCAAGGCTGGAGAGACAGAGAGATTCCCTCGAAAAATCCTTCAAAAAAATCGTTATATGTCGTTCTACACCCTTTTCCTATAAACCCTAATTAAATTTCCCCCCAACTTCCCGTCCCTTCGATGGACCCGCCTCTCCCGCTCCCTCCGGCCGGCGGGGACTCGTGGTACCGGAGCATCCAGTATCTGGTCAACATATCGACGATTGGGGTGTTCTTCTGCGTGTTTCTGTTCCTGTTCGTGAAGCTCCGGTCCGACCACCGGCCGGGAGATTGGCCGCCACTGTGGCGCCGATGCCGCGCAGTTCCTGATCATCGAGGGCGGGAGCTTCTCCCTGCTCCTGGCAGTCTCCGTGGTCTCCCGTTGAACCTGTACTCGGGGTCCGTGCCTCTCGAGGACCAGTTCTCCAGGACGATGATCACGCATACCCCGAAAGGTTTCGTTTTGTTGTGGGTACATTTCGTTTTCGTTGGTTAGATCGTGTTTCTGGTGCATTTTGGGATGTTGGGTATTGGATGGTTTCCTTGTGGAGGAAGGTAAAGCCAGGCATTCTGGGATTCCGATATTTACTGGAACCATATGGGATCTACAAAGCTATCTTTACGGATGCGTAGATTGTTTATGAACACTTCCTTACTATTGATGCTTTTATTCTTTCTTTAGCTCTCCGCTTGCATTGGTAAATGGTTTGACAAGTTCTGGTTGGATCATAGATGCAGAGGGCAGTGGGATAGTGCACGGTCATGGTCGGATTGGGTGCAAAGTTCCAGCTGGTTCACGTCTCTTCTGTTCCATTTCTTGCCGAATGTCCTCATATTCGTTAGCATGTATGTTATCATTTCCCTCTGCACTTTCCTATCTATCGAAGCACCTGACTGTTAGTGGGGAGCAAAGAGCTGCGCTGCTGAAGATGGTGTGCTTCTTTCTTGTAAATCTCATCATATTGAGGGCTATAGTTGAATCTTCCCTGGAGAGTGAAATCTTGAAGATGGGTCGATGCTATTTGGACGGAGAAGATTGCAAGAGGATTGAGCAATACATGAGTGCCTCATTCCTGCCAAGATCTTGCTTCTCTTCTTTTGCATTTTTAATTACAAGCACCTTTTTGGGGATACCTTTTGATCTTCTTGCACCATTTCCGTGGATAAAAACCAATTTTTGGAGGTTCCGTAAAAATGACGTGCTTCAGTAAGTGCTAGAGCAAAGTGAAGAGTACCCTCTAGAAAAGCAGCCTTCAGACAGTATCCGAAGTCCATTGATACCTGATAATGTGTTCGATTCTCCTATATTGTCAGGTCAAACAGATCAAGAGGGAGAAGATCTTTGTGTATATTCTCTCATAAGCAGGACATCCCCAAGCAAAAATTTGATTTTGCTCAATACTATGCCTTCAATTTGACCATCTTCGCGTTGACGCTGATTTACTCGTCATTTGCTCCCATAGTGGTTCCTGTTGGTGCCATTTATTTTGGATATAGACATGTGGTTCACAAGTAGAACTTCCTGTTTGTATACACTAAAATCTCATTAAAGTGATATCGTTGGGACCGAAAAAAATATTATTTTAGAGAGGTTATCACATAAGACAAGTTTATGTTTTTTCTTTCAAAAATATTAAAATTAAAATTTTGAACAATAAATACGTAAATAATAAGAAATTACTTTGTCTATATAAAAAATACCTAAAATTTTGGTTTATAACGTCATTCAAATGCTACACTCGAATGAGTTATTTTCTTACAATAGGATGATGATCATTTGAACTATGTAAAGACAATTGAGAAGATGAATGATGATGTAAAATTTATCAAATAAACAAGTTTAGCACAAAATAGTGTCTTAATATATTTTCCAAATTCGTAAAGTATGTAAAAATATATGTATTTATTAAAAAATATCACTTTATGCGAAAATTAGGACCGAGATTTACTACTAAAATTTTCTGAAAAAGTATTAGTTATTACGATAGAGAGATTATTAAATTTACACAGGTCCCGACTCGGGACCATGACTTTTTATTAGTTTAGATAGGTTATCACTTTAGAGGGGATCACTTTACAGTGGTTTTACTGTATAGAGTCCGCAGATTTCCCGCTGGCAACGATGGGAGATTTGTTGTTATGAAGTGGGGATAGAACCTGATTCTTGTTGTGTCGATAAATTCGACAAGACACGAATAATTTTGAGCAAACTTCGTACTCTAAATCTTGATGTTGAGTAGCCAATGATCGTCCAAATGATTGACTCGACAATGCTTGAACCATTCCGCTAGAGTCTTCGAACCTGTATTCTTGAGACGTGATTAATAATCACTGTCCTTAAAGTATTTTTTTTCTCACTATATGTTGCCAACGGGTTCCAGTAATTACACTCTTAGTATTACTCAAGAATTCTACATACTCTAAGTGACAAATAATAGGGTATCACCGCTAGAACTAAACAAGAATATCTTCATGGTATAGAATAAGAGAAGAGAAGAAGATGTGAGAATGATTGAGGTCAGAGAAATGGCAATGGCTTGATCTTTTATAGCAAACAAAAATCCACATGAATTTCACCAAACACTATTGATGAAGAGACATATTTCTCTTTCAATTTCTCTCTCTTTTTTCTTTCAAATTGTTAACCATTTGTGTTCTTTTGATTTTAAACCCAGCAATAGGTCATTTGGTTTCACAACCAAATGCCACCAACACATTAATTTAATTGATGCAACGAGCATCATTGTGCTCCTTCAAATGTCACTACACGAGCACACAGTAGTACCTTCTGTTGTCCCCAACATACACAATCACATTGGTTTAAATCAAAAGTGCATCAACAATCCCCCACTGGTTAACAATTTAATCCACCAATCCTATAGTCTTATACATTTAAAAAGTATCTTTTGGCTTGAACCTTTTATTAGTGAGAATATTTCAAAGTTTGAACGAAATTGATAGTGACTAGATGCTTAAACCTCGATTCCTTGTGTTCAAACCGAAAATAATTTCACACATAAGCTATGAATCTTTTATTTAGTTCCCAGAGAATTTCAGCACCGTTAATAGCCTTGTGCTTCTTCTTAGTTTCATGAATATTTGCAAAGTTCTACATCCAAACTTTGTTAGAAGCGGCACCACTCCCGATGTTCATATATGTGTAGTTGTTCTTTTATGCCTTGGTATTTTAAGACAATACACTTGTCTCTTTGTCTGACAAGTTGACTCCATTAAGAATATTTGTTATACTTCAACCTACAACACCAAACAAGTACTTTGGTCCGTACGTTATTTTTCGTCACAACAATAACTTGTTATTATCCATTAAACCTTTAGACTAGGGGTAGTGCTAGAATAGAGGTTGGGTTACAACTATTGGTGACTTTGTTAGAATTATCTTTAGATCCGTTCCCAAAAATTATGCGCCTTCATTGAGTCTCTCTCGAGAATCATTCCATGAATATATCTTCCAAATCATTATCGGTTCATATAAACACTATCGTGAATATATCCGCTAGGGGTGAGTACGGTTCGGTATCGCGATATTTTACCGAAAATTCATACCGAACCATTTTTTTAAAACAACATTTTGCAACTGTCGGTATTGCGGTATGACTCTAAACCGTAGACTTCGTGGTGTGGCAGAATCGGTACGGTATTGCGGTATCGCAGTTTGAAACTGCACCAGGCACAAATTTCTCTTTTAAGATAATAAAAGCCCATTTTAGTTGGCCCAAACATGAAAAATTCACGGATCAGGACTTTTCTGATGGGCTGTACGTGAGAAATAGGCCCAATAAATTGATCCTCGTAATATTCCCCACCATATTCTGATTCCTTGTGACATTTCTTATTGTTATAAATCAGTTCTAATTCAACTTCTTCAATTCTAACTTTGAACCAGAGAAAAGAAGAACCCCGCCTAAATACTTATCCCCTTTTTTTAAAAGAGATAAAGCTTTAACTTATAGGAGGAAGAATAATATGTCTAATGTTCTATGATATCAGTATCGTAGTTCGGTACAAAAACGTAATCGCAACCGTACCGATAGGAGCGGTTCGGTATGAAACCGTATTGCGATATTGCGGTATTGCGGTTTAGCGATATTTTGTGATTTGTGGTATTGCAGTTTAGCAGTATTTTGTAGTTTCGTACACACCCCTAATATCCGCCAATATCAAGTACGTGACATACTCATGCCTAAGCTGATATGTCTAATTTTTCGTTGTACACCGGGTTAAATGGCAGACATAGTCGCTTGTCTATCACAGTACAAAGATGACTTAACTTGGTTGTGGCCACAACTCAATATCTAACGATAGATCCCTTAGTCATTCTCCCTCTTTGCCTGCATTTTCCAAAGTTATGAACTTTGAATTTATCATCGAATGTGATAAACATGTTTCTTTCTTTGATACTAAAAAACCACACCTCTTACACATCAACATCCAACTTGAAATTGACCGATAGTTCTTTAGCCAGTTATTCATCTAGCTTCCAAGTATCCTTCTAGCACAAAAGAAAAGTTGCAAAGGTCCAAAATCTTTTCTAGATTTTTCCAAGACTCACCCAATTCTTTATGCAGCGACTAGCTCCTAGATTACTCGCTTTGGATAATTGCCTCTTTAAATTCTAAGTACTCAAATTTAAGTTACTTAATTTCTCAATGTAAGGAGATCCCCAAGGCTTAACCCCCACTATGTCTTGCAATTGTGATATCTATCATGTATCCAATTTTTCTCGCAAGACATGCAACTATCATTTCTTTTAAATAAATTGATTGGCAATTTTGGCACCAAAGAGAATAGTATCTACTACGTTCTCCAAAGTCTATTTTTTTCCGGTACTATAGAGCATGGAATTTACAATGTTCTCAAAAGTCCTTCATTCATGGTACTAAGGAGCATGGAATTCATCATGTCCTCCGAATTTTTTTTTCCAGCCAATCCATTTTATTAATATTGTGTAGGGTATATCTCTTTTGATAAATTATACCATGTTCTTCAACAATATAAGTGCACACAACATTTTCAATAAATGCTCAATCCCCGTGCATCATCAAGTATACACTTACTTTAAATAATCAACGATGATAGTTATTAATTGAAGAATTCTTACCGTAAGCATAATGCCGGTGTCCTTAACCAATCCCACTGATACCCATCTTACACTTCTTTTCCTTTATAGTTCGGCAACTTTAAGTTGCAAACTTAACAAATGGTCGTCACCGGAAAGAAAAGTCATGGGCCTTGCTTGGTCGTTGTACATCCATTTCTTGGATTGGTAATCTTCTAACACGACGTGCCTGATTTTTTAGCAAGAACAACCCAAAAGCTTACAGAAAACAAATCCACTTACAATTTCTAAAATCATACTTCTGACCAGAAGCACCCAACTTCAATTAAATTGAAAGCATCATACTGTACTTTGAATGATTAACTATAATAGTTATCAAATAATGAATTCTTACTGTAACTTGCCGTTGCGCACAAAACTAGTCACCTTAACCAATCATGCTTAAACCCATTTGACGCATGCCTTTCTTACCCGTTTGTGCAGCCGCCTACTCATGATATAATCTTATTTTCATGATATATATGGCAGCCACTTCTTTTGAGTTTGTAGGTAGCTAAAAATTTGAAAAATTATTTTTGATTTTTAGCATCAAGGAGCTTGTCAAAGTTGAGAAAAATGGCCTCCTCTTCTCGTCATCTTCTGAACTGGTTGATGAACTCGTGGTAATGGCTCTAATCTTCTCAAAGCTAATGACATTTTGTTACATTCGGAATTTCTTGTCCTTGTTTCTTACAACAAGTTGTCAAATATGCTGAGATATTGTTCAAGAGTTTTTCAGATGAATGTGAAACATTGAGATCACTTAGGAACGGAGCCCTGAAAATGAGTTCTTCAAGGTGGGCCACTGAATGGGAAGAGCATGTCAAGCCGTTAATACAATGTAAGCTTTGAAATAATTATGCTGATATTTTATGTTTTGTTCCGTGCATTGGCTGAAGTCTCTTTTCTTTCGGTCCTTACTAGTTCTTTAGTTGGCAAGATAACTAGGAGAAAATCCTGGGTCAAATTTCAAAGAGGTCCAATATTAGATCATTTTTAGGCTCGAACAATTTGTCAAGCACTTGGGATGAGCCTATATGCAGTTAGAGATGAGATTCAACCTCTCCTCTCAACCAAAAGAATAGAAAGTTCTAAGCCTTGGCAATAAAATAATTAAAGGAAATGAAAGAGGAGTTTAGTGCAAGGGATGTAAAAGGCCAAAATTCATATTCAATAGATTTATATTTGAATTTAAATTTATGGGATTTAAAATCATAGAAAATAGTTTGTGGGTTCAATATTATATAAAAATCAACAATATAACAAATACAAAATACAAAAAATAACTTTGAAAAAAATACATTTTTAAAAGGAAGCTAGATGCTCTCTTTATTTTTATTTTTCTTTTTTGATTTAATTAACTAAGTACCGGAGATTAAAAAAGACAAAGGTGCTGGTGAACCTGGTCAGGACCCAAATAGAAACCCAAACTTAGTTAATTGCTGGGCTCAATTTCTTGTGCTTCTTGTTGATGCCATCTGCTGCCATTTAATCTCTTCCATCTCCCTCTACAGATGAAAATCAGCTTTCTTCGCCGCTCGGCCACCTCGGCCCCGACCCAACAATGGAAGAAGTCCAATGTCATCTTATTGGCAACGAAAAAAGCTCTCACAAGAAGCAAAGAGGTAAAAAATCAAGTACTCTCGTTTTCAATTTATTCCTGAGTATTAATTTATTTGTGTTGCCAATGAAAACCCCCTACTCATGGTATAATCTTATTTTCATGATATATGTGGCAGCTACTTCTTTTGTGTTTGTAGGTAGCTAAAAATTTGAAAAATTATTTTTGGTTTCTAACATCAAGGAACTTGTCAAAGTTTAGAAAGGTGGCCTTCTCTTCTCGTCATCTTCTGAACTGGCTGATGAACTCGTGGTAATAAGTCTAGTCTTCTCAAAGCTAATGACATTTTATTACATTGAAATTTCTTGTCCTTCTTTCTTACAACAAGTTGTCAAATATGCTGAGATGTTGTTCAAGAGTTTTCAAGATGAATGTGAAGCGTTGAGATCACCTAGGAACAGAGCCCTAGAAATGAGTTCCTCAAGGTGGGCCACTGAATGGGAAGAGCATGCCATGCCATTAATACAAGGTAAGCTTTGAAATAATTATGCTAATATTTTATGTTATGTTCTGTGCATTGGCTGAAGTCACTTTTCTTTTGGTACTTACTAGTTCTTCACTTGGCAAGATAATTAGGAGAAAATCCTCTATCAAATTTCAAGGAGGTCCAATATTAGACCATTTTTAGGCTCGAACAATTTTTCAAGCACCTGGGATGAGCCTATATGCAGTTTGAGATGAGATTCAACTTCTCCTCTCAACCAAAAGAATAGGAAGTTCTAAGCCTTGGCAATAAAATAATTAAAGAAAATGAAAGAAGAATTTGGTGCAAGGGATGTAAAAAGTCAAAATTCAGATTCGATAGATTTATATTTGATTTTAAATTTATGGGATTTTAAATTGTGAAAAAAAGATTGTGGGTTCAATATTTTATAAAGATCAACAAAATAACAAATAAAAAATACAAAAAATAACTTTGACAAAACACATTTTTAAAAGGAAGCTAGATGCTCTTTTTCTTTTTCTTTTTTGATTTAATTAACTAACTATAGGAGATTAAAAAAGATAAAGGTGCTTGTGAACCTGGTCAGGACCCAAATAGAAATTCAAACCTAGTTAATTGCTGGGCTCAATTTCTTGTGCTTCTTGTTGATGCCATCTGCTGCCATTTAATCTCTTCCATCTCCCTCTACAGATGAAAACCAGCTTTCTTCGCCGCTCGGCCATCTCGGCCACCACCACCAGCAACAACTTTATTGATCATGATGTCTTCAACCTTTTGGTAAAAGAAGGATTGACTCTACAACAATCTTAACAGTCATAGAAAAATATCTCGCAGGAAGCAAAGAGGTAAAAAAATCAAGTACTTTGATTGACAATTTATTCTAAGTTTTAATTGATTTTTGTTCTCACTGCAGCAACATATATGGCAAGAGCATAAAGAGGTAAAGAACAGACTTAATGAGGAACTACAAGTAACAAATTTCAAGATCCAATGTCTAGAAGCCTCGTATCATCAATTGGTTGGAAAAAGCAATAAAGTGTGGTACGAGATTATGACGTTTTCCTTTCAGCTGTTTTGTGTCATTTCTGGCAGGGTATGTTCATTGGCAAAGGATATGTTATGAGGAGAGGGGTGCACATTATGAATTATGTGGGATATGCACATTATTTTATTCGGACTTGATGGATTTTTGAACGGTTTGAACTGATTAGCACTTTTAATTTCATCTCAACCAAAAGAATAGGAAGTTCTAAGCCTTGGCAATAAAATAATTAAGAAAAATAAAATAGGAGTTTGGTGCAAGGGATGTAAAAGGTCAAAATTCAGATTTGATAGATTTATATTTGAATTTAAATTTATGGGATTTAAAATTGTGAAAAACAGATTGTGGGTTTATTTTATAAAAATCAACAAAATAACAAATACAAAAAATAACTTTGACAAAACACATTTTTAAAAGGAAGCTAGATGCTCTCTTTCTTTTTCTTTTTTGATTTAATTAACAAACCTTCGGAGATTAAAAAAGACATAGGTGCTTGTGAACCAGGTCAGGACCCAAATAGAAATTCAAACCTAGTTAATTGCTGGGCTCAATTTCTGTGGTCAGGACCATCTTTTTTTACCACCTTGCCACCTCGGCCTCCACCACCAGCAACAACTTTATTGTTTATGATGTCTTCAACCTTTTGGTAAAAGAAGGATTGACTGTACAACAATCTTAACAGTCATAGAAAAATATCTCGCAAGAAGCAAAGAGGTAAAAAATCAAGTACTTTCATTGACAATTTATTCTAAGTTTTAATTGATTTTTGTTCTCACTGCAGCAATATATATGGCAAGAGCATAAAGAGGTAAAGAACAGACTTAATGGGGAACTACAATTAACAAATTCCAAGATCCAATGTCTAGAAGCCTCGTATCATCAATTGGTTGGAAAAAGTAATAAGGTGTGGTACGAGATTATGACGCTTTCCTTTTAGGTGTTTTGTGTCATTTCTGGCAGGGTATGTTCATTGGCAAAGGATATGTTATGAGGAGAGGGGTGCACATTATGAATTATGTGGGATATACACATTATTTTATTCGGACTTGATGGATGTTTGAACGGTTTGATCTAATTAGGACTTTTAATTTCATCTCAACCAAAAGAATAGGAAGTTCTAAGCCTTGGCAATAAAATAATTAAAAAAATGAAAGAGGAGTTTGGTGTAAGGGATGTAAAAGGTCAAAATTCAGATTTGATAGATTTATATTTGAATTTGAATTTAAATTTATGAGATTTTAAATTGTGAAAAACAGATTGTGGGTTCAATATTTTATACAAATCAACAAAATAACAAATACAAAATACAAAAATTAACTTTGACAAAACACATTTTTAAAAGGAAGCTAGATGCTCTCTTTCTTTTTATTTTTCTTTTTTGATTTAATTAACAAACCTTCGTTGATTAAAAAAGACATTGGTGCTTGTGAACCTGGTAAGGACCCAAATAGAAATTCAAACCTAGTTAATTGCTGGGCTCAATTTCTGTGGTCAGGACCATCTATCTTTACCGCCTGGCCACCTCGGCCTCCACCACAAGTAACAACTTTATTGATCATGATGTCTTCAACCTTTTGGTAAAAGAAGGATTGACTGTACAACAATCTTAACAGTCATAGAAAAATATCTTGCAGGAAGCAAAGAGGTAAAAAATCAAGTACTTTGATTGACAATTTATTCTAAGTTTTAATTGATTTTTGTTCTCACTGCAGCAACATATATGGCAAGAGCATAAAGAGGTAAAGAACAGACTTAATAAGGAACTACAATTAACAAATTCCAAGATCCAATGTCTAGAAGCCTCGTATCATCAATTGGTTGGAAAAAGCAATAAAGAGTGGTACGAGATTATGATGCTTTCCTTTCAGCTGTTTTGTGTCATTTCTGGCAGGGTATGTTCATTGGCAAAGGATATCTTATGAGGAGAGGGGTGCACATTATGAATTATGTGGGATATGCACATTATTTTATTCGGACTTGATAGATTTTTGAACGGTTTGAACTGATTAGCACTTTTAATTTCATCTCAACCAAAAGAATAGGAAGTTCTAAGCCTTGGCAATAAAATAATTAAAAAATGAAAGAGGAGTTTGGTGCAAGGGATGTAAAAGGTCAAAATTCAGATTTGATAGATTTATATTTGAATTTAAATTTATGGGATTTTAAATTGTGAAAAACAGATTGTGGGTTCAATATTTTATAAAAATCAACAAAATAACAAATACAAAATACAAAAAATAACTTTGACAAAACACATTTTTAAAAGGAAGCTAGATGCTCTCTTTCTCTTTCTTTTTCTTTTTTGATTTAATTAAAAAATCTTCCGAGATTAAAAAAGACATAGGTGCTAGTGAACCAGATCAGGACCCAAATAGAAATTCAAACCTAGTTAATTGCTGGGCTCAATTTCTGTGGTCAGGACCATCTTTCTTTACCGCCTGGCCACCTCGGCCTCCACCACCAGCAATAACTTTATTGATCATGATGTCTTCAACCTTTTGGTAAAAGAAGGATTGACTGTACAACAATCTTAACAGTCATAGAAAAATATCTCGCAAGAAGCAAAGAGGTAAAAAATCAAGTACTTTCATTGACAATTTATTCTAAGTTTTAACTGATTTTTCTTCTCACTGCAGCAATATATATGGCAAGAGCATAAAGAGGTAAAGAACAGACTTAATGAGGAACTACAATTAACAAATTCCAAGATCCAATGTCTAGAAGCCTCGTATCATCAATTGGTTGGAAAAAGCAATAAAGTGTGGTACGAGATTATGACGCTTTCCTTCCAGCTGTTTTGTGTCATTTCTGGAAGGGTATGTTCATTGGCAAAGGATATGTTATGAGGAGAGGGGTGCACATTATGAATTATGTGGGATATGCACATTATTTTATTCAGACTTGATAGATTTTTGAACGGTTTGAACTGATTAGCACTTTTAATTTCATCTCAACCAAAAGAATAGGAAGTTCTAAGCCTTGGCAATAAAATAGTTAAAGAAAATGAAAGAGGAGTTTGGTGCAAGGGATGTAAAAGGTCAAAATTCAGATTTGATAGATTTATATTTGAATTTAAATTTATGGGATTTTAAATTGTGAAAAACAGATTGTGGGTTCAATATTTTATAAAAATCAACAAAATAACAAATACAAAATACAAAAAATAACTTTGACAAAAAACATTTTTAAAAGGAAGCTAGATGCTCTCTTTCTTTTTCTTTTTCTTTTTTGATTTAATTAAAAAAATTTCGGAGATTAAAAAAGACATAGGTGCTTGTGAACCAGGTCAGGACCCAAATAGAAATTCAAACCTAGTTAATTGCTAGGCTCAATTTCTGTGGTCAGGAAAATCTTTCTTTACCGCCTGGCCACCTCGGCCTCCACCACCAGCAACAACTTTATTGATCATGATGTCTTCAACCTTTTGGTAAAAGAAGGATTGACTGTACAACAATCTTAACAGTCATAGAAAAATATCTCGCAAGAAGCAAAGAGGTAAAAAATCAAGTACTTTCATTGATAACTTATTCTAAGTTTTAACTGATTTTTCTTCTCACTGCAGCAATATATATGGCAAGAGCATAAAGAGGTAAAGAACAGACTTAATGAGAAACTACAATTAACAAATTCCAAGATCCAATGTCTAGAAGCCTCGTATCATCAATTGGTTGGAAAAAGCAATAAGGTGTGGTACGAGATAATGGCACTTTCCTTTCAGGTGTTTAGTGTCATTTCTGGAAGGGTATGTTCATTGGCAAATGATATATTATAAGGAAAGGGGTGCATGTTATGAATTATGTGAGATATGGACATTATTTTACTTAGACTTGATGGATGTTTGAACGGTTTGAATTAATTAGCACTTTTAATTTCATATTCTAGTTTCATCTGCTGTTAGGATTAAGTGGATTGTTGTTGACCCACAACACACATTATGCCAGAACCAAGTATAGTATTAGCACATGTTATGTCTATTTGATTTTATAGAGAAGTAGATTTTTATGTGCCCGTTGACAGTAACACTTACGTGCATGACTGTTACTTCCTCTTTCATGATCATATAAGTGCTACTGTTGGTGTCTCTTCATTGAATTCTAAACTGAGAGATGCTTACTAGGCTGTAGCATTTCGTGGCAGTACTTTCACAACAATTCGTGAAATTGTGATTTGGTTTTCACAACCAAATGTTTCAATGCTTTGATTTAAAATTAAGAGACACATATGGTTAACAATTTGAAAGAGAAAGAGATGGATTGAGAGAGTAATATGTCTCTTTATGAACATGGAGAGTGAGATGACTTTTGATGGTGCAAATGATGGCCATTGAATCAAAATTCAAGTGGCTTTTAGTTTACTATATAAAGGACCAAGCCATTGTCATTTCATTCATCCCATTCATTCTCATATCTTATTCTCTTCTCATACTCTCTTCTTCATAAGACATTCTTGTTTAGTTCTAAAGGTGATATTCTATTGATTGTCACTTAGAATATCTACATTTTTTAGTAATCCTAGAGGTGTACTTGCCAGAATCCTTTGGCAACTAATAGTGGGGGCAAATAATACTTTAAGGAGAGTGGTTATCATCATACCTCAAGAATCTAATTCTCGTTTGAAGATTGTTCATGCTCTATCGGGTGTTCATTGGTTCTTTTAAAGTCAGGTTCCATATTTTTCTTACTTAGTTCAACAATCTTAAAGTGTTATTTTGGTTTATATAGAATCCACAAACTTCAACAAAGTGATTAACCAAGACCTCATCAAGTTGGATTGATTTGATGGTTCCAATTTCACTCGATGGAAAGACAAGATGATTTTTCTACTTATGAAACTTAGAGTGTTCTATGTTCTTGATTCCAAGTCAGTCGCACCGGCCCCCCACCGTCACAAAATGAAGGAGATGATGCTACAGCAGAGGAGTCAAGTGAAGCTCGACTTGCTCGAAAGAAGTGGGAGGATGATGAGGTTAGTTATCGAGGCCATATCCTTAACTCTCTGTCCGACTGACTATATGATCTCTATCGATCAGTCAAGTCCCTGAAGGAGATATGGACCATGCTAGAGATCAAGTATAACTCGGCATGACAAGGTACCAACACGTTCCTTAGCATGGTAGATAGCAAGTCTATTATGAACCAAGTGGATGAATTGCAAGTATTGGTATCTAAACTCAAGGATGTGAAGGTGGAGGTTTCAGAGTCACTCCAAATTATGGCAATTATTGCTAAATTACCTCAATCTTGGAATGACTACCATAAGAAATTGCTTCATACTTTAGAGATACTCAATAAAGATAAGCTCCTTACACATGTTCGAATCGATGAGGAATCCAGAATTTGTGATAAACAATTATTCAAAGAGTTGAAATCTAAGGTGAACTATGTTGAGTCTAGTACCAAGACTTTCAATAATTCTAAAAGGAAGAAGAGGAAGCTTGAGACTTCGTCCGACATCATCAAGACAAGCAAGTCTTGTTATCATTGTGGGAAAAAGGGACACTTCAAACGAGATTGCCGATCATGGAAGAAAGTGAAAACCGATGGCAAAGAAGCTAATATGGTTGAAATGGATGTCACTAATCTGGTTGCCATGGTCTCAAATATGCATGTAAGCATGATCACGGAAGTGAATATGGAAACCGAGAATAAATCCAATGACTAGTGGTATGACTCCGGAGCAACGGTCCACATTTGCAATGATCGCTCTCTCTTTAAGGCGTTTGAAAGTGTTGAAGACCAACAAGTGCTGATGGGAAATAGCAACACTGCTAAATTTTTTAGAAAATGCACCATTGATATATCAATTACCTCAGGAAATGTTGTAACTCTGGTGAATGTACTTTTTGTTCCCTATATTAGGAAGAATTTAATTTATGGTTCCTTGCTAAGCAAGAAGGGGTTCAAAGTTGTACTTGAGGCAGATCATTTGATCTTGTTCAAGAATGGGATGTTTGTTGGGAGGGCTACATTTGTGATGACATGTTCAAACTCAGTATTAATCAAATTGAAGTTTCTGCTTACATGCTTGAATCTTTTAATTTATGGCATAGTCGATTTGCTCACATATTGGATGTCAATCTTTAAAATTCATGGATAAAAGTGGATTGATTGAATATGAAAATGAGCATGAAAATAAATGTGAAGTATGTGTGCAATCTAAAATGACTAAGAAGCCATTCCCTAAGGCTGTGAAAATTCCAAACCTCTCGAATTAATTCATTCAGATATTTGTGAATTTAATGGCACCTTAACTAGAGGCGGCAATCGGTACTTTATAACTTTCATAGATGATTATTCGAGGTATACATATGTTTATTTAATGAAGCATAAGGATCAAGCTTTTGACATGTTTAAAAGTTATAAAGTATTGGTTGAAAATCAGTTAGAAAAGAAAATAAAAATTCTTAGGAGTGATAGGGGTGGTGAATATTTCTCTAGTAATTTTAATGAATTTTGTGACGAATATGGAATTATTCATCAATGTAGCGCTCCTTATACTCCTCAACAAAATGGATTGGCTAAAAGGAAAAATAAAACTTTGGAGGACATGGTAAATACTATGATTTAAGTTCCGGATTGGCAACCAATTTGTGGGGAGAAGCTTTACTTAGTGTTTGTCATTTACATAATAGAATTTCTTCTATGCGTTTTAAAATTTCTCCTTATGAATTATGAAAAGAAAGACCTCCAGTTTTGGGGTACCTATGAGTATGGGATTATCTGGTTTATTATAGGGTTCCCGACCCTAAAAGAGTTAAACTTAGACCAAGGGCTCAAAAAAGTGTGCTTGTAGGATATGCTGAAAATTTAAAAGCATATAGATTATTGGATTTAGATTCTCATGTCATAGTGGAATGAAGAGACGTAGAATTTTTTGAGAATAAATTTCTCAAAGATTCTAACGTTGATGAACCAATACAGGCACCTAGATCAGATCCAACTACTAGCATGGAAAGTAGTAGAAAATGGAATTATGATAATGAATCTTCTAATGAGCCTAAAAGAAGTAAAATAGCAAGAAAAGAAAAATACTTGGATCCTGATCATGTCTCGACCAATTCAATTATCTTCTTAATTGAAGGAAGTCGAGATATGGTGTTACATAAGTTACCCGTAGTACTTCAAGTTGAAGGTGATCCCAAAACTTACAAAGAAGCAATGTCTGCAAGGATTTCTGGAAGGAGGCAATAGATGACAAGATGGACTCGTTGATGTCAAATGGAACATGGGATCTGGTTGACTTACCTCCTGGTTCGAAGTCAATAGGTTGTAAATGGATATTTAGGAAGAAGTACAATACAGATGGCTCACTTCAAACCTTTAAAGCGAGATTGGTGGGAAAAGATTTTAGGCAAAAGCACGGTGTGGACTACCTTGACACGTATGCACTCGTTGCAAGGATCACCTATATAAGAGTGTTGATGGCCTTAGCCTCGATACACAAGCTCATTGTATACCAAATGGATGTTAAAATAGCTTTCCTCAATGGAGACCTATCTGAGGAGGTGTACATGGAAAAACCAGAAGGTTTCGTTCTACTTGAAAACGAAGGAAAGGTTTGCAAGTTGGTGAAGTCTTTATATGGTCTTAAGCAAGCTCCAATGCAACAACATGAGAAATTTGATAAGACAATATTATCACACAGTTTTTGACATAATGGAGCTGATAAGTGCATATACTCAAAAGTTACAAAAGAATATATGGTCATTATCAGTCTTTATGTTGACGATATGATTATCTTCGGGACAAGCATGGAAGGTGTGATGGAGACCAAAAAGTATTTGTCTTCTCAGTTCAAGATGAAAGACTTGGGAGAAGAAGATACTATTTTGGGGATCAAAATTAAAAGACATAGTGGGGGGTTATGCATTGAGTCAATCTCATTATATTGAGAAACTGGTTGACAAGTTTGATCACTTGGGATTCAAGGAGGCCAACACCCCATATGATCAGTCGTGTCCATTAGAGGAACGTCATGGAAGAACTGTAGACCAGTTTCAGTATGCCAGTGCAATTGGGAGTCTTGTGTATGCCATGCATTATACTTGCCCAGATATTGCATTCGTAGTTTACAAGCTATCTAAATACACGAGTAATCTTGGAACTAGTCATTGAAAAGTTGTTGGTCGAGTACTAGGGTACCTTAAAAGCACCCAAGATTTATGAATCCTCTATAACAACTTTTTGATGGTACTAGAAGGATACTCGGACGCTAGTTGGATAACTAGTGCGAGAGATAATAGATCCACACCAGGTTGGATATTTACATTGGCAGGAGGTGCAGTTTCTTGGGCATCAAAGAAACAAACCTGCATATCGCATTCGATGGTGGAGTCGGAGTTCATAGCTCTAGCAGCTGCAGGCAAAGAGGCAGAATGACTAAGAAATCTTTTATTGGATATTGAGTTGTGGCCACAACTGATGCCAACCATATCTTTATTTTGTGATAGTCAAAAGACTATGTCTAGAACATTTAGCCGAGTCTACAACGAGAAATCTAGACATATCAGTTTGAGACATGAGTATGTCATGTACTTGATATCTGCGATATAATCATAATAGTGTTTGTACGGACCGACAGTAATCTAGTGGATCCATTCACTAAAAGACTCTCAAAAAACTTAGTAAAGCGCACGACTTTGGGAATGGGTCTAAAGGTATTTCTAACAAGTCACCAATAGTGGTAACCCAACCTCTATTCTAGCACTACCACTAGTCTAAAGGTTTAATGGATAATAACAAGCTATTGTTGTGGTAGAAAATAACGTACGGACCAAAGTACTTGTTTCGGTGTTGGAGGTTGAAGTATCAACAAATACTCTTAATGGAGTCAACTTGTCGAACAAAGAGACAAGTGTATTGTCTTGAAATACCAAGACACAAAAGGAGAACTCCACCTATATGAACATCGGGAGTGGTGCCACTTCTAACAAAGTTCGGAGGAAGAACTTTGTACATGTTCATGAAACTAGGAAGAGCACATGGTTGTTAACAATGCTAAAATTCTCTGAGAACTCAACAAAGTGTTCATGGATTATGTGTGAAATTATTTTCGGTTCGGACACAAGGAATCGAGGTTTAAGCAACTAGCCACCATCTCGTTCAAACTTTGAAATATTCTAACTAATAAAAAGTTTAAGTAGAAAGACACCTTTTAAATGCATAAGACTATGAGATTGGTGGACTCAATTGTTAACCAAGTGGGAGATTGTTGTGTCTATTTGATTTTATAGAGACATAGCATTTTATGTGCCCTTTGACAGTAACACTTACGTCCATGACTGTTAGTGCCTCTTTCATGATCATATAAGTGCTAGTGTTGGTCTCTTTTCATTGAATTCTAAACTGAGATGCTTTCTAGACTGCAGCATTTCGTGGCAGTAACTTCACAACGATTCGTGAAGTTGTGATTTGGTTTTCACAGCCAAATGGTTCAATGCTTTGATTTAAAATCAAGAGACACATATGGTTAACAATTTGAAAGAGAAAAAGATGGATTGAGAGAGTAATATGTCTCTTTATGAAGATAGAGAGTGAGATGACTTTTGAAGGTGCAAATGATGGTCATTGAATCAAAATTCAAGTGGTTTTTGGTTTGCTATATAAAGGATCAAGCCATTGTCATTTCATTCATTCTCTTATCTTCTTCTCTTCTCATACTCTCTACCATAAGACATTCTTGTTTAGTTCTAGAGGTGATATTCTATTAATTGCCACTTAGAATATCTACATTCTTGAGTAATCCTAGAGGTGTACTTGTCAGAACCCTTTGGCAACTAATAGTGGAGGCAAATAACACTTTAAGGAGAGTGGTCATCATCACGCCTCAAGAATCCAATTCTCGTTCAAAAATTGTTCGTGCTCTATCGGGTATTCACTGATTCTCTTAAAATCAGGTTCCATATTCTTCTTACTTAGATCAACAGCACCTGCCTCAACATTTATTTATTCATGTGCTGCCCTATAATCTGATGACACCAATATTAATCGTCTAGATTTTTACCTAGAGAATCTGTAATCGGGGTTATTCTCTGGCTGGACCCGCTGCATTGCTCAGCAACAAAGTCATGTTTCAGTTGGTACTGGCTAGATTTGTTTTAATAATTTTTCTTGTATAACATTTTTGACCTCTACAAGACTGCAGCGAGATCGAAATCGTATACACAGCTCATAATACAATCAAATGCATTTCCATCCAAATGCAAGTGGCCAAATCTGTTGGTAAAATATTAGTAAATAGTGGTTTAACACGAGTATATAAATCGTAAGCAATATGAAAGTATAGAGTAAGAATATGCTCACGATCACACTTCGAGCTAAGTGTGTGAGACGTCGTCTTCTAAATTACGAACTTCGGATGCAATCCTGGACGAGGCCACAGTTTAACCGTGTGCCCTTAAACTCTTATTACCCGCCTATGTGCTTCAGGCCTCCGTGGGTAAGAGAGTTCCCAAAGTATAACGCCCAACCTCGTGTACAAGAAGGAAGCACTTCCGTACACCTTTCGAACCTTTCGTAGCCTTAGAACTCCGACACAAATGAAAGTGAGAAATGCTATGCTATGGAGGGAGAAGTAGAGAGCTCAAGGAAGAGTGTGAGCTGGGATGATTTGGAATGAAGGAGGTGGGCTCCTTTTATAGGCAGCCTTGGACCTCCAACAGCCAAATCCGGATTTAATAGGGCCATTAACCCACCCATTAAATGGGCTGTTACAAGACCCATAAACCCCCAACATAAATAGGCTGTTACTCTCATGAATTTAAAATTCGAATTTAAATTCAAATGGCCGCTGGCAAGAGAAGGTTCCAGAACGTGGGCTTGAATTCCCACAAACCCACAATCCCGCACCTGGCCCGGCCCGGCCCGGGACGGGGCGCGCGCGCGCGTGCGTGCCTGCCGAGCCGAGCCGGACGGACGGACGGACGGCGCGAGGAGCCTCTCCCTTCTCCACCAGTTTACCCATGCTAGACTTCTAGTCCCTTATAAACTTGTCTCAGCATGGTGCGCTAACCAATGTGGGATTGTGCTTATTTTAATAACAACCATACCACTTTAAAGCCAATTTTTATTCACCCCAAGAATTGGATTTTCGCAAGTGTTATATATCGTTACGAAGCTCTATCAACAAGCTTCGTATTGATCTCATAAACACCCAAAACCGATTGGTGTGACCTTCAAATAAATTAGCTCAAAGTTGCCCACTAATTACTTAGTTATTATATTTAATTAGGATTCTCCCTCTAATTAAATATTTGGGCCAGAGCCCAATACACTCACTTGTATTGGGCCATCTCTTCCTTGGTTAATAAACCAATTCTCCAACAAAATCTACTCTGATAAATTCTCACTCTCTTTTTGTTTCTCTGGTTTGAACATATATCCTTAGACGTGCATCCCCTGATATCTTTTGATCTGCTCGCACTATTTTCGTGGATAAAAACCAAGATTCAGAGGTTCTGCAAAAATGACATGATTCAGTAAGTGCGAGAGCAAAGTGAAGAGTACCCTCTAGAAAAGCAGCCTTCAGACAGTATCCGAAGTCCATTGATACCCAATAATGTGTTCGATTCTACTATATCGTCGGGTCAAACAGATCAAGGGAGAGAAGATCTTTCTGTATATCCTCCCATAAGCAGGACATCCCCAAGCAAAAATTTGATTTTGCTCAATACTACGCCCTCAATTTGACCATCTTCGCGTTGACGCTGATCTACTCGTCATTTGCTCCCGTAGTGGTTCCTGTTGGTGCCATTTATTTCGGATACAGGTACGAGGTTGACAAGTACAACTTCCTATTTGTATATAGGGTCCGGGGATTTCCAGCCGGCAACTCCCGTAGTGTTTTTTTCGGTTCAGGGAGACTACACGAAGCTGCAAGCCATTTTCACACTTGGTTTGCTGGTGATGTACAAGTCATTGCCTTCGGATCAAGATAGTTTTCGACCAGCGGCTCTCTTGGAAGGCGTACGAGCGATCGATAGCATTGTAGATGGACCCATTGATTACGAGGTTTACTCACGTGCTATGTTCGACTGGGACACATATTCGTGAACCCTGATGTGATATCTCTAACATTGTACAGTTACTATGGGTTTCGTGACTCGTGAAAATATACCCCTTTTAAACTTAGAAGCGAACATCTTTAACATTCTCTGTCTGAAATTTCTGGTGACTATCTAGAACTTCAGTTCCTGGTCCAATGGTTTCTGCATGCTTTTGCCCGGAAACGTCACAAAGTTGGTAAATGAAGTCGAAACCAATTGGTCGAAGAAATCCACCCGAAAAGAAAGAGTGCTTTTTGTCGGGGGCTGACCTGCGAGTACAAATATGTTTTATTATTTCCGATGATTGAGGCTTTTGTGGTCGACCGGTTTGGACAACTAGCTACATATGACGACTTGGTAGAGAGAACGACTTGAGACCGTTTGAAAATAAAATGGTTGGTCCACCGGTTACTGGAATTTAATCCTCCGCGAAAAGTAAGAAATTCTGAATATTTTAACAAATTCAAGGTTTAAAATAGAGTTCTTCCATCAATAAAATTGGGATAGCGTTGAACCAAAAGATCCCGATTCAAGATAAATTCACGAGGTAGTCGGGTCTTTTTAAGATCTCTTTAAAATCTACTCCAACATTTAAAAATTGATTAATTAGCAAAGATACATGTATTTGATGTCCCACCCAAGAAAGAAAACCAAGTCCTAGTAATCCAGAATTTTTTTTTAAAAGTAAATTTTACATCATGACAATGTATAACGAATTATGTCGTTGAGCTACAAGATACAAAAATATTCACCAATGTATAATCTTAAAATTTTATATTTGATTTCGAAATATTAACATGGTATTATATTCCGTTGTTATAACCATTTTTCATTAGTTAGATCTGCGTTCCTGTGTGTCCGATTGGAATTTGAGGAAGCGCCACTTCAGACTTTAGAGTAGACGTTTGACCTGGTAAGTAAAGTTAGGTATGTCCATTATTAATCAAAGAGGAAACGACTAATTAGCAAATTATAAAATCGACAAGAATGATAGCAGGCGACTTTATAATTTACGACTCCATCTTTTTAGCTGATAGATTCCGTGTCCTTCATCAACTACAAATCCACGCGTTTCAAATGTGACGTCGACATCGGATTCTCTAATCTTTTCCGACTTTTGTGATCTAAACATTTGGATTTTGGCAAATCGTATTCAGCTTTGGTTTTTTTTTTTTGTCTCTCGTTTGGTTGACGTTGAATGATTGTGCGGCTAACCTAACCCGAAACGAGTTCAAAAACAAATGAGAACCTCTGTCATAGACTCATAATTTTCCTCCCACCAAGGTAGCCTGTGTTTGCGGACTATAGAGTTTAATTCCCGGTAGATATAACTATTGATTTAAAAATTCATTTATAAAAAATATTTCTGCCATCTTTCGGTATTCATAAAGTAATGTTACTAGCTAAACTAATCTAGATCCGGGTTAATTAAATTAAAATAATATCATCAATGGGAGATGTTATATGCAGTAAGAGAATTGAATTCAATTAAGAAGGTCTTAGATTAAAATTTTACGAATATAAAATACAACATCGAAAAAGTTGACTCATAAAATAGAACCCGACAATGTTCGATTAAAAAAAATCCAGTTTTGATCAACTTTTGAAGCAAATGTATTCTGGGTTCAATTTCTCTTGCTAAATTAAAATAATCTCAATGTATAGGTGGAGGGGAATCCTACATTTTGGAGGGTAGATGTATAGGTGGGTAGAGTCCTTCCTTCCTGTTGTTAGGACGGACAATATAGGTGGGGAAGTATTTTTCCTCTCAGGGGTGCCTGGAATGGCTGAGTAGCTTCAGTG
The DNA here is from genome assembly GCA_963995505.1 of Hypericum androsaemum. NCBI lineage: Eukaryota > Viridiplantae > Streptophyta > Magnoliopsida > Malpighiales > Hypericaceae > Hypericum > Hypericum androsaemum. The sequence goes on from OZ023181.1 coordinate 22,046,769, forward strand.
TTTAGTGTTACTTGCATTTTATCGAGTTGTATTGGTTATAATCATTATTAATGAAATGATCACTTTTACCCGCAAAAAAAAATCTCAATGTTAGTTAATCTACAAGTTTGATTCTCTTCATTTCTTTTGTGCTCGTGTTAGTTGAAATATTGTTTGCTGATATTAGCTTCCCCTCTTCGGGACTAATTCGTGGGGGGCAGATTGGGTGGGGACGGGGTAGTCCCCAAACATGGGGACTAACTCAAACCAATATTACTACACATGCAAACCAATATCACTTCACGTGCAAACCAATATCACTTCATATGTAAACCAGTGTCTTGCAAACCAATATCACTTCACATGCAAACCAATATCATTTGATAGGTTATTGACCATCAGATTTAAAGATAATCAAATCTGAAGGTCCAAAATGTAGTCCCCACCTATGGACAAATTTTCTTTAGTCCCCACTCAATCCGATCTCCTAATTCGTGTACTTTTAAATTTTTGCAATGCCCAATTAGTATATGGACGTCTTGATAATGAAATCTAAGAACGTTAAAATATTGAAAAAGTTCAATTTAGTACCACGTAATTGTACGCATTTTAAACATAGTACCCGGTATTTTAACCTCATTTAATCCGCTCGTAGTATATGGACGTCTTGATAATGAAATCTAAAAAAAATTCAAAATAAATATGTATAGTGGAGTCTAATGAAAGAGACGCTTAACTGAAGGGTTTAATTTTTCAAAGCTAGGCCGCCGTCAAAGGAAGAAGTCGTCGCACTCGCATTTAAACACTTCCCCCGATCCACATGCACTAAGTTGACGCCTGTGTTGTTACAGCCGTGAATTAGGGAGTGAATATCTAGCGGCAAATTGAACGAATTAAATAAGAGATGATTATTTTGAGGACCTCAGGGTATAATCAAATAGACTCTGAGGATTCTTTAATTTTTCTACTAATTATTGAATCCTGTAATTTGGTTATTATTATACACTCGGGTCCCTGTAGCCGGAATCGTCTATTTTTCCGGCGAACTCCCCATCTGAAATGTCTAAAATGCCCCTAGGCCCCTTTTTACCACGCAGTCCCTTTTTTAAAGCCACATTAAACCCAGCTAGAACCGTCGTCCTATAAACCCAGCGTCGATTCTTCTTCTTTTTCTCCTCCTTCATCTTCTCCAATAATAGGACTACGCTCCCGACGGCCAGAGCCGCGTCGATTCCGTCGTCCTCCTCTTCGGAGACAGGGAGGGCGGGGTCTGGGCCGGAGAAGAGGCGGAGGAAGAGGGCGACAGCGGCGGCCGCCACCACCTGGCCGATCCCGCTCCCACCGAAGCTCACCACCTGTCCCACCGCTTTCCCGCCAAAATGCACCATTATTCCCTTCACTTTGTAACTGCAAACGGCCAGACGATGCGTTTAGTTGGCAAGCAAGTGAAGTGGGAAAGGCTACACACTCATTTCTGTCCTTTTATCTTTGGAAGTGGCGTTTGTTTGGTCCTCGTTATTATGTCGTCGTTTTCGGGGCTTCTGCGATTTTTACTTTGTCCCGATCGAGGATTTTAAGACGCGTGTACAATGGAAAGGATAAGATTTTTTTGAGCTGGACTTGTGAAACCCAGCTTCAGCGTCTATAAACCCAGCGTCGATTCCGCCGGGAGCGTCGTCCTATAAACCGTTCGACCTATAAACCCAGCTAGATAATGCTCGATTTGTTCTTTCGGTGACAGTTGGAGAAGAAGAATGAGGAGAAGAAGAAGAAGAAGAAGAAGAAGAGAGAATTTGGAGGGAGGAGAAAGTAAAGGGAGGTTGGTGTTAATGTGGCTTTAAAAAAGGGACTGGGTGGTAAAAAAGGGCCTAGGGGTATTTTAGACATTTCAGGTGGGGAATTCGCTGGAAAAATAGACGATTCCAGCTACAGGGACCCGAGTGTATAATAATAACCAAACTACAGGGGTTCAGTAATTAGTAGAGAAACTACAGGGTCCTCAGAGTCTATTTGACTATACCCTGAGGTCCTGAGAGTAATTATCTCATTAAATAAACGTACGTAGGCCCTCTTAAAAAACGTACGTAGGAGAATCATTAATAAGGATTCAAATAAACAAACAAAAAAATTCGTTCAATATCTCTGGGCTCTTGTTAAAGATGATGTTAAAGCTCCGGTGAGGTCACCGTCGGCGCCATGTCTTGGTTCGATTATTGATGGCATGAAAACGCTTGACGAAGGGTTTCAAGAGGCTTTGCAGTGAAGCGTGGCGTCTTGTAATTGCGATGAATTTTTTTTGGGAAGAGAATACCTCTCATATTTTCTAGGCGATTAAGTGCACGGCGCGTGGTACGGTTCCTCTTTGGTCCTTTGACCCTCCGTAAGTGAAGTTGCTCGTATTGTAGCTAGGTGTTTTGCCAATGTTTGGTGTATATTTGAGCTGTTTTGACATTTTTTTGGGACATTTTAGTATTGTTATTATCTTGAGTTTGTACTTAGATAATACATATCATTATGCCATCTAATATGCATTATCTGATATTTAAGATACAGCACCATAATATCATGTGCATATTCTTTTGAAAAATATATTACTTCACTTATTAAAAAAATGCGTTAAAGCTGACGACGTGATTATCCGAAACGAGATGCATTTGGAAACGTACGTGTCTGGTAGTAGGTAACCGGAGTTTATTTATTTTAAATCATCGCGGTCCTCTCCTTCCGGCGAATATTTTCCCTCTACGATGATGACTTTGGCCAACAAAATCCCCCGCTGTTATTTGTTTACGTGTCTGCTTTTTTTTTGGGGGTACAAACGTGTCTGCTTATTTATGCTTCTGAGAACAGTACTTTGACTAAAATCGACACGTAATTAATAAACAATGTTCTTAATCAATCCCTATTATCCCGGCTTCGTTTGTTTTTCTTCGAAGAACGGAAAAAGTCTCCCCATAACTATATTGAAATCCATGGTGCCCTTCTAGAAGGAAGAAGATACCTTAATTAACACGACCCTCGAAATCCTTGGTTGGATTACAATTTCAAGTATACAGAAAACCCAATATTCAGGTTTTCTAGTGTTTGAGCGAGAAACTAACCATGGACAAAGAAGAGTAATTAGAAATGATCGAAGTAAAAAAAACTACGTCGGTGGACCTGTATCAAGTTTGATCTTGGTCGGATAGGTATCAAGTTCGCCTTCGTCGGGCTGATAACAAATTAAATTGGCCAAACTTATAACGAAATGGCTTTGACCAGTAATTATAAGGGATCTCGAGTTCTAACCAGACTTGTAACAATTTAGTTTTAGCCGGTACTAAGTCGGTCGAGTTTATAACAAGCTAGCGGCGCCCGAGTTCATACCAAGCAAGTTCTTCAAATGCTCTAGAAACAGCACATCTGATTTTGACCATTCAATTGTTCTCGATTAGGTTTTTTTTCCTTTCCCACAACACGTAGTTAGATATAATTCGTATACATAATTAGAGGTTGCTAGTAAAATTACGTATATATTACGCAAACTGTCAAACTAATGCCGTAAGAACCCACCTAACTAGCTCTATTTATTTGACTATTTCAACGTTAAAACTATTATTTTTACTTTTAAATTTGAACTAGTTTCTGTCTTATATTTTTTTAAAGATAAATTTTACACCACTAATTACACCCAGTCAAATTTGAACTTTAGTCAAATCATTCACGCATTGTACTACTAGGTCAAATGTCATTCCGTCTCTTAAATTTACCTAGATTAGTAAAATCATAAAATTTACAAATTTAGGCATTTAATCCTATTATACGAGGTTGCAGGACGAGTCTCGTCAATTTATCAAAACAAATTAGAACAAATAACTCTTGATAATTAGATCAACCGGTAAGAGAGTTGTTCTAATTTAATCAAGTCTCGAATTTGAGTCCTTGGATACACAACAATGTTAAATACTTGTTAGAAAAAATTTATCACTTTTTAAAATTACTATCCGGCTCGAAATTAGATTGATCGAGTCAATAAACCGGTTAACCAAAAAATAACTCGAAGGAAAAAGTGAATAAACAGAGGCAAGGTCAGAAGCTCAACACTCGCACGTATAAATCATAATAAAACAGAGAGAACACAACAGAAACACAAACCCCCGCGCTTCCCTTGTCATTTTCTCCTTCCTCCTCCTCCTTCTCCTTCTTCTTCTTCCTCCTCCTCACTCAATACGTAACCGCTCAAACAAATTCCCGTCCCTAATTAGAATCAAACCGACCGCTTCCGTGTACGACGGACAGCGGTGTTCCGGTGCGGCGGATACCAGCGACCATGATGATCGTACGGCTGGAGCTGGTAGTAGCGGTTATGGTGTTGGTTTGGAGCGGTTCGTTGTGCGAGGGGCTGGGGACGTTCGGGTTCGACATCCACCACAGGTACTCCGACCCGGTGACGGGGGTTCTGACGGCGGACGGCCTCCCGGAGAAGGGAACTCTCCCCTACTACGCCGCCATGGCCCACCGCGATCGCGTCTTCCGCCACCACCGCCGCGGCCTTCTCTCCACGTCTTCCACTACTACGACGGCACCTCTTACTTTCTCCTCCGGCAACGACACCATCCTGCTTTCCTCCCTTGGATTGTGAGTTAGTTTTCCTCCTTCCATCTTTCTCCATTTTTTATTATAATTATAATAACTATTATTTTTTATATAATTAAAATTTTTAGTACAAGATAGATATCTAACAAAGTCGCCTAGCCTAGTTGAAAACGGAAAAAGAGGCCCCGTCAGCTCCGGGAAATTTTATTAGCCACCGGCGTAAGTCATCAGTTGGTATATTTGACCGACCAAGGTCTCAACAATTAAAAATTTAGAACTCTTTCACCCCATTGGAGATACTTGTGTTGTGCCTGGTCTTTTCTCATGATTTCTAATATTCACGAAATCGATTAATTTAAATCAAAACTCGAAATATAAACGTCAAATTAAATTTTAAAAATATTAATGTAGGTGAGCTCGGAAGTAGAGGCTTAATTCTCTTAGCTTGCCCGTTTGTTTGTTGTTCTGCTTTCGCTTTTTTGCCCTTTTCTCTTTTCAGGTGATAATTACTAATTTTTTGTGATTTCCTGCGTAATAATTGCTATTTCTTTTTTATGTTATGCGATATTCATTCGTAGCCACTACTTGTAGTGCTTTTCCAGCCATTTCAACTTGGTACTTATTCCCACATTAAAAAATAGCGTACACATATATGACTTTGAGTGGCCATTCTATTTCTAGCTATTTATTTGAGGTGTGTCTGTCAGAATTATTTATTTATTTGGCCTTAATACATTTATTTGAGGTGTGTCTCATTCTAGCTTTTAGAAACAAATGAAAAAATAGGGCCAAAGGGGCTTGGCTAGTGCTATTATATGCGGGTCTAGGAAGAGCCGGAGATGGAAATTAAATTATTAGAACTTTGAAGAGAGAAAGTGGAAGGTCGTTGTCATTAGGTAGCAGGCTAGTAATCGTGTGGACCAAACCAAGGGGACAAGAATAAATGGAATCAAGTGTGTATACCAAGTATCCATATTGGAGAAAGCTTTGGTTCCTAAAGAGTTGGACGATTTGGGAAACGAATGTAAGGAGCAGGTTGAGAGTTACGGAATACGGACTCTTTGGGTTGTTTGTGCTAAAAATCACTTTATTATACCAATAAAGATTGATCCGAGTGATAAGAGACTTAAATTTTTTTTAAGGAATTCTTGTTCAGCTGCCTTCTAAGTAGAGTCCCGACCGTTTCACTTGTGTGTTTTTGTACGGTTTCTCTAAGGAATGTTTTCTTCAGGCAAGCATGCTGAATGAGGTGCCACCATCTTTTGGGAGGAACGTGCATCATCTTTCTGGAGCTACATGAATTTCTCCGAAGACGGTGAACGTGCCTCCGAGAGATGGTGCACCTCATTTAGCACGCATGCTAAAGTGATACCCCTTCAGCAGCGTATATGTTTCTTTCCTCATTCTGCTGTTTTCTTGTCAATGCAGCCTGCATTATGCTAATGTCTCAGTCGGATCACCGGAGCTGTCATTCCTTGTGGCGCTAGACACCGGCAGTGACCTCTTCTGGTTACCATGCGACTGCACCAGCTGCGTGCGAGGGTTGAAGACTTCTTCTGGAGAGGTGGGGTCCCGTTGTAGATGTCTTCCTTTGATACTTAAGGTTTTAGCATATGTTCTGTTCTTGAACTCAACAAACATGGTTGCTATTTTGTTTCTTGTTGATGCAGAGCTTTGCGCTTAACATCTACAGCCCGAATGCTTCAGAGACAAGTGATAATGTACTCTGTAGCAGCAGCTCGTGCTCTCTGCAAAAGCAATGCTCCTCCAGTAGTAGCGAATGCCCTTACTTAGTCGAGTATCTGTCCGATAATACTTCCTCGTCTGGGGTCCTGGTAGAGGACAACTTGCATTTGGTTACTGATAATACTGCAATGAAAGATATCGATGCCAAGATCACCTTCGGGTGAGTACAAGCTCCTTCATTGAGTTTGCAATGCGACTTTGACGTAGCTTCTTTCAGTCACGCAGTTGCTGTACTAGAATGCTGCTTGTTTCGTTGCCATTCTGATCGATGTGATTTATTGATCTGCAGGTGTGGTCAAATTCAGTCTGGTTCATTCTTGGAAGGTGCCGCTCCCAACGGCTTATTTGGTCTTGGGATGAGTAACATATCTGTCCCTAGTACCTTGGCAGGACAAGGCTTGATCTCCAATTCCTTCTCAATGTGCTTTGGAGCCGATGGAACTGGAAGAATCAGTTTCGGAGATAAAGGAAGCTCGGATCAAGGAGAGACCCCATTCAATCTGAACCAATCACAGTAAGTCTTTGAAGCTACACTTGAATTCACAATTTTTTTGGTGATGCCTCACTCCTCCTCCTATGTGCAACTTATTGTTCTGCAGTCCAACTTACGACATCAATGCCACTCAAATAAAAGTCGGTGATAGCAACTCTAATGTCGAGTTTGATGCAATTTTCGACTCTGGTACTTCATTCACGTACCTGAACGACCCTGCTTATTCGTTGATCACCAAAAATGTAAGCAGCTTCAACTTTCAGCTAGATTAACTCTCGATACTTGAATATTACATTGGTCTGGAGTTGTAATCACCTGTTCTGTTTGCAGTTCGATACCCTGGTCAAGGACAGTCGGTATACCGGTAACAGCAGTGATATCCCTTTCGAGTATTGTTACGATATGCCGTGAGTAACTCCCTTCCCGGGACCTATCTTTTTTCTTATGCTTCAGTATCTTCCATGCTCAAACTTCTGTTTTAATTGCAGATCAATCAACACAGACCTGGAGATTCCGGTGTTGGAGTTGACGATGAAAGGCGGAGACGTCTTTAACGTAACTGATCCGACAGTGGATGTTCAAATAGCGGTGAGACCTTTCATCCCTAACCATTTTCTTCTCTCTCAATCCAGCACCCTGAATTCTTCTAACCGCTCTTCTGGGACTGCAGACAAACAGTTACATTTATTGCCTGGGCCTATTGAAGAGTGAAGATGTGAACATCATTGGACGTGAGTATCTCGCTTAAACTAATTTAATTTGAATTTCACGCTTCTGTGACATCTTATTAAAGTTTTAAACTGGAATTTGAAGCCAAGAAAGGAGTTAACTAACCTGTCTGTTAGGACCTTGCAATATCTCAGCTTTTGCAAGCATTCCTTACCTTGATTTCTTCATTCACGTTCGTAATCCGAGCCTCTCTCTGCAGAAAACTTCATGACGGGTTACAGCATTGTCTTTGATCGGGAGAGAGAGATTTTGGGTTGGAAGGCGTCAGATTGTAAGTATTCGTTTCACCTTCTCGTTACATCTGGAATTAACAAGGCAGGCTTAACTGAAACGCGATACTTGTTTCATCTGCATAACCAATCCAGGTTATGACAATGTACAAACCAGCACTCTCCCGGTGAGCCCTTCTTCGTCCGTGGTGCCTCCCGCTACCACCGATAAACCGGAAGCCACCACTGGCGGTAAAAATACAAGCAGTACAGGGGCAAGCTCTCCTTCTGGTGCTGGCAGCTTTTCACCGAACTTGAACCCCGTAACTCTCCCGCTGTTACTGATTGCTCTACTTCCATTCTTTGCCATTGTATGATCATTTATCCTCCGGGATCTTTTACCTGTTCTTCTTGATGAGCTCTTCCGTTTTAATAAATATACCCCCATACGAGATCACACATCCATAGGCGTTTTCTTGAGCTATAGATACATAATAATAGATAGGGAAGATCACAGCCTTCTCGTTCTTCGGTAAACTAGGTGTTGTAAATATGTTTTGTATTGTTGTCATAAACTGGATATTTATTAATATAGTTTTAACACAATTTTTGTTTTCGAATTTGCCCATCTCCCGTTGACAGATTTCTCTTCAGCCGTGGACTGGCTTTTACCATCAGAATGAAAATAACAAGAGACCAGCGGGATAACAAATTAATAATAATGTCACTCGGCGACCTCAACGTGATCAAATTAAAGTATCATCTCAATCAAAATGCAGTTCTTACCCAAAAGAAATATATAAATTAATCAAAAATAATAATGTAATTCTCAATCAAAATGCAGTTCTTACTCAATCTTATACAAACCAGCCAGGACTGGTTTTTTACCATCAGAATGAAAATAACAAGTGACCAGCGGGATAATAAATTAATAATAACGTCACTCAGCGACCTCAACGTGATCAAATTAAAGTATCATCTCATCTCAATCAAAATGCAGTTCTTACCCAAGAGAAATATATAATGTGGGAGGTAGACAATCGCCTTCCTCAGCGTCTGCGCTTATTAGCTAAGACCAAAGAATTCTCAATTTCAACCTCGGTGCTGCCTACTTTTTGGCCTTCTTCTTGTTCTTCTTCTCTGTGTTGGTCTTTCTCTGTGTTTGCGCATGGCTAGGATCGGGACTCTCAATTTTCTCAGAAATTCTAGGTAGCATCGCCTTGCGCTTCTTGGACAACTGATCTTTGGACGACAGCTGAACCTGCTGCGAGTTCCTCTTGATCGACTTCACCAATGATGATAACTCGTGCTTCTCTCTCCTTAAGAGAACGGCTTCAGTGTCATTTGGATGATGCACCTCCATATCAGGGTGACCAGACAACAACCCACCTCTTGTCGGTTGGTGTGGAGGCTCTTCCTCATGTGATTCTTTCGGGTCTTCCTTCCGCTGCTTCTGTGACATCTGCCTAACATAAGGTGCACTCCTGCAACCCCAAAAGTCTATGTTCAGTCCAAAGAAGCATGGATTATGTAGCAAAACATGAAATAAAGCCAATGACCAGATCCCTCGTGACAGTCAGTCAGTCGATCACACTACCTAACTTATGCGTAGAACCGTCAATAATTAGACGACGTACAACACCGTACCTTTTGTACTGAGGATCTGTGGGATCCAAAGCAAAGAGCGACGAAGAAAAGACCTTGGAGAACCGTTGATCATTTAAATCGACCGACGGTATTTTGTTGTCATCCACAATTTTTTTTCCTTTCTTACCCTTGGACTTCTTTGGTTTCAAATTATACCCTCTTATACCATTATCATTATCTGCAATCAATAGCTCAAGCTCTGCTGTGGTTGCTTTTGCCTCCTCATCTATATCTACAGAAGATGTTCCTTTTTTACCACCCTTACGACGAGCATCGATCTTGGTAACTTTCTCCAATGACGGTTCGCCAACAAAGAAGTCATCTGCTTCTTCTTCCTTTCCTGCATATCCATCGCTGCTATAATCATCAGACGATTCCTGGGATTTCCTATTGCGGGATTTCTTCTTCTCACGTCTTTTCCTCAGACTTTCATCCCATACTGATTTAGATTCCTTATTCTTCTTCTCCAGGATGTGTTTGCCCATGTCTTCCAACTCAGGGTTAAAAGTAACCTCCATATCCTGGAATTTATCCTCGTCGTCTCCATCAGAGCCATCACCTGACTGGATTAAAGCTAGATATTTGCTTTTCTTTTTCTCCAACTTACTTTTCTTTTTCTCCGATTTGTCCTCTGCACTATCATCACTGTCTTCCTCATCAGTGTCACTATCATCAGCCACATATTCCTTCATATCCAACTCTGCCAGCTTCATAAAATATACAATGCTACAAAATTAGTACACCAATGGAAGCATACATAATTTCAAGAAAAGACATTTCTGTTTAACCTAAGTTTCAAATTTTCAGTTTAAACTTCCCACTCATAACAAAGCGAACTCTAGCTTAAGATTCATTGATATATGTGAAAGGAGAGGACAAAAAGGCCTAAATACCAATACAAATGTGAAGATTCATGGCTTCAAAGCGTCACATTCTAGAAAAGACAGTCACACAAATAATTGAATTTGACAAGACAAAGCAAATTATTGAAACAAGGGTTTAAAGGAAGACGAAGAGGACATTTAAGTTGAACTTGTTCCTAGAGAAGGTTGTTCCCATAACAAGAAGAAGAGGGTGTATGATGAGGAAGATATACCTATATCTAATTTTGCCTTTCAAATAGAGGATATTTGTGCCACTGTAGAATTTTTTTGGGTTTTTTCAAAGAATCGTTCTGGGTCTTCTAGATGTACATGGGCGGAACCCCTCGGTTACTTTTACTTCAACTGTTTATTTATCAAAATAAGCGGAAGCAGGGGATAGCAGAGTACATTTCTCATTTAGCATTATATAACTAGACAGACAGGAGAACTGTTCAGTCATGAGCACTTGGATTATAGTCAAGGAGAGCTACCTGATCACCATCAAGATGCCGTCTGAATGTCTTCGTCCGACGTGGATCATCTTCATCCCAAGAAATATCGATATTGGTATGCTGTAGAGCTTTGGTATTAAAATCCAGTCCCTCGTGCTTTGCAGGTGCCTGAGCAAATCAAAGGTCAGCACTTGCAAGTTACTTCTCTAGAAAAAACAAAACCACTTTCCTTATAAATAAAATTAGAATCACAGCTCCTCCTAATAGAAAAAATAATACCTCTGTGGCAACGTCGCGTGGTGGATGCTTAAATTCCATGGAGTCAGGGATGAATCTCAAATCAAGCACATTAGACGTTCGTTCTAACTCGGTTCCATCACAGGCCTTGTAAATATGATCAGCCGTTGAAACTGAATCGCACTCTACAACAGCATAGTAATACCTGTATACAACGAGGGACATGCACGCTCGTTAGTCATTCAGGCATCAGTATCAAAGTCATATCTAACAAGGTGGATTGAGCAGCTGCATCACAGTCTCTCCCCTTAATGTTTGGAGAAACAGGAATACGACAGGACACCAACACTAAGCAGCACATTGGAGATGGAAAAGCATCAATAGATACTGATGTAATATGTTGGGAAGCACCAAATTTTAGTTCAAGAAGGAAATTAGATGAATTACCCGAGCCTGCTTTTCTCATAGTTCCGCACCTTCTCATAGTCAATCTCGTCGTCACCATCATCATCAGAACCTTCACAGTTCTTCTCATTTTCACCATCAAATAGTCCTACAGGACCATGAACCTCTTCCTCTTTCATTCGTTCAAGACCAAACTCAGATGGATAGACAGAAACAGACAAGATATCCCCACCCTTTGGAAGGAAAGACCTCAACAACACATACAAGTCAACAGCCTACAATTCTCAGGCAAAAAGTTTCCAGGTCAGGATCATTTGTCAAACTTTTCTCCTCCACAATAAACATCATGTATCAACAAAACCCTAGAAATCCCGAACCAATCAACGGTATAAAGGCAATAAACAATAATATACAGAGACAAGAATAGCCAAAACCTACCTGAACATGCCTCCAGTCCATATGAACCACAGCGAGCCGCCGCGTCCCGTCTTCCACAAGGGGCACATTCTCTACCTACCATTCAGACAAGCAACAAAATGATCCTACAGGGACAAAATCGAAGAAAAAGGAACTCCGTCCGTCCACACAACTAATAACGAGCTTCTACCTCGATTTCTGGTACATCATCATCGAAGACCAAAGCCATGTCATCATCATCGGTACTCGACTCGCTCGCTGTTCCTTCTCCCGATTCATCTCGCTCCTCCTCCTCCAAATCCTCGCTCTCGCTCTCTTCGGATTTCTGGTAGTAATGCTTGAGATCGGCATTTCCCTGCTTCCGCTCCGTCTTCTTCCCGCGCTTGTCCAACGACGCCTTAGCGGCGAAGTTCTTCCAGGTGAAGATCTTATTGAAGCGGGAGTCGATCTTCACCTTCGCTTGCTTCTTCCGCAGCGTCTGGAAGCGCGGGTCCGACTTGGCCCTAGCGAATCGCTCGTCGGCGATGACCTTATTCCCATTCTCGACGCCGTCGTTTACGGACTTGTTTGGCTTAGTTTTGCTTTTGTTTTCGGCGGTTTTCTTCTCCTTCACCATGGCTGCGAGGCGGAGGTACGAATTTTAGGGTTTAACGGCGTCGGACTGGCTTTTATTCTGTTTGCAGCGGCAAGTAAAACGCTGCGTTTTCCTCCAAAAACGCATAACGCTGCGTTTAGCGGCCGCTTTTTTCGCGGGCGGGGAGACTCATTATGGAATAGCGGCGTGCCGCGGGATTTATAGGCTCTCTCTGATTTGTTTGAGGAAAACGCTGCGTTTAGTGGCGTGCTCTCTAATCACGAATTTAGTTTATTTAATTATTAATTAGTATTTTTAAGTTATAGGTGCTAACGCGAAATTTACCTTTTATTTTCAAACAATTAAACAAATACTCATTTGCTAAATACTTGTTTTAATTAAACTAATATATATTGAAAATATATAATTTTTTTGTTGGGAGAATTTTATCACCATAAAATATATTGGTAGGAGTTATATAAGAATCTGCATTGTTGTTATAAGTCTTTTTTTAGTTGTTAGAAATGTATTTTTTTGTTAGAAGAACTTTATCACCATAAAATATCTAAGTAAGAGACATATAAGAGTATGCATTATTGTTATCATCATCTTCTAATAGTTGTTGGAAATGTATAATTTTTTAAGAGAACTTTATCCCCACAAAATATATTAGTCGGAGATATATAAGAATCTGCATTATTGTTATCATTATAATTTAATAGGAGATATAACGTGAAATTTATCTTTTATTTTGTAATAAATACTCAATCATCGATTAAATAGTTATTCTAATTTATTACAAAAATCTTGAATTCGAATATTCTCATTAGAAAAAATTTATCACTTTAAAATAATATCTAAATATGATATATATAGAAGTGGATTCGGTACGTAGTCTAATAGTGGTTATTGACAGGGCACTCGAAATTTGGTTCCACGGCCGCGAGACTGCCCTAGACTTGAGGCTTATTGCGGGAATACCACCGGCGGTTGCCCTAACCTTCGTGGTCCGGAAGAGGATTTGATTTTTGTTGATTTGTTTATTGACTATGTTCTTGTTTTTTAAGAAGGGGTATTCTTGTTGATTTTGTCTCCAACTCTATTTTTGTTGATTTCTTTGATCTGTTTTGCTCATCAATTATATGTAGGCCTAGTTTATTTCTGATGGAATGTTATCCGAATGTGTTCTTGATGAGCTTGAAAAATCTGGTATTTAGAATGAGAAGAGGCTAAGAGGTTTTTGGTTTGTTTCACTTCCGTGTACATATTAAAAGAGAATGGAATTTTTATTTTGTTATTTGGGTTTTTTAACATGATAATATAGCTCTCTGTGTATATTTTGTCGTTTCATTTTGATGTGATTTTGCAAGTGGTCAATTTGAAAATGTTGTGACCAAAGCGAACACCCGGTTATGACCAAATGACACACCCGGTTATGTTAAAATGAGATGTCTGGCTATGACTAGTGGCATGCCTAACTACGTCTAATGACATGACCAGTTAATATTTAATAAATCTTATAAGTAAGTAATTAATTAATTAAATATCATACTCGGTTATGCTAAAATGGCATGCACGGCTATGTCTAATGGCATGCCCGGTTAATATTTAATAAAACGTATAATTCTTTTGAGGTGTGGTCGGCATATTTTGGTTGGGGAGCTACAACTTCTTACTCCGGAGTTCGATTGAGATGATTCAAATTATTATGCTAAGATAAAACGTATATCTACAACTTTTATGTTTATAACTTCTCCAAATTTTTAGTATAAAGATGTCAAAAATTCATTTGAAGTCAAAAGTCGACCGAGTTGCAGTTGAAAGATTTCGGTTGGGGAGCTACAACTTCTTCCTCCGGTGTCTGATTGAGGCAATTCAAGTTGCTATGTGAATATGAGATATATATCAATAAATTTAAAGTTTATAACTTCTCCAAATTCTTAGCGTATAAATGTCAAAATTTTATTTGAAGTTAAGAGTTGACGGAGTTGTGGTCGACACATTTTGGTTGGAGAGCCACAACTTCTTACTCCAGAGTCCGATTGAGGTAATTAAAGTTGGTGTATAAAGCTGAGACGTATATCTACAACTTTAAAGTTTATGACTTCTTCCAATTTGGAGTGTAAGGATGTCAAAAATTTATTTGAAGTCAAGAGTTGATCGAGTTATAAGCGGCTGGAAGGTGTCATCTACAAGTGTGCTATTTGTTCCTGAATGAAATTGTTAAATGGTATGCCTGGTTATGTCAAATGACATACCCAGTTATGTCAAAATGGTAGCCCCAGATATGTCTAAATGACATGCTTGGTTACGATCAATCGGCATGCCCGGGTACGATAAAAGTACATGCTTGGTTACGATCAATTGGCGTGCTCGAGTATGATAAAAAGACATGCTTGGTTACGATCAATTGGTATGCCCGGGTATAAAAAAAATGCATGCTTGGTTACTGTTAGGGATTGTTCCAAATTCCTAATTAGAGTAGGGCTCTATTTCCTGATCAGAATAGAGTACTAGTCTCCTATATATATACGGCCTATGCCTAGGTCTTATTTGTACTAGTTGAGAGTTGTGAGGTAGAGAGAACCCTCACGGAGGCCTTGTAACCGATTGGACTCACATAGTGGACGACTCTCCTTTGCCCGTGGTTTTCTCCCCGTCTTGGGGTTTCCACGTAATTCTTGTGTCTCGTATTTTACTCGTTTCGATCTTATTTCTCAACAATTGGTATCAGAGCCGGATCTGAGTATACGAGTATTTGACACGAAAAAAAAAAAATCCGTGAACAGTAAACCGATTTGGGGAAAATCGAGATTTAGGGTTTTTTGAGATCCCTTGGAGCTGCCGCCGTTCAGCCAGCCGACCGCCGCCCGCTCGTCCGTCCGCTGCTGCCCGAGGAGTCCGGCGTCGTCCCGCCGCTCGCTGTCTTCGGGGAAGTCGGAGAAGAATCGGGGAGAGAGAGGGAGTTCTCGGGGTTCTTTGAGATCGGAACCCGTCGCCCGTGGAGGAGGCCTGCGCCCCGTCACCGCGCCGTCGCCCATCGCCTGGAGGGGACCGACCCGCTCGCTCGTCGCCTTGGAGCTGCTCGTCGCGCCGCCGTTCGCCGTTTTTTGGGAAGAGAGAGAGGACCGTCGGGGAGAGAGAAAATCTCGCTCAAACCCGAGCCGCCGCTGCCACCACCGCCCAGCACCGCCACCGTCGTGCCCACTCGTGGTGGCCCGCCGCCAAGCCGCCGCCCCTTTGGAGTTTTGGGTTAAAAACCCTAATTTCCGAGTTGACTTGGTCAACAGCTTGACTGGTTGACCAAAAGTCAACTGTTTTGGCTGATTTTGGTTTTCTAACCTGTTTTGAGCGGATTTCTTGGTTCGAGTGTTTTCAGGATGACTTCGATGAAGTACGAGATTCCTCAATTGACGAGGAAAACTAATTTTTCCTTGTGGCAGGTCAAGATGCGCG
Organism: Hypericum androsaemum; assembly: GCA_963995505.1. NCBI lineage: Eukaryota > Viridiplantae > Streptophyta > Magnoliopsida > Malpighiales > Hypericaceae > Hypericum > Hypericum androsaemum. Next base: position 22,062,551 of record OZ023181.1, read on the forward strand.
CTATTCTGACACATTTAGAGCTGGATGAGACTCTACTTGATGAGAAGTCGATGCCTTCGAGTTGGGATGATGCGATGAAGGCGTCAAAGAACCGTAAGGCTGTGAGTCAGATCCAGTTGCATCTGTCAGATGATATTTTGCGGGACGTGTTGAAGGAGATAACCGCTTCCTCATTATGGGCAAAGCTTGAAAAGTTGTGCATGCCCAAGAGTTTGACCAACAAACTGTGCTTGAAGCAACGACTGTTTTCTATCCGGATGCAAGAAGATAAGTCTGTTCATGACCACCTTAATGAATTTAAGGATATAGTGGCTGATCTTAGAACTCTGGATGTGAAATATGATGATGAAGATCTTGCTTTATTGTTATTGTGCTCGTTGCCTGTTTCTTATCAGCAATTCAGAGATACTCTGTTGTTCAGCCATGATACTCTGAGTTGGGATAATGTTCATGATTCGCTCTTGGAGAAAGAGAGAATTGATAAGCACACTGTGAGTTCCTCTGAAAATAGCCAAGGGACTGGCTTGGTTATGAGAGGGAGGTATGAGGAGAGGAATGCTAAGTCTGGTTCGAGGAAGAAGAGCAGAAGCAAATCAAGGTCAAGGCACAAGGATAAGACTTGTTTCAATTGTCATAAGGTTGGGCATATTAAATGGTTCTGTCCGGAGTTGAAGAACAAGAAGAAGGGCGAAAAGTCCAGTACTCCGAAAGGAGAAAGTTCTGATAGCGGCAGTGCTAGTGTTGCCACCACCACTCAGAAAGAAGAATCTGATGGAGACCTTTTGTCTGTGATTGATGGGAAGTCTAAAGTTGATGCTGCCTGGGTCCTTGATTCTGCTTGTACATTTCATATGTGTCCTATCCGGGACTGGTTTTCAACATATGAACGTGCTGAGGGTAATTTTCTCATGGGAAATAATTTTGTCTGCAAGGTTGTTGGTATTGGCACAGTGAAGATCAAGATGCATGATGGTGTCATTCGAACCTTGACGAATGTGAGGCATATCCCTGATTTGAAGCGGAACTTGATTTCGTTGAGTACTCTTGATACATTGGGGTACAAGTATACCGGAGAAGGTGGAGTTCTTCGTGTGAGTAAGAACTCATTAGTGCATATGAAAGCCAAAAAGGAGGTTGGAAATCTGTATGTTTTGCAGGGTTCTACAGTTACAGGGACTGCTGCTGCTGCATCTGGCTCGTTGACAGATTCTGAGAATACCTCATTGTGGCATATGCGACTTGGTCACATGAGTGAGAAAGGCATGACCGAGCTGAATAGGAGAGGATTATTATGTGGACAGGGTATTGGGAAGCTGAAATTTTGTGAGCACTGTGTGTTTGGCAAGCAGAAGAAAGTCAGTTTTCAGAAAGGTGTGCACACTACAAAGGGAAAACTTGACTATGTTCATTCTGATCTTTGGGGACCGTCTCAAGTTGCAACAAAGAATGGTTCCAAGTATATGCTGACTATCATTGATGATTATTCAAGGAAGGTGTGGGCGTTCTTCTTGAAGAGCAAGGATCATGTCTTTGTCACTTTCAAGCAGTGGAAGACTATGATTGAGAAGCAGACTGGGAGAGATGTCAAGCATCTCCGCACAGACAATGGATTGGAGTTTTGCTCTAGTTGGTTTGATGAGTTCTGCAAGAATGAGGGTATTGTCAGGCATAAGACAATCCCTGGTACACCTCAACAGAATGGAGTCGCTGAAAGAATGAACAGAACTTTGTTGGAGAAAGTTCGTTGTATGCTGTCAAATGCTGGTTTGCCTAAGTCGTTTTGGGCTGAAGCTGCTTCCACTGCCTGTCACCTTGTAAATCGTTCACCTCATGCATCACTTGATGGCAAGGTACCTGAAGAATTGTGGTCTGGAAATCCTCCTAATTATGCTGATTTGAAGATATTTGGGTGCCCTGCCTATGCTCATGTGAATAATGGCAAGTTAGAGCCAAGATCTGTGAAATGTATCTTCCTTGGCTATGCTTCTGGAGTGAAGGGATACAAGTTGTGGTGTCCCGAGCTGTCTAAGGTCTTGTTGAGTAGGAATGTTATTTTCAAAGAGACAGACATGCTGAGTAAGAGGGAGGATATTTCTTCACCTGGTGTTCCGAGTGCTCCAAGTGTGGACTTGCAAAAGTCAAAAGTGCAGGTGGAGTTTGATGATGATCCAGAAGCTAGTTCCTTCCGTGATGTTGATTGCCATGGTCCTACTCATGGTGGGTTGTCTGATGAAGCTGAGAATGTTGGCACAGTTGAGAGGGAGCCACCGTATTCTATTGCTAGAGACAGGCCCAGAAGAATTATCAGGCCTCCACAGAAGTTGGGTGAGGCTGATATTGTTGCTTTTGCCCTGAATGTGGCAGAAGAAGTTGATAGCTGTGAAGAACCGTCTAGTTACTCAGATGCTGTGAAGTCGAAAGACTCTGCTAGATGGTTGGTTGCTATGGAGGTTTGAGATGAAAGATTTGGGTCCTGCTAAGAAGATTCTTGGTATGGAGATTGCCAGAGATAGAGGAGCAAGGAAATTATTTCTGAGCCAGGAGAGTTACATTGAAAAGGTACTTGACAGGTTTGATGTGACTGGTAATCCTGTGAGTACTCCTCTTGGTACACATTTTCAGCTTTCGTCTGCCTTATCTCCACAGTCAGCTGCTGAGGTCGATTACATGTCTGGTGTTCCATACTCCAATGCTGTTGGTTCTCTGATGTATGCTATGGTTTGCACACGCCCGGATTTGGCCTATGCTGTGAGTGTCGTTAGCAGGTTTATGGCAAATCCTGGAGAAGGTCATTGGAGAGCAGTGGAGTGGATTATGAGGTACTTGAAGGGTACCAAGGGCGTGTGTCTACAGTTTGGACGCACCAGTGATGGAGTTGTTGGTTTCGTAGATTCAGATTATGCTGGAGATCTTGATAAGTTCAGATCCTTATCTGGATATGTCTTCACTCTTGGAGGATGTGCTATCAGTTGGAGAGCTTGTCTACAGGCCACAGTGGCGTTGTCTACCACTGAGGCGGAGTACATGGCTATAACTGAAGGTGTGAAGGAGGCTATCTGGTTGAAAGGTTTCTTCAGTGAAATCTGTGAGATGCTGCAGGTCAGTACAGTGTACTGTGATAGTCAAAGTGCTATCCATCTCACGAGGGATGCTATGTATCATGAGAGGACAAAGCACATTAATGTGAGGTACCACTTCATTCGGGAGCATGTTGCTCAAGGTGACATTGTTGTGAGCAAGGTGGGTACCAAGGACAACCCTGCAGACATGTTGACGAAGCCGCTTTCTGGTACTAAGTTCGAGCATTGCTTGGACTTGGTCGGTGTTCATGCTTGATGCTGATTGCCCTTAGGGGCTGATGGTGAAGGTGGAGAAACGTTGAAGATGGAGTCATAGAATTTGGTCCAAGGTGGAGATTTGTTAGGGATTGTTCCAAATTCCTAATTAGAGTAGGGCTCTATTTCCTGATCAGAATAGAGTACTAGTCTCCTATATATATACGGCCTATGCCTAGGTCTTATTTGTACTAGTTGAGAGTTGTGAGGTAGAGAGAACCCTCACGGAGGCCTTGTAACCGATTGGACTCACATAGTGGACGACTCTCCTTTGCCCGTGGTTTTCTCCCCGTCTTGGGGTTTCCACGTAATTCTTGTGTCTCGTATTTTACTCGTTTCGATCTTATTTCTCAACAGTTACGATAAATTGGTATGCCCGGTTATGATAAAATGACATGTTCGTTAAATATTAAATAAAACTTATTATAAATTGGTTAATAAATTAAATTACATGGCCTGTTATGCCTAAATGATATGTCCGATTATGTAAAAATGGCAAGTCCGGTTATATCTAAATGGCATGCCAGATTAATTTTTAATAAAATTTATAATAAATTAAATAACTAATCAAATGGCAGAGCCGATTACGATAAAATGGTATGCCCGATTTAATAAAATGGGAGACCCAGGTATGATTAAATGGCATGTACGGTTACAATAAAAAAGCATGATAGGTAATCACCAAAAAGCAGACCGATTACGATAAAATACCATGCGATGTTATGACCAAATGACAAACTCAATTACGATAAAATGGCATGACCGTTATGTTTTAATGTTATGCCCGGTTAATAAGTAATAAAACTTATAATAAATTAAATAATTATTTAAATGACATACCTGGGTATGACGAAGGGCATGTCTGGCTATGTCTAATGGCATACCCGGTTATGTTTAAATGATTAATATTAAATAATACATATAATAAAAATTAAATAAATAATAGTCGTGCCAATTTTAATAATAGATCATGCCAATTTGTCATAACAGATTACTCCATTTTATCATATCAGTTCAGGCCAATATCGAACTAATTTCTTATAATGTATAATATTTAATAATACATGTTTTTTTAATTAAAAAATAAAATCCACCCCAATTACATCCAAATGACAAAAAAAATTCACATGGCTGAATGAAATTCACAGTGGGTGCCTTTTTATCGTTTAGTGAATTTACATGGCAGTCGCTCGTGTTTTTTTCTTCTCTTGACTATTTTGCCCTTGTCCGTTCAATAAAGAAAAAAGTTTTCTGTTCCTAATCTAAACCCGAAATATATTAGCATACGTGGTCAAACGGACATCAAATAAATAATTAATTTCTCTTTCATCTACATATAATAGAACCCGACCAAATATTTTGCTACCCATGGTGACCTGGTCCAACCAGGTTACCAAATAAAGATTTATGTTTATGTATAAATTGTAATAAATACACAAAAATTATGCATCCGTAATTATAAAAAAGAAAAAATTACAATAAAGTAATAAAATTAAGATTACAAAAATTGTAATACAAAATTAAAAAGAATTAAATCAAGCTACAAATCGAATATAAAAAATTATGCAATAAAAAAAATTTTAGATTGTGCATCCAAATATGTCAATATGGACTATTTACAAAGAATTGAAAAAATATGAATATGAATATTATTTATTTTCAAATATTATTAAAAATGACTTCAATTTAATAACCACGCAAATTACATGCACAAATATATATTTTAACGAATAACATCGTGTCATGTGTTATTTAGATTAAATTAAAGTTTAAAAAAAATATTTTTGGCCAACCGGTCAGTCGACCAGCCAACTTCGGTTGGCTCCTTTTACCCTTTTTCTTTTTATAAAGTATTTTGTCCATTTCTTTCAACCAGTTGCCATAGATTGCCGATGTGAATAGTCTTAGACCACCAGGGGAAGCCCTTCCACCTGGAGTGGGGATGTCTCGCGCCCTACCACAGTGCCACGACTAGCTTAATTATTATTTTTTTACTTTTCTATCTAGTTAGTTACACTTGGTACAATATTATTTGTATAAATTTTTTCGGATATTATTTGTGTGGTTAAAAAAATTGGAGTTATCTTTAAACAATATGAAAATTCGTATTTTTTGGCATCTCTTTTTACCTCGAATTAATTCTATCTAATTTTGTATTTCAACTTTTGTAATTAATTGTATTACTTAATCATAATTTTTTTCCTGTTTAGAATTACAGAATAATTATTTTCGTATATTTATTATAATTTTTATATAAACAAAAAATGATAGTAAATAATATGTAGATGAGAGAAAAATTAATTGTTTATTCTGTGATCTAGGTTGGGGCTTGTTGCTGGTGTGGGTAGAAAAATATTTAATTGGGTTGGTTTGATGTGAATGAAAAAAATTAATTATTTATTCCGTGATCTATGTTCGAGCACGTTACAGTGATCTTAGGAGCTATGTTTATTTAACATTTTTTTATAGATTTTATTTCCGTATACTACAAACATGCGTTCCAATATAACTACATGTACAATCAAAATTAATCATAATGAGCTAAACGCTTATGTGCCAGAAATATTAATAGACGTATTCATAACCTTTCAATCTGTCTCGGAAAATGTTTGAAGTTAGAATTGTAGAGCTTTACCCCCGAAGGGAGCCCTTCCAGAAATTCTCGAAGGCCTAGGTCAAGCCCAGGCCTAGGAGGGGGTTTGGAAATAGTTTTCAACCAGCAATAGACGCGCCTCGGTTAGACTACCTACAGCAGTTGGCCGAGCCGAGCGCTCGGCCAATATTTAATGATTTAAAAAAAAAAACAGAAAACAAGTGATGAACGCTCGGCCGAGCGGATTGGCCAGCCAATCCCGCTCCCGAGCGGATTGGTTGGTCAATTTATTTTTTTTCAATAATCTAACTATCTAGTTATTTCCACTTGGTATAATATTATTCGTAAAAATAGATTTATTCGGATAAGATTTGTGTAGTTATAAAAATTGAAGTTATCTTTAACAAAATTAAATTTTTTTTTAATATCTATAAAAAATAGAGCCCAATATTGACATATTTTGATTCACAATTTGTATTCCAATTTTTGACATAACTAAATCGTTCGAATATTAATTTCAAACATATTTTTGGCATTCTTATACTTCGAATTTGAAGAAATCATAAACTAAAAAGTTGTAGATATATGTCCCACCTTCACAAAGCAACTTGAATCAACTCAATTAGACTACGGAATAAAAAGTTGTGGCTCCCAAATCGAAACTCGTACTCGTAACTCGCTCGACTATTGACTTCAAATATATTTTTGACATTCTTATACTTCGAATTTGGAGAAGTCATAAACTAAAAAGTTGTAGATATATGTCCCACCTTCACAAAGCAACTTGAATCAACTCAATTGGACTACGGAATAAAAAGTTGTGGCTCCCAAATCAAAACTCGTACTCGTAACTCGCTCGACTATTGACTTCAAATATATTTTTGACATTCTTATACTTCGAATTTGGAGAAGTCATAAACTAAAAAGTTGTAGATATATGTCTCACCTTCACAAAGCAACTTGAATCAACTCAATTGGACTACGGAATAAAAAGTTGTGGCTCCCAAATCAAAACTCGTACTCGTAACTCGCTCGACTATTGACTTCAAATATATTTTTGACATTCTTATACTTCGAATTTGGAGAAGTCATAAACTAAAAAGTTGTAGATATATATCCCACCTTCACAAAGCAATTTGTAGCTTAAATTATTTTTATCTAATTTAGTATTCCAATTTTTGATTTTGTAATTTTATGACTTAATCACAATATTTAATCGTGTTATTGAAAACATAATTATTTTCGTAATATATAATTTTAATCTAAACAAATCAGAGTAGATAATATGTAGATGAGAGAGAAATTAATAATTTATTCTGTGAACTGGGTTGCTGATGTGGGTAGAAAATATGTAAGTGGATTGGATTGGGTAGGAATTGGGTATGGAAGAGAGAGAAATTAATAATTTATTCCGTGACCTGGATTGGATGGGTTGCTGATGTGGATAGTCTTAGTACCTCATTAGCTGCGTCATTGCCCCAAGCGCAAAGATACTTCTTTCATCCGACCAACTTGTTATTTATAAGGCTTCGTGCGGCCCTCCACCTTGCTATTCCTGATGTGAGATACCGAGGCAAATTAATTATCAAGCGGGCTCTAATTTTATTAGAGGAGCGATGCAGTAGAGCCCAGTACAGGCACGGCCCACGGCTACAAAGTACAATACCTTTGGTAGGTGGATATTTTATTTAATTGTTGCAATAATTATAATAAAAATATGGCACCAATAAATTTAGAGGAGCAAATAATCTTAAATAATTCAATAGATCAATAGTCAGTAAAACATGAAGGCTATGAGTACTATTCTTGCGAGTTTCCCTAGAATTGTCCAACAGAAATGAAATTTTAAATTATAAATTAAATATATGATCGGACCAAATAAGATTATTTTGGATTCATAAACAAATTACAGATTTTTAATAAACCAAGCATAAAGTGTAAATAAAAACTGAGTTCTCCAAATAAGAATTACACGTTCAACCAAGCAATAATAAAATTGTTATAGTTGAATTATGTTTTGTATTCGAATCTCTGAAAATTCATTCGTATTAAATGATTAATCAGAGAATTTTGAGATCTATCCAACCCAATGCGCTGATCATATAAAAAGCTTAATCTAACCAAATAAATTAGTACAAATTAAGACTTAGATGGATAAGAAGCTGACAAGATGGGCCCCGCACCTGATTAACACATTCCCGCACCATCCCTAATCCAGTGACACGTCACCCCCACCCCCCACCACCATCCTGCAGCGACCTTCAAGCTCGCCCCTTGAACTTCTTTCTCCTCTCTTCTCGAACCGAAACATCAACAGTTCCCCACCTTCCTCTCTCCCCCATGGCTCTAGCTCGTTACTTGCTCGCCGTCCCATCCGAGACCTTGAAGTCACCATCCATCTCCCCTTCCAACTCCGACCCATTTCCTCATCCCTTATTCCCCAGACCTTCTCTCTCCCTTCCCCGCTGCAAGCCCTTCACTCTCCCTCTCAAATCGGAACACAGAGGTAACCAACTCGGCCCCACCCCACCAACCCCGGCGGTGGTCCAGTTCTGAGCTTTATTAGAAAGTTTCGTGCTTTTACTGGTTGTTTATTTGGGGTTTTTTTTTGTTTTTTGTTTGTAAGCAGTTAAAGCTAATCCGCAAGAAGCAGAAGCCAGCGTGGCAGCTGACGCGTTCACTAGCTTCAAGCACCTGCTTTTGCCTATCACCGACAAGAACCCTTATCTCTCCGAGGGCTCTAGACAGGTCTTACGCTTAATTCTCTCTTTAATTTACCGATAATTGTTGCCGAGCCGCGATATTTTGTGGGGATTGAATGACAAATTTGTATATTAGTATGTACTGAATTGTAAATATTTAGACCACAGAATGGCAAGTGCCTCCATGGCTTGGCTTGTGCGCAACTCTCGCTGGTTCGGTTCTCTGCTGTTCACATTTATCTTGATTATTGTCTGTTGGTGATATTTGATTAGGCTGCTGCAACTACCGCTGCTTTGGCGAAGAAGTATGGGGCTGACATCACTGTTGTTGGTTCGTATGCTGGGTTACTCGTTGGATCATTCTTGTGCAGAACGCGGTTTAGTTTGCTTCGTCGGGCAATGATTGGTTGTTTTCTTCCCCTGCAGTGATTGACGAAAGGCAGAAGGAATCTGTGAAGGAACTCGAAACTCTCATGTCTAGCATCCGCTGGCATCTCGATGAAGGTATGTGTGCAATATGATCATGAAACTTTGGGCTTCATGTGGCCGTCTTTTGATGAGAGTACCAGCTGCTTGCTCAGCTTGTATCTTCATACCACTTGTGCTACCACTGTCGTTATTATTTACATGTCTGTAGCGAGGCATTCAACGAGAACATTGGAACAGGTGGCTTCCAGGAGTTCAAACTGTTGGAGAGGCTAGGTGAAGGGAGCAAACCCACGGCCATCATTGGTGAGGTTGCAGATGACCTGAACCTGGATTTGGTCGTTATGAGCATGGACGCAATCCACTCGAAGCACGTTGATGCAAACCTACTGGCAGAGTTCATTCCCTGCCCCGTCCTACTTTTGCCATTGTAAACCTTTGGCATTCTTGCAGCGCCAAGCACGAGGTGTTTTATTTCTCGGCTCTGCTTTTCGCTCATCAGTCTTTTGGTACATATTTTGCGAGTTTGCTCATATCCGAACCAAAAAACTGATGATTATCGGTATGATGCTATTAATATTTAGACTGAGTTATCCTACTGAAACAGCATACTGTTGTTTGTTCGAACTGATCTGTCACCTTAAATTCAGTAGCTACTTTATAAGGCTTCGGAGCAAGCTCCACATCTGGGATGAGCCATCGAGGCCAATGATACACCCCTCGGTTCTAGATGACGACCATCCATAGCTTGTCCTAGTTTCCCGTTTTGCTTCTACTATGGATTATGGGCAGCTTTTAGTAGCTAGAACAAAGATGAACCCCTCGGTAACTTGAAACCAAGGATACAGCTATGGCCTTGAATGGAAAACGCTATTGTTACTAACAAAATGTTAAAAAGATTCTTGTTGGAAAAAGGGGAGAGAGAGAGGGCGAGAAATAACAATAAAATATTGAGGTCAAAGTTGAGTTTTGTCTTACCATTTTGACAAACTCTTGTACCACATCGGTTTGTGCAAGAATGAAAATTGAGTTTAAAAGGAGATGTGTATTATAGGGTTTGTAAAGAGTTTGTGAGAAGAAAAGACCTCGCGCGCATGTGGTGGGCCGAAAATGGGCTTGTTCTGTGTATTTTGACGATTTCGCCCCCCTGCGCGCATGAAATTGTTTTTGGCTGTTGAAGTCAACAACGTTTTTCCTTGCGAAAACTCCCCGATTTTTTGCTCCCACGTTTGTGGCTGAGTCAAAGTTTGTTGCCAACGTTCGAATTTGGCCCAGATTTTTGTGCCCCACGTATCTCCTTCTAACGCTATAAATAGGAGCTGATACCCAGCTTCTGTGACACACCACACCTCTCCTCTCTAACGTACATTACTTCCGTCAACAACGTTTTTTCTTACCTTGCGAAAACTTCCCCGATTTTTTGCTCCCACGTTTGTGGCTGAGTCAAAGTTTGTTGCCAACGTTCGAATTTGGCCCAGATTTTTGTGCCCCACGTATCTCCTTCTAACGCTATAAATAGGAGCTGCTACCCAGCTTCTGTGACACACCACACCTCTCCTCTCCAACGTACATTACTTCCGAGTGCTTTCTTGTTCTTGTTAGTTTACAGGTTACCCGAGGCTTCCCCTTGGACGAGCCTGTTTAATCCTGGAAAGTCATCACCGCCTAGTGAATTTATTCTTAAGGACAATGCTCCGCAGCACGACTCAGGCTATCGGTGTTTGGTTCGAGTTTTGTTCGAGTGCAGCTGTGGTTCGGCCAACAATCTTAAGAATCAATGTCTTCCTCCAACGATGCTGCTACCTTTCCTCCTACTACCGACAGCCCTGCTGCCACTCCCACCGATCCTACTGCTGTTGTTCCCGTCGGTCTACCTCCGACCTTGCCTCCTGCTGCGATGCTTCCTCCTCCCGGGCCAGCTGCTGTCATGTTCGCCAAGCCGTTTCCAGACATATCTAAAATAGAGGTGTTTACTGGTGTCAACTACAAGAGGTGGCAGTAGCGAGTCTGCACCGTCCTCGACATGCATGGGGTGGTCTCTACCCTTACCGAAGGCTGACCTTTGCCCCAGGCCATCCCAGCGGTGCAAGAGGCATGGTTAAATGGCAATAAGGTATGTATGCATACTATCCTCAGCGCTGTATCTAACGACCTGTTTGATGTGTACTGCACGTACAAAGAGGCACGAGAAATCTGAGAGTCCATGAAGGTCAAGTACACCCGAGGATGTTGGAAAGCAGAAGTTTGTGACCGGGAATTTCTATCATTGGGAGATGACAGATGACATGGATATCAAGCTGCAGATCAACGAGTACCACAAGATGCTTGAAGACCTGAAGGCTGAAAACATAACTTCGCCTGATGAGTTTGTTGCAGGAACCCTTATTGAGAAGCTGCCAGATTCGTGAAATCATACAAATAGCATTTGAAGCACAAGCACAGGCAGATGGCGCTGACTGACCTGATCACGCATATCATCATCGAAGACACCAATCGAAAGGAGATGCGTGCTGATAAAGCCAAGGCGATGACGTCAAAGGCTAATCTGGTGGTGAACAACACGAACAACAAGAGGTACGAGAAAAAGAAACTGATCAATTTCCCAGGCCCACAATTACCTCTTTCAAGAAGAAATGGACGTGTTTTGTGTGTGGAAAACCTGGGCATATTGCTCGATTATGTCGGTATAAGAAGGGAGATGATAATCCTCCTAAACCTAAGGTGAACTTGGTTAAAAGAGATGTTATTATTGCTGTGGTTTTTGAAGTCAACATTATGACCACTATGAATAAGTGGGTGATCAATTCTGGTGCTACTAGACACATTTGTGCTAACAAGAATGTGTTTACCTCTTACACTCTAGTAGGGGATGGTGAAGAATAAGTGTTCCTTGGTAACTCTCGAACTACTCCAGTTCTTGGCAAAGGAAAGGTTCTTCTCAAGTTGACTTCTGGCAAAACCTTGGCTTTGAATGGTGTACTCCATGTGCCTTCTAATCTTGTCTCGGTTGCTCTGTTGGAAAAAGTTGGCGTGAAAGTCACCTTCGAATTTGACAAGATTGTTATGACTAGGAACAATGTTTTTGTGGGAAAGAGTTATTGTGATCAGGGACTTTTTGTACTTAATGTTGTTGAGAATAATGAGAATGCATCTTCTTCTGCTTACTTGATTGATTCGTTTGATATGTGACATGCTAGATTAGGACATGCTAGTGCACAATATATTCAACGAATAAAAAGACAAGGGCTAGTAACAATAAAGAAAAATAATCTTGCAAATAAATGTGGTATATGTGTTAAGTCTAAACTAGCTAAAAAGACGAATCATAAAGTTCAAAGAGAAACCGAACTCCTTAATTTAATTCATACAGATTTAGGAGACCTTAAACCGACTATGTCTAGAGGTGGTAAGAAATATTGCATAACTTTTATAGAAGATTTTTTTAGATATACGAAAATATATTTACTTAGAAATAAAGACGAGGCATTTGATATTTTTCTATTGTATAAAGCTGAAGTAGAAAATCAATTAAATAGAAAGATTAAGAGAGTTAGGTCAGATAGAGGCGGTGAGTATGTTCTATTTAATAAATTTTGTGAAAAAGAAGGAATAATTCATGAAATAACTCCACCTTATTCACCTGAGTCTAATGAGGTAGCTGAAAGAAAAAATAGGACTTTAAAAGAAATGATGAATGCCTTATTAATTAGTTCCTCTGCGCCGAAAAATCTTTGGGGTGAAGCTTTATTAACTGCATGTTATTTACAAAATAGGATACCCTATAAGAAAACCGGCAAAACTCCTTATGAGTTATGGAAAGGTCATAAGCCTATTTTGAAATATTTAAAAGTGTGGGGGTGCTTAGCTAAAGTAATGCTACCTGATCCTAAGAAAAGAAAATTAGGTTCGAAAATATCTGATTGTTTATTTGTTGGTTATGTAAAATAGTGTTGCATATAGATTTCTTGTATTGAAGAGTAATGTACTTGATGTTAACACTATTATAGAAACCAAAAATGCTGAATTTTTTGAACATATATTTCCTTTAAAATCAAGAAGGATTTGTGATAATGGAAATGAAGGAAATAATAGTGAGGTTGCATGTTTAGAAAATGAGGATGAAAATTCCTGTGAGGAATTTAGAAGAAGTAAAAGACTAAGAAAAGAAACTTCTTTTGGAAATAATTTTTATACTTATCTTGTTGATAATGAACCTCAAATTTTTTCTGAAGCAATTTCTTCTTCGGATGTTCCGATGTGGAAAGAAGCAATAAAAAGTGAAATCAATTCAATTTTAAAGTGTAAAACTTAGATTTTGACAGATTTGTCCCCGGGTGCTAAACCTATTGATTGTAAGTAGATTTTCAAAAGAAAATATAATCTTCATGGATCAATTGATAAATATAAGGCTAGATTGGTAGCAAGAGGTTTTAAACAAAAATAAGATATTGATTATTTTGATACATTTGTACCTGTCACTAGGATTGCATCAATTCGTGTTTTAATTGCATTGGCCTCGATACATAAGCTGGTTATACACCAAATGGATGTTAAAACTGTATTTTTAAATGGTGATTTAGATGAAGAAATTTACATGGAATAACTGGAAGGTTGTATAGTTCGTGGCCAAGAAAATAAAGTATGTAAATTAATTAAGTCTTTATATGGTTTAAAAGAAGCACCAAAACAATGGCATGAAAAATTTGATCATACTTCGATTAATGATGGTTTCACATCCGTTGAAGTTGATAAATGTGTATATACCAAATTGGTAAATAGTGAATATGTGAATATGTGATTATTTGCTTATATGTTGATGACATGCTTATTTTTAGTACATGTATTGATGTTGTACTTGAGACGAAGAGTTTTCTTGCTTCTAAATTTGACACGAAAGATTTGGGTGAAGCAAAAGTGATATTGGGTGTGAAAATCATAAGGAAAAGTGATAGCATTATGCTAACACAAGAACATTATGTTGAGAAGCTTCTTCGAAAGTTTGGTTATCTCGATGAGAAACCTGTGGCTACTCCTATGATGGAAACATTCAATTGAGGAAGAATCGAGGCGACCCTGTCGCTCAGATTGGTATGCACAAAGAATTGGGAGTTTGTTGCATTTAATGAATTTCACTCGACCGGACTTAGCTTATGTTGTGGGAAGGTTGAGTATATATACTCATAACCCCATTGTTGAGCATTGGGAAGCTCTTTTGAGACTCGTGAAATATTTGAGATTTACGATAAACTATGGTATTGTATATAGTAGATTTTCCGCTGTATTGGAAGGATACAACGATGCTAACTGGATCTCAGATTCAGATGAGACAAAATCCACTAGTGATTATGTATTCACCCTTGGAGGTGGTGCAGTTAGTTGGAGGTCAAGCAAACAAACTATAATAGCTAGATCTACCATGAAATCAGAGTTTGTAGCTCTGGAACTAGTGGGTAGTGAAGCTGATTGGTTGAGAAACTTCCTAGTGAGTATTCCTCTCGGAATAAAGCCAACACCCTCAGTGTCGATGCATTGTTATTGCCAAGCGGTAATAGCCATTGCTAAGAATAAATCATTCAATAGCAAAAGTCGGCTGCTAAAAGATGAAATAATTTCCATAGACTATGTGAAGTCAGAAGTGAACTTGGCCGATCCACTGACTAAACCCTTATATAGAAGAAGGTTCATATGGGTAAACAACAAGTTACGAGTTAATTACTCTAGTACTATACTAGTCCCTTCCTATGATGTGTGTGAGAGAGTACTAGATTGCATTGTGGTAGGCGAAGCTTAAAAAGCTTTTAATGAATCTCATAGTCCTAACTTAAGGGTGGTGTATAAAGTGCAATATACACTTGATGAGGTCATATATATGAGTGTCGAGTTGAGCCGCTCATATGAGATTGTGGCTTAATCTCTAAAGCACTCATGAATAACCAGGCTGCGCACACGGTTGATTTAGCGCGAAACAACGATAACGACAAGGACTGTAGGGGTGAAGTGTGATTTATAAGGTTCAGGTATACAACATAATGTTCATGATTCGTAGAAGTTCAACAACTTCATCATGACACTGTATGCTTTCCTTATACGTCTAAGGACTGGTTCATAGTCTGCGAGACACCAGATCTGAAGCACTTACATCCATATGGCATACTCGAAAATATATTTCAAAATTTTCCATTATGTATATCAGTAGAAAATATTTGAAATAGTGGAGGATTGTTGCAAAAATGGGAGAGAGAGAGAAGGAGAAATAACAATAAAATGTCGAGGTCAAAGTTGAGTTTTGACTTACCCTTTTGGCAAACCCTTGTACCACATCGGTTTGTGCAAGGATGAAAATTGAGTTTAAAAGGAGATGTGTATTAAGAAAAGGTCTCGCGCGCATGTGGTGGGCCGAAAATCGGCTCTTTCAGTGTATTTCGACGATTTCGCCCACCCCCTCCCTGTGCGCACGATATAGTCGCCTCACCAGCTTTTTGTTTTTGGAAAATAAAATAAAATGGGCCTAACTAAAAATGAGAGATTATTGAAAGTGGTTACAGAAATGTAATAACTTCCAGCAAATCTGAAATTGTTTTTGGCTGTTGACTAAGCCTACATGAAAAAGGAGAAAAAGTTCTTTTGTTTTCAAAACCCGGTACCAGTCAACAACGTTTTTCCTTACCTTGCGAAAACTTTCCCAATTTTTTGCTCCCATGTTTACAAGTGGCTGAGTCAAAGTTTGTTACCAACGTTCGAATTTGGCCCAGATTTTTGTGCCCCACGTATCTCCTTCTAACGCTATAAATAGGAGCTGCTACCCAGCTTCTGTGACACACCACACCTCTCCTCTCTAACGTACATTACTTCCAAGTACTTTCTTGTTCTTGTTAGTTTACAAGTTACCCGAGACTTCCCATTGGACGAGTCTGTTTAATCCTGGAGAGTCATCACCGCCTGGTGAATTGATTCTTAAGGACAGTGCTCCGCAGCACGACTCAGGCTATCGGTGTTTAGTTCGAGTGCAGCTGTGGTTCGGCCAACAATTGTAACGTACCGAAAAATATTTATTCTAACAGCACAAGGCGTAGGAGAATTAACATTTGGTCTAATAGTACAGAAATTCTCGGTGTTTTTATTACTGTGTAATGTTACACTCCCTATCGACCCTTTGTGTGGACCCCTATAAAAATCTTATATCCTATCCAAAACCAGTTGTGAGTAGGTAGATTATCCACACTTATAAACAGGCCTAACTCATTTGCGACTTTCGATGTAGAATTCTCTCCAACACGCTCCCTCAAACAAAGCCTAGCGGATTGAAATTTACACAAACTTAACCAATGAACAAAGTCGGGGATGCGATAACCTTTGGGAAGGGCGATCCAGTCATACGCCTACTCTTACTTTTGAGGCCAAAAGTGGCCTCTCGCGATGCAGGAGGCTGCGAGTAAAAGAGAGTTGGGATACAATGATTTGAAGAAAATCGAAAGGGGAACCCGACGACATTTCCACGACGACATCACTGTCGTCGTCATTTATCTTGATCCGCGGAATGGCTCGTCCGACAACAGGTTAGCACACACCACCTCTCCCGTCGATCTCTACTTGCCGACGAGGGCCAAGTACAGGGAGATCAGCTTCACACGACGACCTCTTCGACGAACAAATCTGCTCTGATGGGTTGATCATATCTTACTTCTCATCCCATCCCCTTCGTTTTCCATTTTACAGTATTATGGTTAGCCCGATACGTTTCGGGTTTGGAGGTGAACAATTGTAGGGCGAAAAAGAATGAATACAGCTGTGAATAGATAAGAGTTTGATTCTGTAATCATGTTAATATATGTAGGCGGAAACTGATGGAAACAACAGTCTGGAATAAGATAAACAAAGAAGTGAATCTTCAATTTGGGATAGAACATGATATTATAACAAAGAAGATCACTACTCTTTAAAAAAGATCCAGAAGCTAGAGCCACAATAAGAAGACACCCGCATGTACTTTCTACACAGCTAAGAGGAACCAGCGGGCTCGAGTTCCCACTGAAATCCTCGACAAAACGGAGAGCCCTCGAGCTGCAGCCCGGGACAAAACCCACCAAGCGTGTTACACTACCGAAGACTTCATTTGAGGAAGTGAGGAGAAATCAGCTTTGCGACTTCGAGGAACCCCACGCGTTCTTGACCGGCAAATATACTCTTCAGCTTATCATCACAGACGATGATTTTCTTGTTTTCTGGGTCCTGAAGAAGCCAACACAAGTGTATCCAGACAGCTTTAGAACGAATGACGATTTGCAAGACAAGAAGTTGGCAAGAATTCGTATTTGACAGCAAGCGAAGAGAGAAGTCAACAAGCACAGTTTTTTTTCTTTTGTCTGGTTTTATCTCAGCCGGGAGTAATTTTTCCGGAATAGGTTTTTCCTACGAGGTTTTTCTCCCTGGGCATGATACTTCTTTATTTAATTTTTTAAAGACATTTAGTTAGCCTCCGGTGTATGATACTAGAAGAATCCATATGGCAGTTCAAGGTTTTTTGTTCGGAATTCAGTTGATAAATATGTGACAAATGTAATTTTTGAAACTCGAAATAATATAATTTTAATTTTAAAAAATAGAAAGTATATGCTTTTAATCCGAAGTTGCAGGAACTTGTATATCTACGTATTTAAAATAATTCGTTTGGGAACATTCAAAAAAAAATTGGTTGGGTAATACGAACCGATAAATATTTGATCTTTATCCCGTCGTTCCCCAAAAAAAAAGTACGAAGGAAGGATATACATTATTCTTGATGCGTTTATGAAAAATAGTAAAAATATTTTGTTGGAGATGTCGAGAAATTAAAGAGAAAACGATTTGTGAGTTTGTTTCCAATTCTATTCAGACTAGGTTTTGGACTCCTAATTTGACCTAGATAGCTTACTTAATGTACAAGGGTTTGCCTCTATATAAAGATATGTTATCCTAAGATTTTATATAGCTTTGTGGCTTGGATCCATCAATAAAAGTTCCCATTTCTCTCTGTAGACGTAGGCATTAGGCCGAACTACGTTATCTCTTGCGTCTGTGTTCTTTGCGCGTTTTGTTCTCGAATTTGCTGAATTCCTAACAAGTGGTATCAAGAGCTAAGGTTGGAGGATGTCGGACGGCACGAAGTTTGCTCTTGTGAAGTTTGATGGTTTATCGAATTTCGGGTTATGACAAAGGCATGTTAAGGATCTCCTCGTGCAACAAGGGATGGTCATCGCGCTCTCGGAGAAGAAGCCCGAGAAGATGGAGGAACAAGAGTGGGAAGAGTTGGAGGCCAAAGCGGTAGCGAAGATTCGCTTATACTTGGCAAATGATGAGAAGCCACCAGCTGGGTTGTAGAAGAAGATCCAGGTCGGAGTCAAAGAAGTTCGATGGAAGTGGCTTCAAGTACGGAGAAGGACACATGAAGGGGACTATCCAGGACGAACTGGAAATCAAGACAACGAGGAGGGATCGGCATCCACAACCATGGCCTTATGTTCAGACGGGTCGGATGGTGACTGACTTTCTGTCTCATCAAGTCCAATGCATCCTAGTAATCTCTTTTCGTTAGGGACCTTGGACTATAACAGTGATAGTTATAAAGGTAGGCTAATAAAGGTAGAGAAGGATGCGATGGTAGGGATGAAGGGTGAAAGAGAATACCTACAGGTTAGTGAGGCACATTATTGTAGGTGGAGTCACATCAATGTGTCTGAAGGAGTTGACAAAAGCTCAGGTCATATGAGGTTGATTCGTATGAGGGAGAAAAGGCTTGACATGGATGGTTTGAGTGCAGTTAAGATTCACGGAGACATGGATAGCAAGCTAAGGTTGTTTCGTGAAGGTATGGTTAACAAGGTGCCAAGGTTATCTTGGAGAAACTTTGTTAGCTGAGCCCCGCTATGGTTGTCTAAAGGAACGTGCACGTCAAAGGTGTTGGATAGGTTTTGCATGGGGAATGCGAAGTCGTTGGTAGCACCATGGGCGAATCGGGTATCTCACTCAAGACCGAACGGTGGAGTTCGTGGCATGTCGAGGGTTCTACTTGGTAGAACAAAAGGTTGCCCTTTGTATGCTATGACATGTAGCATTGGTATGAGGAAAGAAGGTCTAGCGGAGAAGCAGTTCGAGGTTGTAGAGCATGAGGCTGACCGAAAATAAGAGGACGCGTCTATTGGTCGCAAGGTTGCTTCAGCAGGTGGACTTGCTAGTTGAGGTTCAATAGAGATTGGAGAGAATAGGCCAAGCAAGCTCGGAAGCTTGAACTTAAGGGCTGACTCCATGTGATTTAACGGAAAAAGGTGATGAGAAAGTTGAGATAGAATTATTGATGAGGTGTATCTATGATCAAGGTAGAGCTGGTAGAGTCGGTTTGGTTTCTCAAGTTTTCATCGTTCTTCATGTGGCGGTATTTCATCAAGGTGGAGGTTGTTAGAGTTTTGATGGAGCTTCATGGTTCGTCCACATGATGATTTCTCGCCAAGTTAGAGATTGTTAAAGATGTCGAGAAATTAAAGAGGATACGATTTGT
This sequence comes from Hypericum androsaemum, assembly GCA_963995505.1. Classification (NCBI taxonomy): domain Eukaryota; kingdom Viridiplantae; phylum Streptophyta; class Magnoliopsida; order Malpighiales; family Hypericaceae; genus Hypericum; species Hypericum androsaemum. The sequence goes on from OZ023181.1 coordinate 22,082,138, forward strand.
GGGTTTATTTCCTATTCTATTCGGACTAGGTTTTGGACTTGGATCCATTAATAAAAGTTCTTCTTTCTCTCCGTGGACGTAGGCATTAGGCCGAACCATATTATCTCTTACGTCTGTGTTCTTTGCGCATTTTATTCTCGAAGTTGCTGAATTCCTAACATATTTGAACTCGGAATCGAATAATAATTTTATTTTATGATGAATAATATCTTTGGATTGTTTCAAAGTTTTGTAAGTTTGAAAGGTTTTTAGTATCATTTATTTTTGGTAAAGTTTGAGGGGCACTAGCTTACTAATCTTTATTAATCACAAATTGGCAAAAATGTACGAATACAATGAGACAAACTAACCCTTCTGAGATCATCTAAATACATATCAATACAACTAGGCAAAAGAGAGTTCATCGGTACATAATCAAGCCCCAACGATAGGGCATGCTTAGATAGGGCGTCAGCAACACGGTTCTCTTCTCTCCACGTTTGCTGAATCCATATATCCCATGCTTGACTCGGGAGGCCCTTCGCTCAACCAATCAGGTTCTGCAGCGGATGGCCAGATGCGACATCACATCCAACACATAAGAGAGCTAGGGAGAAATCTACCTCAATAATCAGGCGACGATAACCACTCCCATGCTAGCTCAAGTCCTAGAGTCAACGCCCACACCTAACCCACAATCGATGTACAGGTATCGATGCCTTTGGCATAGCCCAGTATCCAGTGTCCCGAGGCATCCTGGATAACTCCCGCAGTACCAGATAAGCTCGAATTCCCAGCAGAAGCTCCATCAGTGTTCGGCTTCACAAAATCATATGGGGGGGCAGGTCCATGAAACAAAAACTTCTCGCCGTGGACTGTGTAGAGTATTTTGGTTAGTCATAACGCGAGCAAACTCATGTGCATGTGTAAGAATAAAGGAGGGGGAAAATCCCAGTGTGGAGCCAGGTCGAAATACCATATTGTTGCACTACTTTCATATCCGCCAGCATGTGGTAATAAACACAATTGCTCAAGAAGGACCCTCGCTAGGTTTTGTCAAATTGTGAATATTTCCAGCAATCCACTCTCTGCTATCAACAACACCAAAAAAAGTCGCCAGTCTCCGAGGAACAAGAGCAAACCACATACTCCTCCAGAACCTGCAAATTGCAATCATGAAAGAGATGCATTGGTGACTCCTGCTTGTGATGGCATCGCGAGTAGGCACCCAAAATTGTCAGGTGTCATCATAGTCGCTCAACGTTCGTCATCAACCTTCCATGAAAGAACAACCAAGCAAACACATGTAAGCATTCAGGAACTTGTAATGACCAAATCTTATACCATATAAAAGCATGGCGGACATGGTTAGCAACTCCATGAATCGCGTTATACAAAAACAGGGTTGTGAACTGGCCATCCGATGTCAGGCCCCACGTGAGGATATCCTGGCAGGTATCAGAGGCAAACGAGGGCACCCAGCTATGTCTCTGGTAAAATGTGCCGCAAAAAATTCAGATCCCATCCCCCACCCGGTAGACAATAGTCTGCAAATGTCTTACTCTCTTCCCCCGCCGGCAATGACCCCAGTAAATGATTTTTCAGCGGGGAGGGTGACAACCAAGAATCATCCCAGAATGACGTATCAACATTATTCCCCACATTCTGGCGTACTCCAAGGGAAAGGTATGGACAGGTTGCACCATAGCAACTCAAGTTGATGTGGCATTGCGCTTAGAGGCAAATACATCTAGCCCCCGCCTCACGCCACCATACTTGCCCAAGATTACCTGCGCCCAGAGCCTATCCTTCGACTACAATATTAGCATACCTTACGGGACGAATGCCAAGTCCCCCTTCTCTATTAGCCTGCCATATTAATTTAAAATTAATAATTTAGATTATTTTATTTAAAATTAATTTGTGAGTAATAATTAATTTAACCAACTATTTATAATCTATTAAATTATATCTACAATCAGCTAATTAATTTACCAAACAGATTCTTCAATCTACTTTATACTATCCTCTAAAATAAATATAACTTTCTATTATTTGTTACCAATTTATTTCACAAAACTGAACCTTAATTACTCTATCGATATTTTGACAAATTTATTTGACTCTTATTACCGTAGCAGTGAAATCTAAAAAATTGCCAAAATCACAAAGCAATCTTTCAAGATACCAAATAGGAAAAATTACATAATTGAATAACTTCTTAATCCTAATTACCTTAAAACCAACAAGTACTAGATTAATCGATGAATGAGTTATTTTATCTTAATCAGATCTCGAGTTCGAGTTCTTGGGAATGCAGCAGTGTTAAATACTTGTTGGAAAAGCTTTGCCACATTTCAAAAGTCTTACCCGACTCGAATTTGAATTTGTCGGTCTAGTAGACCGGATATCAGATGGTATATTAAAAAAATTAAACAAAACTATATTCCTTCGGTTGAGACACCATCTTAAACAAATCAGTAAGAAGTAAAAAAAATGAAAAATATAAAGAAAAAACAAAAACCATCACTCCGCTAGAGATATAGTTAACTCATAACAGAACTCTAAAAAAGAAAATAAACAGAGAGGAGAGAGAGGCAATATATAGAGGGGCATGAAGAGATAGAGAGAGAGGAGAGAGAACCAACTGGTCTGAGGGGAGGAGAAACCTTTCCCTTCCGCCGATCCCTCTTTCGGTTTCTGGAATCCCTAAACCCTATCTGCATTGTGTTGTTCCCTGTCCCTAACCCTAGCTCGTGTTCGCTGATTAGATCATGGCTGCGGTTTCTGGTTCCGAAAACGCCTCGATGATCTCTGCTCCGGCGGCGGTGGTTCACTCAGCGCCGCTGGAGAGTCATACCGGCAGTCCCCGATCACGCGGCGGGGCTAGGCCTGTTTCGTCCCCGTGGACGAAAGTCGTCCGGGGTGAATCGGAGATGATCGCCGCCGCTCCGTCGTCTCAATCGGCTGCGGCGGCCGAGGCAGCTGTTTCTGCTGCGGCGATGTCCTCTGCGTCGTCCACGTCGTCGGCCGGGGAGGAGGAGAATCCGGAGAATGGGGGCGCGGGGCCCGCTGGGAAGGGGAAGAATCCGGTGTGGAATATGCCCTCGAACGGGTCTTCCTCGCCGGAACTGATCGGCGTGATGGGGGCTGAGGCGTGGCCCGCCTTGTCGGAAGCCGCTAGGTCTCCCTCGAAGCTCAATTTGGACTCGCTGAAAGGTTCATCTGATGGATCATCGTCTATTCTGCCTGCTCCTCAGGTCTGTGCTGCGACCTTGGTTTGTTCTTTGTGGGTGTTTTAAATTGGCTATTGAGCTTGTTAACGTAAATTCGGAAGAGGAAACCTAACTTCTTGAAGGATGGAATTAGGTTTGAGGCAGTACTCCTAATTACATTGATAATGATTGCAATTTTTGCATGCTGATCATAACCTTTGGACTGAAATGAAGTCACTTTTTCTATCATTCACGCAGTGGTCTCTTTGCTCGGATACTTATGACCTAGGAAGATAAAAGGGGTCCTTCACATCAGTCTGGAAAAGGATATCTTTTTGCAGTTATGTTTTTTCTCATTTTAACTCTGGTTGGTACAGGTAACTCAAACCGTGCCTTCAATTTCGCTGAACCCGAGACAGGAGATTGATAATGCCAATCCTAATTCAACTCCAAGTCATCCAATGGCATCTCGCCTGAGGCCTGTAAGGCGTAATGGCCCCAATGCATCTGCAAATGGAAGTACTTCTCAGCCCACTGGATCACAGATTCCAGTTGGAGAAGCATATTCGAATAATTCTTCTCCTAGAGATCACAATCAGAGGTCTTCACACTCCCGGGGGACTAACGACCACACACAACAGCTGCGGAATTCGTATAGGAACCGTGGAGGTGGACGCGGAGAGAGTTCACAACATCACAATTATGGAGGCAGGCGTGATCATGATCGCCCAAATCAAGATTGGAATAGTCAAAATTTCAATGGCAGGGATGCTCATTTGCAGCCACAGAGAGGACTACCGAGGTATAGCAGGCAGCCACCTCCACCTCCTCCTCCACCTCTACCAGCACTTACTTCTACCCCTTATATGATGATGTCCACCCCAGTTCGAGGTTTTGGTCCCCTACAATATCCTGGTAACTCGCAAAACCATATAAATCATATATTATTTATTGCAATACGGATATGCTCTAAAACTTCAACTTGCTTGCAGACTATCCTATGTATTATGTTCCTGCACCAGGGCCTTTCTTCCCGGCTCCTGTATCACCAGTTCTTGTCCCTCCTCAAGACCTCCAATTGTATTCTCAGATAGTCAATCAAATAGATTATTATTTTAGGTAATTCTTCTCTCTTGGCTGAGTAGCGTTCTTCTCTGCTAATATCTGTTATTTTTTATGTCTTCTTGGGAAGTTAACTGCAGTAATCACTTTTTCCAGTAATGAGAATTTAGTTAAAGATACTTTCTTGCGGCAAAACATGGATGATCAAGGCTGGGTTCCTATAAAGCTAATAGCAGGATTCAAGAAAGTGAGTCCCGGTTTTCCATTATCTGTTGCATAACTGCTGGGATATAATGTGCGTCTTTTTCTTTTCGATTCATTCTTTTATAAGCATCGACTAGGATTGCATGCCACACTGTAGTCTGTTCTTGTTTTCATGTCACAGTGACTAGATTGACTGTATTTGCCCCAAATGTCTATTCACTTGTGATTGGAGTTGTTGTCTCTTTATTACGGTTTTCCTTGGGAATTGTCTTTTCGGTTGATCAATGTACTTGGTTGCATCATGCTGCTATGCTAAGCTTTGATGTGATTTAATGACAGACGAGTCGTTCTTTGATACTATTAAATTTCAAGGAATGGTTTTGTCTATAATTCAGTTCGATGAATTGTCCCCCAAACTAGTTGTTTGTTGTAAGCTTTGCATATTCTTGCTTCTCTTTGAGTGTTGGGAGGTTGAGTGTGCTGTTCTGGGAACTTGTTTGCAAAGGTTGACACTTTTTGTAAAGGGTTCACTATTGTATGTGGTGGTTTATTATTGTGTTCATGATTTTCATTTGCTATTTGGTGTCAACTCCGAAACATTAGGTGCCTTTTAAAGGAGCACTAGGAGTATTTTCCCCTTTATTTTGTGTTCCAAGAGGTCTGAAAAAGGCTTAAGAGTTTAAGTCTTTCCGATTAGTTTCAGTATACTTAATATGACATGGTACGTGCAGTCGGATATATGGTCAAAAAAGAGGTACCTCTAACTTGCTTTGGTGATTGTTTTATAATGTTATAGTCTTTCTGCCAATAGTTTCAAGAATATGGTCCAAGTTCACTTGTTTATCCGTGTTGTCTCTCCACCTTTAAAACAGTGTATTTATCATCTGCTGGATAATTGAACGCCTTTCTGTTTTCTCTTTTGCATTTTAATTTTCACTGATATAATCAAACCACAGAAGAATTGTGAAATGCCATGGAACTTTGACACCTTTATGTTTATTTTCATGCAGGTCTCGCAATTGACTGACAATGTGCAACTAATATTGGAGGTCTTAAAAAGTTCAATTGTTGTTGAAGTACAGGTACCTTTTCCTCTCTTCACTGCATAATTTCCACACGGTGAAGAGTTATCTTGACTGGGTTTTCCACTAAATCTTTGCATTTCCAGCTATAGGATAGCTTTTATGTTTGATAGTACATGAACTGACTTTCATCTACGATGACTAAACACCCTTTAAAGAATTTCTGCGATTATGAATTGAACATTAGATATTTGTGAGTGAGCGGTGTATCTAATTTTTCTTCCGATGATTATAAGGGAGACAAACTACGGAGGCGAAATGATTGGACAAGGTGGATAATGCCACCTGCTGTTCGTTTTCCAAATGCTGCAGCTGCTGGCAACTCCGGTCATGATGTGCTGTCAGACAGTGTACAAAGTATGAGTCTTGAGCAGACTTTTGGTCATAGCAGTGGCAGTGGTGAAGCCGAATCTCATTCCGGGGTGTTTCTTCGTCAGTCATCTTCTGAAGATTTTACAAGCCATTCTCAGCCACCTACCACCGAAGAAACAAGCCTGCGCAGTGGTCCAGCAAGTGACTCCAATCACTCCTCTTCAGCTAGGAGTTCAAGTTAATGAAGTGGGCTTTGCGCGCATTTTTACTTCTTTCAACAGAGGTATAGATGCGTGGAGGAGTTTGGCCAAGATATCAGATATCTTTATTTCTTGGAAGGTAGCCCTCTTGCCTTAAACATGGGTTCTCATCTAGCGTAGAAACAACAGTAAGCAGCAGGGGAAAACCTGCAAATAGTCGAGACAACAACAAAAAAATCCATAAAACCCCAAAAAACCAAAACAAAAAAACAAAAAACCAAAACAAAAAAACAAAAAACAAAAAACCAAAAAAACCAAAAAGAAAAGCTAACTTACAGTCTTGGAGCCAAGTAGCATGGTTGATTGCAATGAATTTACGTATCGGGGGTTCTGGATTTTTTTTATCCCCCAATTTCTCGTGGTAGCATGCAAGGGGGTTTTGCTTTAAACCCCTCCTTGATACCCCTCAGCTGTTTTTTTCTGAGATCTTTGGGGTGCGATAGCTCCTGCTTTCTGGAGAGGAGACCGAGGACGAGGACGAGATGCATCTTCGGAGGAGTTGGATTTGGGGGATGCCGCAGATCATCATGCTACAATGTTGCTCAATTTTTTGATCGGTTCACATGTTTCCTTTCATTTGTCACATGCCAGATTTAAATTGGATTTATATGTTAATACTTTTTTAACCTGTGAATTTGGCTACCGAAAATGGTGTTCATTTGAAGGTAGCGATTACATTATACTAGATGACATTGACCTCATATGCCAACCTGAGATTTTTAAAACGTTTAAGTGGTTGTTGGTATGCTTTCATGTTTGGTCAAGCTTCTTTTGCCTCGTCGATCTTCTGTTTTCGCCTCTATTGCTTCGGCTGCAGCTCCGGCCTTGTGCAGCCTGCTCCGGTCCTTACAATTGCCGGAGCTCAGAAGTTGCGTACTCGTTAAACCATTGCCATAGGTTGCACAATACGTCGAAAGTACGTCTTTAGTCTTACTGGATTCAGCTAACAGTAGTGGGCTCAAGTTTTATGGGATCTTCTTTGGTTAGAAGAACGAAGCGTCCGACATTTATTCGGGCTAAATTATTACGAGCCCAGAAAAAGAATCCTCTCTTGTTATGGAGGGGATTCTTCTAAGGTCCATCAACACACGGACCTTTCTGCAATAATCTCTTTTCAAGTCTTCTACCAAATGGAGATATACCGATTTAAGTCTTCCACAATTATACTTCCATTGTTCCTTCTCGCTTCTTCCCTTCTTAAATATTATGCGAAAGTTTGAAATCAATCTGTTAAGTCGACCGATCCAAATTCTGGGATTTATTTAACTATATTGTGTGCAAACGCGAGTGAGAAGGAAACACAGTCTTTCCTTGATGGCGTCAAAAGAATGCTATAAAATTGAAATTTGGGAAAGTAAGGTATAAAACCGAAAATAAGATGAACGTAAAACCGTAAACATATCCTTAAAAAAAATAAAACGGTAAGCACAAAAGTTTGGTCTTGTAAGATGCAGAAGTGGCCAGAGTGCATGGGAAAGGCAAAAGCTTTTTCTGTTGGGGCATACAACTTTTTTTTAGAAGGCATACAACTACTTTTAGGTTTTAACAGGCTGCACGTTTTGCACACTCGATATCTCTGGTCCGTATGGGTCCCCGCAAAAAACGATGGCATGTAAAAGATATTGTCGGGTTACTTATCTCTAAATAAGATTCGATTGTACTCGATTCTCAAAATATAGAAATTAAAAAGATTAGTGCTCTATTTCTATCTAGTGGGCCAATGGGGGCTCACACAATAGAACAAATAAAACTTTTCAACCATCAGATTATTATAATTTAATCAGAATTGTCATCCGCGAAGCAGCTGCTTTCATAGGAAAGTTCCATCTTTGGTTGTGTGTGTAGTATATAGCACATTCAGATGGCCTTTCACCAATATCTATAGGCTATTAGATATATGGTTCGTGTTAGGGAATTAAAATATAGACCTAACTTCCCAAAAGTGACCAACCCAAATTTCCATATCAACAGACAACCTAGCCCCAGCCTACACTAAATGCAGAAAAAAAGAAGTGAGAAGAGAGATGGTGAAGGAGAATGTACATGGAAGTAGGGCAGAAAGGGTAAGGAAAGTATCCGAAATTTATGTATTATGTGATATTTTTAAGTATCTGTACGTTGAGATATTTTTTTAAAAATAAAATTTACACCATAATTATATTATATTTGTCGGAGTTTAAACTCTGGAAATAGGATTCTCGACTATTTCCCCTTTGTTGTGCGTGAGATAATTGTAGTAATTTAGATGTTTCTAGATATGAAAAAGTGTGTGGATTAAATGTTCAAACGATTCTTTATTTGGAATAGGATATAATTTTATAAATAATAGCTAACTCATTGGATATTTTAATATTTGGTATGGATAATCCAAACCCAACATGATCCTCAACTCTGGAAATTTTGTTACTTTTTCTGGAAAGCTTTGTAAGTATTTTTACCAACAAATACTTAAATCAATTGACAATGACATTGTTTTAGCTTGATCAGATTTTAAATTCGAGTGATTGGAAACGAGTATTAAATATTTTTTGAAATTTTTTTGTCATCTTTTAAAAGTATCACCTGACTCAAATTGAATTATCTCATTAGTGAATCCGAATATTGAATGATATAATCCAAAACCTTGCAAGTCTTTTTTTCAAAGGACAGAGCTTGCAATAGTTGGAATCGTAGCAACAGTCGGTAACTTCAATCAAAACCCCGGCTGGAAGATAAGTCAGGCTGGATAAGGTTAGGTGTGGTTTTTTTCTTATGCTACATAATTATCGTACCAGCCATCTTACAATACAAAGGATATCACTGAATTCTCCATTAAATTTTCAGAAGAAACTTTTTCATATATCCTCGTTAGAAATTATTTTCAAATTCGCATATGACATATGTGTTATCATATCTCTATATATTATATAGATGATCATCTCATTCTCGTAAATATAAATTTTTCGACTGAACTAAACATTTATATTCCCATTTCGCTAATAAATAAAAATATATTAATATGTACATACTGTGTATAAAAATGGGTGTGGACAGTGTACTGTTTACAGTAGTAGAATAGCATACAGCTGTCTAGTTATTGATGACTGGACTCTGATGGACATTAGACTCCGCGTATCTATCATTTTCCTTCAATGCTTTTTATCATGGATATTCTGGCTTCCAAGGTAATTGTAGCAATAGCCTGCATTTGCCCGCTGGTTCTTTTCCAGCAAACCACTGTGTGACATGTTATTTCGTTTTCTATTTTCAACAGTGCGCTCATCTTATTGAAAATCCTCAAACCCGTAGATTTTAGGTTGGATATAATAATTCTAACTAGTATCGAAGAGGGTTGATCTCGTGTTCATTGTTGTCCTCACATAACCTTATTTCATCGCACGTTGGCAACGTTAAAACTCGTGCAAATTTCAGTTCGGTGAATTCTATTTGAAAGGCGTGTTCAGATTACCACATTGCTAGTGTGATAGATTTGTGTATGAGTATTGGAAATTTACCAATCTATTACGTTAAGATATTGAATTGAATTGGATCTCACCAAAAAAAATATTGAATTGGATATGAAAATTTTAAGAGATACTAAAATTTGTTCTTTTAGAATTTAAAATGGTACTAGAGTTATCAAAAAGTATTTGGCCTAACACTAGTATAAATTTTTGAATGATTTGACAAAGATCATAGTTTAAACCTTGACAGTCTCTATTCTTGGTGTAAAAAAATTTTACTTTTAAAAAATGACACCAAAATTTTTTTACCTCTAAAATTTGAACTCTTATCACTCCAAGTTTAACTTTCACCCATCATCTCTCTTTACACTTTGATCTAGTACAAATGGTTTAGGTTAAACTTGAAACTTATGCGTCGACTACAATAACTTTTTATTAGTTAATCTTTTTTTAGAGGATTTTATTAGTTAATGTAAGCAAGGCGATAGTGGACGGTTCCCGCAAGAAAAGGAAAATAAGGTCTGAAAAACCTGAACTCTGAATATAAAAGAATCAGAAAAGATGCAGAAGTAGCATATTATCCCATGAACAAAACATGCATTCTTCTTCGGCTTGAAACCACTTCCGAAATTACAATGAGCAAGGGAATCTCTTCATAAATTAAAGAGCCCCCTCAATTTAGTGTATAAATGTCAAAATTTCCTCACTTATAGTTTCAAAGTTTTAGATTAGCTATTAAAAATCTAATATGATATGAGAGTAATTATTCTCGTACCTATTTTTGTTTCAGAATGACTTTCGTTTTATTGCACCTATTGAAGGTTTTTTTAGGGACACCCTAGTAAAGTTAGGCCATAGTGGAGAGTTTTTTTGTGTGCCCATTTTATGTTGAATATTTTCAAATTATGTTACATTTGCATAATGTGGCCGCTACGACAGGAGGTAATGGGATCGACCTGCCGAAATAGGTCGCGGGCGCCAGGTTTGAGAAGCATATTCGAACCTGGTGGGCGCCGGATGTGCCTGCAAAAATTCAAATATCGGTGGGCGCTACACACCCAGCGGACACCAGGTTTGTGGAGCGTGTTCTAACCCGGCGGGCGCCGGACTGGCCTGCACAAGTTTGAATTCGTGCCTCTTGAGTTCAAACTCGAAAAGACACGACCACTCCCATTAGCCACCTTTGAAGATTGTTTCACGAATTTATTGGGTGATGAAAGGACATCAAAAGGTGGTATCAATCTCTATAAATAGTGGTACATGCTTTCTCATTACATAGAATCTTAAGAATTGAAAGAGCTTCCTCCTCACTTCCTCTCAAAGCATCATCAGAAAATATTTGGTGTGTTCTTGGTCGAGTCAAGGTAGTACAAATATTGAACTCGATTTCGGTGTTAAGGACTTTTTTGTATCCTGACGGCGGCAAGTGTTAATAAATCCGTTGACCTCTTCAAAAAAAAAGTTAATAAATCTGTTGTACTCACAAAATTTACTCGGATGGTTAAACTTTGTCTGAAAATATCGCAAAATCCTAGAAGTTCGTGCTACACCATTTTCATCCTCCTACCCTAATTTTTTCGCAACATTTTACTCCCTCTTTATCACTATCCAGTGACAAGATTGCAAGAAAGGTAAGTCAAATCAAAACCCAGTTCGTAAACTTGGTTATTTTTAAAATTTTCTCTATCCAGATGAAGAGCAAATATAGAAATGGTACGGGATGCATCCAACTTCAAAATTTTATAAGTGGACCCTATAAATGCCTACATATTCTTCTACGTTATTTCCCTCGTTTCCGAGGTTGCTATATGTTTGCAATTTTATGCAATGGACCAGAATGTCGTTTTTCTTCCTCGAACATCGATTTGCTTAATAAGGGAATTATATCTATCTTTTATAAATAGTGCTTTGAAAGTTGTTGACAGTTGCCGGCAATGAGTTGAAAAAAATGGTCAAATTGAACACTTAAACGCCATTTTAAAGATGAAAATATTCGGCGTCATTGCTATTATACGATCCATGTTTTATAAAACGAGTTATATTAGTTTTATTTGAAAAGATGCATTAGAAAATGTCAAATTAAAAATGATAAAATTGTTGGGTAAAAGATGCGAGACTTTTAAAAATTCATTGAACTCTGTAGAGTAAAACCTCTATAAAGTGATCTCCTCTAAAGTGATAACCTCTCTAATTTGATAAAAAGTCTCGGTCCCGAGTCGGGACCAATGTTAAAATTTAATAACCTCTCTATCGTAATAACTAATACTTTTTCCAAAAATCTTAGTGTTAAATCTCGATCTCAATTTTCGTATAAAGTGATATTTTTTGATAAATACACATATTTTTACATACTTCATGAATGCCAACAATATTTTAAGATATTAGTTTATACTAAACTTACTTGTTTGATAAATTTTACGTCATCATTCATGTTCTGGATTATCTTTAAAAAAAATTTTGATCATCGTCTTGTTGTAAACAAAATGTTTGAATCGAGTGTAGCATTTGAATAATGCTATAAGCCGATATTTTACGCCATTTGAATATAGATAAAATAATTTTTAGCTATTTATGTATTTATTGCTTCAAAACTCAATTTTATTTTTTCGGAGAAAAAAAACGTAAACTTCTCTTATGTGATAACCGCTCTAAAATGATATTTTTCTCCGGTTCTAACGATATCACTTTAGAGAGGTTTTACCGTATACAAATAGTTTGATTTACCTACCCAAAAAACAAATAATTTGATTTCACTTTGGGTTAAACTTGAGTAATTAACTATCACTTAATGACTGGCAAAAAATAATGAAGCTAGTTCTTTTTCTAGTATTACAGTCCGAGAAATTCAAATCATATTTTTTGGTTTTTTTCTATCATGTCTTTTATATTCATAAAATTTGAACCCAATATCTTGAATCCACTGCTTTTTAATAAGCAAAATTTTTATTTTAACCACCAAGATATTTGCATAATTACAAGGTTGCCTAGCAAATTATCCAGGATAATTACAACAATGTCATAATTCGAGTTAATTTATTCTTAGTAAATTAAAATACAAGAATAGATCTTGATTACATAGATAGAGTCTTTATCAAATTTGACAAAATTAGCCATTCTTGCACTAGAAAAACCCGATTGATCACCATGTCCACGGGCAGATTTGCCTCATAAAAAATTGCCCCATTCATGTTGTATCATATCCCCGTGTGATTGCACCAAAGGAATCTAACGTGGTTGTCACTTTAACCGATTTTCATTTTTTTCTTACAGAAATTGGTGTTGGGTTTGGCAAGAAGCCAGGAGGAGGCTGGCGCACGCCACCTCTTGGCTGCAACCAATTGCCTAAACAGATTGCAAGACCTAGCAGTAGCCAGACCCTTGGCGCCAACCAGGTCATGCAGCGGAGAAATTTTTGTTTCGTTTCAGACTTGTTTTAAACTCCTAGAATGATCTAGATAGGTTCCGTGGCTTGCAAAAGTTTATATATATATATATATATATATAAATATAAATGTATGTTACCCTAGGTTGTATAGCTTTGTGCCTCATAACTCATCAACAAAATACTCTTTATCTCTGTGGATCTAAGCAATCGGTCAAACCATGTAATCTCTTGTGTTCTTGTTTGCGTTGTTGTTTTCTTGAATTTTCTAACAATTGGTACAAGAGCCTAGGGAGAGGATGGCGGATCACAACACAAAATTTTCTTTGGTGAAGTTTGATGAATCATCGAATTTTGGGCTATGACAAAGGTGGTCAAAGATCTGCTGGTACAACAAGGGATGGTCAAACGTACTCTCGGGGAAGAAGTTTGAAAAGATGGAGGAGCAAGAGTGGAAAGAATTGTAGGCCAGGGCGGTGGCGACGATTTGCTTATGCTTGGCAGATGATGTGATGTATCATGTCACGGTCGATGAATCACCAGTTGGGGTTTGGAAGAAATTGGAGCACAATTATATGTCAAGTCTCTGCCGAACAAGTTTTATCTTAAGCAAATATTGTACGGAATTAAGACGATGGATGACTCAGATTTGAGCCAACACATCAATGGTTTCAATCAACTTGCGAGTGATTTGATAAGGGTCGATGTGAAGTTGAGGATGAAGACAAGACATTGTTGCTGCTGAATTCATTACCAAGTTTCTACGAGAGTTTGGTTACAACTCTAACACGGGGCAAAGAGTCCTTGGTGTTGGATGATATAACTAGTGCTCTACTGGGATTTCATCAAAGGAAGAAGGTTGGTGATGGACGAGGAGAAGGGTTGGTTGTAAGGGAAACATGATCATAGAGAAGAAAATTGTGAAAAGTTTTCAAGTCGAGGTTAATGAGGTTCAATAAAATACTCATTCTCTCCGTGGACGTAAGTAATTAACCGAACTACGTAATCTCTTGTATTTTTGTTTGTACTTTAGATTTTCTAACAATTTGATGCAGGAAAATATTCAAATTGAAATTGTACGAAAAGAGGCAATCACAGTTGAAAAATATGCGTGGGGGTCCATATCCAAATTGGTCGTGCAATGTGTATTTTTGCGTCGGACGCCTAGCATTTGACACGTTACTTGACATTATAATGCGTTATACTATATGATCCGACTTTTGTCATATATTGCAGAATATTGTGAGATGTTAAGTCAGCGATACACTTTATTTTTCTATGACTGATACAAACTAAACGTATGCCTCCTTCAGGTAATGATGTGGACCATGCCCATTATTTTCCAACAAATGTCAGCTTTCAAATGCAGGAGGGACATAATTAAATATTTTTTAGGAACCGGGACATAATTAAATAAGATTCAACGAGTTCGTTCTAAAAGATCAGAGATTCTTTGTAAAAATGTTGGAGGGCCAAATGTCAAATCAGAAAGAAAAAGAAAAGAGATAATTACTCTCAGGACCCCTGGGTATAGTTAAATAGACTCTGAGGACCCTGTAATTTTTCTACTAATTGCTGAGCCCCTGTAGTTTGGTTATTATTATACTCTCGGGTCCCTGGCTGATGTCAGCAGTTATTTTTACCTTTTTTGTCATAAAAATGACCTTTATGCCCTTAAAAAAAAGAAATAAACCCATCGTTTTCCTCGCCGGTCCAATCGGACCCCGACCCGCGTGCTTGTCAGGACCAACAGGGCCACGTGTCATCTTCTGCCAGGACGACGGGCTCGGGGGCGTCGTAGCAGGTGGACCCCAGGCTCGGAAGCTCCACGATCTCCCCGAGCTCCTCCTCTTCCTCGGAGGAGATGACGTGGAGGAGAGCTCCAAGGTGGGGTCCATGTGGGCGGCGCGGGTGGCGGCGGCCTGGACGTCACGGGGGGAGGAGGAGGCGGGGCGGGGGAAGGAGGGGGCGAGGTCGGGGAAGTTGAGGATGGCGGAGGCGCCCTTGCTGGTGATGGCGGCGACGTCGTGGGCTCGGGCGGCCATCTCCGACGATGGGTTTATTGCTTTTTTTTGTTTTTTTTGTGTAAGGGCATAAAGATCATTTTTATGATAAAAAAGGCAAAAATAACTGCTGACATCAGCCAGGGACCCGAGAGTATAATAATAACCAAACTACAGGGGCTCAGCAATTAGTAGAAAAATTATAGGATCCTCAGAGTCTATTTGACTATACCATGAGGTCCTGAGAGTAATTATCTCAAAAGAAAATTGCAAAACGAGGCTCAACTCTCACGGGTGCCATGTATAAGCTAATTGGAATATTGTTTTTTAATTGAAATTAAATGTTTTGATTTTTATACAATTCATCAACGATATAAATTAAGAGAAAGTGTTACAGCCTCTTATATTCCAATGGTAATATACATGAAGTGATTTTTTTTCGAAAAAATACTTGACTTAATGTTACTGACAAGTAGATCGATGCTCTCACTGACAATATTCTTTCTCTGGTGTAATTTTTTTCTACTAATTTTATCCGGATTTTGATGAGTTCGGTAACTGTAAGATTGTGAGTTCTTCTTTCGCTAAATATTACCGACAAAAATTTACTTCTAAAAAATATATATCCATGCATATCAACTTTGACCAATTATTCTTATATATGGAGTCCAATTTGGCAAGAAGGCTTTCTTATACAACTAGTAGTAGAGCCTAGTGTCAAAATTAAGCGAACGATAATCCGAAAAAGTCATCTCACATAAATGTTTTTTGACTGCGGTCCCACCCGAAATGTGATCTATTATTTACATCCAATGAATTTTTGCCCAATTAACTTACTTTTAAATTTTACTGAATTTTAAAATTCTCAAACTATTTTGATTCGTTTATTTTTGAAATCACATGATATTTGACGGATCTAGGTTCTAATCACCCTAAACCACTTAAGAAATCGAAATTTTTTATATTAAATTTTAACACAACTATCTGCATAATATGATCAAACTTAATACTATTTCTAATTATATTAGAACATCGTCCCGTTAATACTTAATACCTTATGCTAAAACATCATGACAACACCTCAGATAAAAAAAACTTTCAATCGAACAATGTATATCAGCTAATGTATTTCTCCAGTTCTAACTAAAACCTACGCAATGAGTGGGAGAATATATACCACCAACATCTCCTCGTCCTCTTCTTCCCCTCCCTTACCCAATTTCCAACCCCAAGAACCCAACAACAACAATAGCTCAAAGACCATGGAAGAAGTTTGGAAGGACGTCACCTTAACATCTCTCCATGGCCATCCTCAAGGAGAAAGAGGAGGAGGAGACCAGTTCCTTGACCTCTCAGTTACCAACTTGTCATCTTCAAGGCTTCTCCGCCACCGAAACCCTAACTTCATCATCCAAGACTTCTTGGCTAGGCCTCTTTGTAATAAAGGGGAAGTACCAACAACCCTAACTAGTGGCATCAGTTGTATATACGGTTCTTCATCTCCCATTCCTCCTCCGGCCACGCCTCCTCCCACTGTCCTGAGCTTGTACTCTGGCCCGCCCGAGTTCGACTTCTTTGACCACCCTTCTGATCCTCATCCCCGTCCTCATCCTCATCCTCTCCGGCCTATGAGCTCGCATTTGGACAGCCACCCGAGCTCCAATGGGTCCCCTTTTTTTGTCCCTTTCGAGGGTTTGGACTCTGCTTCAGGGCTAATGCCTTGTTTTGGGAGGAAACGGGTTCAAGAATCGGGTAGCAGCTCGGGAGATCGCAAGCACAAGAGAATGATCAAGAATAGGGAGTCAGCCTCTCGATCAAGAGCCAGAAAGCAGGCAAAGTTTCTATACAATGTTCCATCTCTTCGTTTTGTCTCAAATTATCATACTTGAACTTAAATTAATCACCCTGTCACTCGACATCCGGATACTAATCGGTTAAAAAAAATTGCATGTTTTCCTGGGTTCATTGCCTATTCTCTTATGTTTTGCAGGCTTACACGAGCGAGTTAGAGCTGGAAGTGGCACATTTAATGGAAGAGAATGCAAGGCTGAGGAGGCAGCAAGAGCAGGTACCAAAATTAGCTTCCCATAATAAATACATCTATTAGCGGACAAACCAGGTGAAATAAACCAATTGGATTTGGACCCACCTTTTCCTTTTTCTTCGTTAAAGATACCGACATTGTTGGATTTGCTATTTTTATGTAAGTTGTTGGTCCCAATTCCAACTACGTGTTTTTTGTTGTTGTTGTTTACACCTGATATTTTTCGGGTTCGAGTCGGATTGAACATATTCAACTAGATTTATGGGGTTACATTGACATTGTTGGTGTTATTACAACTAACTTTTTTCTTTGTTTGTGTGTTGCGGGCTGGGTCAGCTACGCGTAGCAGCGGCCGCTCAGCTTCCTGAAAAGCGCGGTCTCTCTCGAACATCGACGGCACCGTTTTGAGAAGCAATAACTTGGCTCTAACCTACAGCCACCGCAATATGTTTATTTATATATAATCCCCATTTCCCCCTTAATTTGTTTCTAATTTAGAATCTATGAAGCGGGCGACTACTAATTGTAATGCAAGGCTTTGGGCTGTCTTTTTAAGAGTAGATGGATTGGGAGTGAACATTTTGGTGCTGGAGTTGTTATATTTTAGATTTCGACGGCAGGCAAGAAATCTTAATTGCTTACTTGATATGGTTGACCAATGGAAAAAAGTTTCTTATATTTAGATATTTATAAGGATAATTAATTTATATTTAAGTTAAGACAAAAATCATCTATGGAATTTTACACAAACGGTATAAATAAGGTTCATAATCGAGATTACTGGTTAAATTAGAACGGAAACCGGAGAGCGGAAAGGAAGATGAAGATAAGATGCGAAATTTTGTTCCTTGTATGGCCAATCTCTTTCAACGTCCCACTATCTATCTATTTATCTCCATATCTTTAGCTACTAAAAGGGTCCATTGGTTCTTTACCCAATTTTTGGGAAGGTGGTCAAACCATATTTGAAGCAGCTGTTCGCCTTGCTGGAGCATTCCTTTCGGGGAATTGTTTTGGCCCGTGGCCGCGCACTTGCGTTAAATGTTGAAATCATCCAAGGGTATAAATTTGGACTAAGTCAAAAGCTACTTTTTTATTGATCCCATATTCGCTCCTCTAAAAATATTTAATATTGTTTAATTTTAATTATTTTAATTAAGTATTTTTTTATTAATTTAGAACAAATTTCTATATAATGAAGAGCGATTTTTCAAGATTAGTTAAAATAAGTTGGCCACTCGGCCTGCTCCAACGACTTGGGTCCATATTTAGTTCGATGTATCGATGGAAGCCCATATAGCAAGTAGAGCTAGAGTTGAACGTATCAAACAGGGCTGCAATCAATGTACATAATAATTACTCTATTTTAAACATTTTATGGTTGTGATGGTTGTAGCATCCATTGTCGTCCAGTGGTTAGGATATCTGGCTTTCACCCAGGAGACCCGGGTTCAATTCCCGGCAATGGAAATGGAATTTTTTTTTCTATCTATTTTCATCTGATGGCTTTGGCTTTATATCTAGCTATCTACAGCTCACAAGCCAGCTACATGGAAAGAAGAAAACCAAGTGACCATCTCCTCTGTGAGCTCCGCTTCCCTCTCCCATGATATTTTCACTTCCTCCAAGGATGACAGGCAGACCGGACAGGTTTTCCGACCAGTGTCGAACCATCTATCAATGCATATTTCGTGAAACTTGTGCAGGCAAGGTAGGATCATCATATCCTGTCCTCCTGCCTTCAATCTCAGCAGGCAAACACAACATATCTCACAAGCCTTGACGGCAGGCATCTCGGACTGCCAGCCCATATTCGGCGTGGTTGCAGACTCAGTGGTAGCAATGCCAGCATTGTTGGAAGTGCCAACCCAAACAATGTTCATACTTGCTGCTGTTTTTATCTGGATCTGCAGCAGCACTCTAAATTGCAGCAAGTCGAAGATGCCGAAGACTAGCTTCTTGAGAATTATCATTCGGTTTCCTGAGTGATTTAGATTTGATTGGTACAGCTTTAACAAGAGCATTTTAAGAAGATGAAGTATATGCTTTGAGTAATTTAGAAGGGTGCTTGCACTTAAACATGAGTGTTCTGACCTTTTCTTCCTATACTTCTAGACTAAGAGGTACAAAGATCTGTCGATTTCATTAACACAATATTTCTTCTCAAGGTTACATATTGGTTGTCTGCAAGTCAAAATCCGAACTTTATTAACACAAAAAACACACCAGCTCATTGAAACATTCTGAGGAAGAACGTTCGGAATGAAGTAACGGCATCATAAGCTATACCTTCTCACCCAACTCAACAGACAACAGAGGGCAGAGGACAATAAAAGTTGTCTCAACTTTAATGTTGATTTCGCATCATTCCTACCGAGATTCAAACTTAAATACTACAAAGACCCTGGTCATTTTCTGCTAATAAAACTTAAAAGCACAAACGCATACTGCTGAACACTTGGCCGGCACGATCTGCGATTTTGCTTCCAATTCCCTAAGAATGCAGCGACGAGCATGAGATGAGACCAAAGCTCAGAAGGGAATCTCCATCCACGTCAAATTGAGAATTGCCTACAATCAACACGATGGTCACACTGTAAACATCAAATCCGTTCTGCATACTCATAGCACCAGCCATTAACTTGATTGTCCGAATGAGTAGTACCTGATAGAACCCGTATTACCCATCCTTCGTCTCTGCCAACGGATCATTGCCATCCCTGTGTTTGGAGTCACCATCAGTGTCTAGGATCTTACCATATGTGGGGACCAGGCAAGGGACCCCATTCTTTATCTGCGCATCGTCCAATGTAACACATATCAACGACGTACCAATGCAGGCATCTAAAAGCCGAAACTAGAACCAACACGCTCGATACCCCACCCGAAACAGCACAGGAATTGCGAGGAACAGAAGCTAATAACTTACAGGGAAGGAGACTCCAATTGCATCACTGATAAGGGAATCCGTCTCTCCGCAGTACCTTTCAGGATTAACACCAAAAAACACCCACAACCGCCCAAACTAACGTCAGAGGGTAGGTTCATTAGAGCAATTAAAATACCCAGATTTTTCACGTTAACAAATTTGGTATCCGCTATCATATTCACAATTATAACTATCAGCCGAGCACAGTCGGATCCTATAAGTTTTGAGGCCTATCCGAAGAGAATCTAAAATCATTACCACTTGAACCGACTCCCCGTTTTTTAATTTAAAAGGGAAGAACAGGAAATGGGCACCTGAGGGGTTGTTTGGAGAGAGGGCAGACCAGGAACTCTAAAAGGGTCTTGTTAATTCCGCTCCCTGCTTCCTTAAGCAGCGCCTTGCTCAATTTCACCATCTTCCTTTCCTTATCTAATTTTCTACTCGCAATTGAGGTTTTTTTTTTCCCTTCAGCTTAGTTCCCTCCGGCTCCACTCTTATAATTTTGTTTCCCCTCTTTGACTTGAGTTGGACCTTCTCCACTTCGGCTTTTATCAGATCACCTCTTAGAGTTTCGTATTTTCCAATTGACGACATTTAGTTTTATAATTTGTTGGACTGACACGTCACCCCAACTTCTCTAAAAGAAATTTCATATAGAGAACGAAAATTAATATTGAATTTTAAAACTCTTACTGATCATTAGAGCAATTCAACTCATGTTCATTGGTTGCATGTCTCAATTCTAGTCGGGAAAGTTGTGGTTCCTCGTGTAAGAATTATCTATTAAATCTTGATAATTTTATTAAGGTGGCTCTCATATAGTTAGACTCTATTATTGATTGCTTTAATGAGTTAGAGTCCTATTATGAATATGGTTATTAGTTTAATCTCAACCATTCATTGGGAGCTTGATGGACGCGCCCGATTGAATCTAGGTATATAGTTTGATCCTCTCTCTGCCTATAAATAGATGCTAATGCCATCCATCGGTGGGTATCACTAATCGATAGGAAAGCGAGAGAAACCTAAGCTATAGCAAAGATGGCGAACTACTCTACATCGACCAATCCGGGTACGCTTCTGCATACCATTTATTGCCTATGTAATTTAATTTACATGTGGTATCAGAGCCTGTGTTCTCTGTTTGGATTGGCATTTTAAATTATTTCGTATGCATGATCAATTATAGAACAGATTTGATAAAGTTTGTGTGATTCATGTATGCGTATTATGATTTAGGGTTTGAAATTGATGTTTATAAAACCTTAGGACTGAACTGTAAGATTTTCGGGACGGGAGGACCAAACTGAAAAATACGCGGAAAGTTAATGGCCTAATTGAAATCTGCCGCTGTGTGTTGTCCTACGGAAAGAAGGACCAAACTGAAAAACACGCGAAAATTTAGGAGCCAATTTGAAATTTACCGTTTTTGGTCTAGATTTTCCGTGTCCTTTTCCGCCGTTCACGTGTCCGTTTAATTATCAATATCTGGATTAATTGATTTTCTCGTTAATAGATTAGTTTACTATTTCAGGATTTTTAATTATCAAGGTCATTATGATATTGGCTGGAAGATAATATAAAGGTTTAACTTATTAAATTTCTAATGGAAATTTTAGAAATTAGACCCCAATTATAGTTCGCGTGTTATTAATTATAATTTTTGTGTGGGTAATACTCTTGATGTTACGAGTTATGAATTGTTATTCTAAATTGTAATTAATGATTATTCAAGATGATTTATTGAATATTGCTATAGATCTTGCTTGATATTAATGTTATACATGTTATAGTATATGTTTGTTAGTCACCAAAGTGGCAAAACTTTAATGTTATATACATGTATATTTTGTCATTTATTCATCAATTATTGCAATACCAATTATATGACCTTGATGAATAATTTGACGTTTGCTAATTATGAGAAAATCGATTCTACCCAAAGGTAGGTCACTATTCTGTAATTAGTAAGCATAAAGGCGATGAACTAAATATTTGGATCATCTACATATGCATATCCAAAGATAACATGTATTTGATTTTAAATATTTAGTTATTCGATAAAAGTTATGTATGAATTTTTATTTTGGTCAGATACATGTGTTTATCCAAAGATAGCATATATATTTGATTTGAATTATTAAATTCTACGATAAATGAATTATATGGTATTGATTTATGATAGTATATTATAGTTTCTATCCAAAGGAGAGCTATAGTGCACTTTTATTGTTTTATTTGAATCTATTATAGAATATTAATTTGAGCATGTATGTTAAAATTGCAGCTACGACAGTTCATGCTTCTTGTGTTGATCTGTTTGATGGTTTAAACTTCTCTGAATGGAGTGAACAAATCAAGTTCTATTTAGGGGCTTCGGATCTTGACTTGGCACTCTTGGAAGAAAAATCTCAGGCTATTACTGATGAAAGCTCTGAGGATGAGAAGACGTTCTATTATGCATGGGAACGGTCAAACAGATTAAGCTTAGCATTTATGCGCATGAAAACTGCTAGCAACATTAAGAGCTTAATTCCACAAATAGAAAGTGCAAAGGAATATCTTTCTACTATGGAAGAGAGATTTCGTTCTGTAGATAAGTCTCTTGCTGGCACATTAATGGAAAATCTTACGACCATGAAGTTCAATGGGTCGCAAAGTATGCATGATCACGTGCTGGAGATGACCAATTTGGCAGCAAAATTAAAGACCCTGGGACATGGAACAAATGACTCATTCTTGGTACAAATCATATTGAACTCACTACCTCCTGAATATGGACCATTTCAGATTAGTTACAATACCATAAAGGATAAATGGACTGTTAACGAATTGGCCAGTAAGCTTGTTCAGGAGGAAAGGAGATTAAAGAACCAAGGAAGTCATTCTATTAGCCTAATGGATAAAGGAGCTGAGAAAGCATACCAAGTGAAAGCCAAGAAATTTAAGAGGAATGGTCCTGCCAAGGTAGCGCAACCTACCATGAATGAAAAGAGGGGTGATAAGTATCACTTCTGTAAGAAGGAGGGACATTATCGGAAAGACTGCCCGAAACGTAAAGTTTGGTTTGAAAATAAAGGTAAAGATGATATCTTTGTATGTTTCGAATCAAACTTATCTGAGGTACCTTCTAATACTTGGTGGATTGACTCTGGTGCTACAACTCATGTTTCTAATGTTATGCAGGGATTCCGTTCAATCCAAACCATAAACCCAAATGAAAGATTCCTCCTCATGGGAAATCAAACGAAGGTTTCAATTGAAGGCATTGGGACTTACCGTTTAGTCTTAGACACTGGTCATTATTTAGACTTATTACAGACTCTCTATGTGCCTTCAGTATCTAGAAACTTGATTTCTCTTTTTATGTTGGATATTTGTAGTTTTTATGTTAAATTTGGATTTGGATGTTTCAGTTTATTTAAGAATGCAAACCTCATTAGTTCTGGTGTTCTATCTGATGGTTTATATAAGCTAAAACTTGATAGTGTCTTTTCTGAATCTCTGCTTAGTGTTTGTAACATTGGTATTAAGCGTAACATTGAGAATAATAGTTCTGCTTACTTGTGGCATAAACATTTAGGTCATATATCCAAAGAAAAGTTAGAAAGATTAGTAAGGAATGAGATTCTCCCGAATCTGGATTTTACTGATCTTGGCATATGTGTGGATTGCATTAAGGAAAAGCAAACCAAACATAGCAAAAAAGGAGCCACGAGAAGTACTCAGCTTCTTGAGATAATACACACCGATATTTGTGGACCATTTAATGTTCCATCCTTTAGTGGAGAAAAATATTTTATTACCTTTATTAATGATTTTTCACGGTATGGTCATGTCTATTTACTTCGTGAAAAATCTCAAGCACTTGATGCCTTTGAGGTGTATATGAATGAAGTTGAAAGGCAATTAGACATGAAAGTGAAAATCGTAAGGTCTGATAGAGGTGGTGAATATTATTGTAAACATGACGAAAGTGGTCAATGTCCTGGTCCATTTGCAAAGTTCCTTGAAAGGCATGGCATAACTGCTCAATACACCATGCCAGGTACATCACAACAAAATGGTATAGCGGAAAGGCGAAATCGAACTTTAATTGAAATGGTTATGAGTATGATGAGTAATACAAAAGTGCCCATCTCGTTGTGCATATATGCTCTCAAAACTGCTATGTACTTACTGAATAGGATTCCTAGTAAGGCTGTTCTGAAAACTCCTTTTGAGTTTTGGACTGGAAGGAAACCTAGTATGAGACACCTACATGTTTGGGGTTGTCCAGCAGAAGCGAGATTATATAATCCACATAAAAGTAAATTAGATTCTCGAACAGTAAGTGGTTACTTTATTGGTTACCCAGAGAAATCTAAAGGGTACAGATTTTACTGTCCGAACCATAGTCCGAGAATTGTTGAAACTGGTAATGCAAGGTTCATAGAGAATGGTGAAGTTAGTGGGAGTGATCAAAGGGTAGAAATTAAGGAAGTTGAGGTAAATGCAAATTTGCATGTATCAATTTCTTCTTCCATAATTGTACCGCATGCTACTCCAAATATTGAAGAAATGCAAGTCAACGTCGATGAAAATTTGGGTCAACAAGTAACAATTAACTCACCAAACTCAAATGAACAACAACCACAAGAAATAGTATTAAGGCATTCCGTACGGAAAAGAACGTTAGCTATTTCAGATGATTTTGTGATAAATTTGTATGAGATAGACTTTGATATTGGAGTCAATAAGGATCCAGTTTTATTTTCACAAACTATTGAATCACATGAGTCTGAGAAATGGATGAATGCCATGAAGGAAGAGTTAAAATCCATGGAAAGGCTAAAGGTCTGGGATCTCGTCGAATTGCCTGAAGGTTCTAAGAGGGTTGGGCGTAAACGGGTCTTCAAGACCAAACGTGACCCCATTGGCAATATCGAACGTTATAAAGCTAGACTTGTAGCAAGGGGTTTTTCTCAGAAATGTGGTGTTGATTACAATGAGACTTTTTCACCAGTCTCTAAGAAAGACTCTTTAAGGATAATTATGGCATTGGTGGCTCATTATGATATAGAGTTACACCAAATGGATGTGAAAACAGCCTTTCTTAATGGGAACCTTGAAGAGGAAGTTTATATTGATCAACCCGAAGGGTTTGAGGTTGAAAAAAAAGAACAATTAGTGTGTAAACTTAAGAGATCGATATATGGGCTTAAGCAAGCTTCACGTCAGTGGTATCTTAAGTTTAATGATATTATCACATCTTTTGGTTTCAAAAAAAAATGTTGTTGATCAGTGTATATACCAAAAGATCTGTGGGAGCAAGTATATATTTCTAGTCCTATATGTTGATGATATTTTGCTTGCTGCAAATGACTTAGGAATATTATGTGAGACTAAAGATTTTCTCTCAGAAAATTTTGAGATGAAAGATTTGGGTGAAGCACCCTATGTGATTGGAATAGAGATATTCTGTGATAAGGCACAAGGTTTGCTTGGATTATCACAGAAAGGGTATGTGAAAAGGGTTCTGGAGAAATTTGAACATCATGTATGTAATGTCAGTCCTGTTCTTATACATAAAGGTGATAAATTTAGTCTTAAACAATGTCCTAAGAATGAACTAGAATGAAAATTAATAGAGCCTATCCCTTATGCTCAAGTTGTTGGTAGCCTACAATACTTGCAGAATTGCACAAGACCGGATACCAGCTTCGCGGTCGGTATGCTAGGTAGGTATCAAAAGAATCCAAGTAATGAACATTGGAGAGCTGCAAAGAAAGTACTAATATACCTTTATGGGACCAAAGACCACATGCTCATGTATAGAAGATGTGACACTTTAGAGGTGATTGGATATTCGGATTCAGATTATGGCGGATGCGAAGATAGTAAGAAGTCTACTAGTGGATATGTATTTCTTTTGGCGGATGGAGCAGTTTCATAGAAAAGTGCCAAACAGACTATAATAGCTATATCCACTATGGAAGCCGAATTTGTGGCATATTTTGAGGCTTCGATCCAAGCAAAGTGGTTGAGAAACTTTATTTCGGGACTTGCGGTTATCAACTCCATTAGCAAGTCGCTGAAAATTTATTGTGATAATTCTTCAGCAGTATTTTTCTCGAAGAACAACAAATACTCAAGAGGTGCGAAGCACATGGATTTGAAGTACCTTATTGTTAAGGAGGAAGTTCAGGAACAGAGGGTGTCTATTGAGCACATCAGTACAGATCTCATGATTGCAGATCCGTTGACAAAGCCATTACAACCAAAATAATTTAGAGAGCATGCACTAAGAATGGGTCTTGGTTGTATTTCTGATTGCTTTTGATAGATGACACTCTGAGCTCACTGATACATTTCTGATATACATTATAGTTTTTTTGTTTCGTTATTGATATATACATTATGGATTTATGGGAAAACAAAAAAGTCTCTATGAGACATTATTGTGGACTATTATTGGTTCTATATACTGCTTTATTGGTCTAGTATGTTGAGTTGCTAGTGTCGTGGTTATGGAAGGGAGTATGTCACATAATTGACATATAACCGCTATAGCTCGCATTTAGTAGCTTATCATATGATGACATTATGATTGTGGACTTTGAGTTGAGATTACTTATGTTGTGCACCTTATGTTATACTATTAACCTATATTCGAGCCAAGTGGGAGAATGTAAGAATTATCTATTAAGTCTTGATAATTCTATTAAGGTGGCTCTCATATAGTTGGACTCTATTATTGATTGCTTTAATGAGTTAGAGTCCTATTATGAGTATGGTTATTAGTTTAATCTCAACTGTCCATTGGGAGCTTGATGGACGCGCCCGATTGAATCTAGGTATATAGCTTGGTCCTCTCTCTGCCTATAAATACATGCTAATGCCATCCATCGGTGGGTATCACTAATCGATAGGAAAGCGAGAGAAACCTAAGCTATAGCAAAGATGGCGAACTACTCTACATCGACCAATCCGGGTACGCTTTCGCATACCATTTATTGTCTATGTAATTTAATTTAACTGATGTTCATTGGTTGCATATCTTAATTCTAGTCGGGAAAGTTGTGGTTGCTCGTACCGACATTGGCCTCATCATAAGAAATCTGGGTGATATCTGTTCAACTACCTCCTCTTTGGAAGCTGAACTTCGTGCAATTTCAATTGCTCTGGATTTGATCCAGCGGGATTTTGTGATTTTTTTAAAGGTAAATTACGCCATGACAATGCCAGGGTTTGAACTCTGGACCTCCTAGATATTTACAATTCCTTATGCCGTTGGGCTACAAGTCCTTTGGCACCATGATAATGCGGGATTCTGTGAGTGTGGTCACCATTTTGGAAGTAGACTCCCGCCTCGCCTATGTCTTCCTCCATGATCTCAAAATTGATTGATGACGTTAGCAAGGGATCCCGGAGCATAATAAAAACCGAACTACAGGGGCTAAAAAATTAGTAAACAAACTACAGGGTTTTCAGCATCTATTTTACCAAATATCAAAGTCCTGATAGTAATTATCCCTTAGTTTTATCAATCATGAATATTTTGAAAGAGTTACTTCTATGTCAATTAGTTTAATTTCTAGATTACAAAACTATGTTGTCAACTGACTTTGTAAAAACTAGGATCACTTCAAAGGAGCTGGACAACCTTCCATCCTCCAGACCTTAATATCCTTCTGTTTACGGACCTCTCCACTTGATTATCAATAAAGTATGCTATATTTTCCCCCAAAAAAGGTTGGAGTGGATTGAAAAAAAAGAAAAATTGAGGGATAGAAACGGAGTTCCAAAGAAGTTAACGGATGATTTGGAAAACAATCAAATAGACGAGCTTCTAGTAGTGATCTCCCCGTCGAAAGGGTTTTCCCCTTGACGTCCTACACCCTACTCGGAGCCGAATCAAACCGCGACGGCGTCGTCCAGAGAGAGATAACCACACAGACAAGAAGAGGAAGTTATTATGCGTTAATGGCTCAAGAAGCCAGATGGATTCGAAATGACGAGATTGCCCTCTTACCAAATGAATGGCAAGCCTCCTTCCCCGGTGGTCTAACCTAACCAACTCCTTCCGCTACATTGAAGAGGGGCCCACCTCCTCCATCCGACGCCTCATCGAGTCATGCCCCTCCACGTGTCACCTCCTTCAGGTCCACGCCCGCCTCACCGCCCTCGGCCTCTTCTCCTCCTGGTGCCCTAAGCTCCTCCGCTGCGCCTCCCAGCTCGGTGACTTGGCCTACGCGGTTAAGTTATTCGGGAGCGTTGAGTCGCCGGGGGCTTTCTGCGTCAACAATGTCCTCGAGGCCTACCGGGCTAGCTCCGCCCCGGACCGGGCTTTCGGGTTGTATTTCGGGGTGGCGGCCGGTGGGGAGTTCTCCCCGAATAGCTACACCTTCGTTTCGCTTATCGGGGTTTGCGCGAAGATGGGGTGGATTGGGTGTGGGAGGACATGTCACGGGCAGGCGGTGAAGCATGGTGTGAGCGGTGTTTTGCCGGTGCAGAACTCGCTGGTTCATTTATATGGGTTCTGTGGGGCTGTGGAGCTTGCTAGGATGATGTTCGATGAAATGCCTGTGAGAGATTTGGTCACGCGGAATTCCATTCTCACTGTGTATGTGACAGCGGGCGAGCTGCGGCTTGCTCATAAGCTGTTTGATGCGATGCCCGAGAGGAATGTGGTCTCCTGGAATGTGATGATCAGCGGGTACCTGAAGGGGAACAACCCGGGCTGTGCATTGATGGTATTTAGGAAGATGGTTGCTAGTGGGTTAAAATGGAATGATAGGACCATGGCGAGTGTCGTTAGTGCGTGTGGTAGGTCAGGTAGGGTTAGGGAAGGGCGATCAGTTCACGGGTTTCTTGTGAGGTCATCGAGTGGTTTCAATTTGATTGTTTGTACTTCTTTGATTGACATGTACTGTAAGTGCAGTAAGGTGGAAGCAGCTTATAGAATTTTCAAGAGGATGCTGACGAGGAACTTGGTGTCCTGGAATGCAATGATTTTGGGGCATTGCATCCATGGGAATGCCGTGGAGGGGCTTCGATTGTTTGGGGAGATGATAGGATCACCACGATCAGAATGCAGAGGCAGCGTAGTTCCTGATGAAGTAACTTATATCGGGGTATTATGTGCTTGTGCTCGCCTAGGATTGTTGTCCGAAGGGAACAACTTCTTCAGCCAAATGATTCACGAGCGCGGTATAAAGCCTAATTTTGCGCATTATTGGTGCATGGCCAACCTTTATGTTGGTGTGGGGCTTGTTCGGGCGGCAGAAGATCTGTTAAGGAACTCGGCTGTGGCTGGTAAGAATTTCTCATTCGAGTCTATGGTGTGGGCTAATTTACTCACTCAGTGTCGTTTCACTGGAGATGCTACTTTGGCAGTTAGAATTGCAAAATCCTTGGTAGATACAGAACCATCAAATTTTTCACACTATCATTTGCTGGTGAACATCTATTCTGCTGCTGGACAATGGGACGAGGTTGAGAGGGTCAAGGAGAGGATGAAGGAACGGAAGATGAGAAGAGTACCGGGATTAGGTCTCGTGGACTTGAAGTGTGTTGTTCATGACTATAAAACTGGACTTGCTTGGCTGGAGGACGTGCATGAAGTCGGGATGGTCAATGAAAGGGCCGAGTGATCAAGAACCCAGGTCTCGCCGAGTTTGGTTGTGAATTCCGGATTCAAGCGATGCCAGGAAGCGCGGATACATCTTGCTTATTTCGCGCAAAGGTGCCATACATCTCCCTCTCACGTTCCAATAGAATAGCATAGGATAGAGGTGATAGTCTTCGGATTCATTTGTTTGATGGAGAGAGCTAGCAAACTAGTTTTGTACGGATTCCTCAATCCTCATACGCAGTTAAATCATAGCCTGAAGTTGTTTTCTACAAGAAAATGCATTGAAATTGATGATTGAGTGAGATACTTGAGTTTGTTTTGATTGAAAATTGGAAAGGTCGAGATCTGGTGGGGAATTTCCCTTACTCTTGTACTGTTCAGTCAGATCAATGTTAACACAATTTCTCCATACTACTTATCATCATGTTATAGTTCCTGTCCAGTCTTAGCATAAAGTTTTAAGTGAATGCCTTTGTCAATAAATGATGAAAGCCAACAGAATCCATTCAATTTCAGGGTCCTCGGCTACTCTATGGACTGGATCATTTGAGTTTGGACTTCGGGCACAAATCGCTGGCTCATTAAACTGATATCTTGTTAAACTCTCCATAGGCAACCCAAAATCTTAAGTGGATGGATGGACGGGTTTATGTAACAATATGGTAAATATCAGTGCCAACTTTGTATTGTTTCACTTCAATGGTTTCCGTTAGGACGTCATCTAGATCTATTGCAAGGCTAACATGCAATGCCTGGGCATATGATACATGATTAGCTGAATCTGAAAAGTAATCTAGTAAAGGCTGCTGCACAATATTGCGGGCAAAGGTGAATAAGTTCCACGAATAAAGACTAAAAGGAGTTCCATTAGACAGCGGCAATCAACTATTACCTCTGTACAGGTCTATCTAGGTGTATTATACAAGTCCAACCGGTAATCAATAGTGGTTCTTGCTTGGGAATACTCAGGACTCCATGAACTGACATGTCGGCGGGTTTGTTTTCGTCTTCTCCAGACCTGCCAAATAGACCGTCAAATAGTTGAACTCTGATTGAGACAGAAGATAGCTCCGCTAGTTAAGGTGGGATGGTGTATTCTGATTTCATCCAGTTAATTCAAGATTAAGAGAATGCAAACGGAATAGCTAGACTATTGCTCCATCATTCTTGTTTACCCATTTCCCAACAAAGGTCATGTTCCCTCTACCCAATGGCACCAGATCGAAGGAATACATACCACTAACTCCACGAATTTCGACTTCTCGCCATTCTTGTACAAGAGCACAGCAACAGCACATCAAGTGTGAGAGGAAGTCATCAACAATACCGCCCTAAAAAAAACAATCAGAGCTGTGTCATTGAAAAATGACGTTTGTCTCCTAGCATGAGGCAAGATGTCAAGACTGAGCGAGATACAATAAGAAAAGGAAGATCGTTGTACTTTCCATTTCTATGAATAAGGTGGCATGTAGAAGTGTAGGCATATTTTGTGCAAGGCTAGAGAGCAAAATATTTTGTGCTGCCTCTGTAAGTATAAAAGACGTATTACCGAGATGTTCAAAGTCTTTCGTAGTTTCCTTCTCGTGCAGCAAGTATAGCAGCAGCAAGAGAGTATCAATGAATATGCCATCAATTCATTGCAAGCTTCTGCTGAAGCTGAAGATCACACAAGTATAATTCTTAGGAAAAGTTCCAAGACAATTCTGCATGCAGTCCTAAGGATGTAAAGACATGGCAATAGCAACGGAAAGTATAACCGTCCAATAGCTTGGAGCACCGTGTCACTTACATCTAGCCACTTCACTGAACTAATTATTCACTAGTTAAAGATCCAATGAACATTCTGTAGAAATATCCATTAGCAATGGGGTAACCAAAAGGTATCAATAAGTTTAACGTCAAACAATTAAAATGAACAAGGTATTCAACTGTTTGGAATGTTCTCTTCACAGAATTGTCAAAGAGAAAAAAAAATTTAAAAATCAAAGAGAGAAAGTTGGTCGCTAATAAAATTAGCCAACTGATTTGCTGATCTTAAGTTTGTCTAAAACCAGATATAGCAAGAACTACCTAGCCACATTGAGAAAGGGGACAATGAGGGAATTGAGAGCTCCCATGACACTCGGCAGAATCACCAAATTTTGGTACAAAACTGAAAAGACCAAGGCCCCCACTTAGGGGCACCATTATCATCCTATTTTGTCATATCCCAGCCCTACCAACCACTTTTTTATTCTAAAATAACCACTGGTTTTTTAACTTGTGCTTTTTCCTCATATTACTGTCCATTAAGAGAGCAACCATGATCAGCAAAACAAACAAGGTGACTCCTGAAAATGAATGCAAAAGGTAAAATTAGAGCCATACACATGTATCTGTTGGATGCCACGGTAGCAATCTTCGCAAATGTACCACAGGGATAAAAGAATGTCTTTATACCTGCAATTAGAAGCAGTTTATAAGAGAAAGAAACAAATTCCAATAAAATCATTTATCAACTATCAGTTATTGGTTATTGTACATCAACAATACCACCTTTTTTGAGTTCAAGCTTTCTCAAGCTACCTTCGCAACATGACGGAACCAATAACCATAAAAGTGATCGCATTCTAACAGGCGTGAACCACAAGTGTCAAACAAGGGAACAAAAAACTTGGATATGCAAAAAGAATACAAGAAACTATATGATGTTGCTCATAGCGTGAGAATGGCAAAGCAAGATTTTGCATCAAAACTCAAATGGACAAAGACCAGGTTGAGAAAAAAGTTCTGCAAGATGATATGCAATAATCCTGTGGCTAGAGCTTGAAAATCAAATGAGTATGCAGCAATCAATCGCACCATGGTAAAAATGAAAATGTTACCCAACAGAATGGTGAGACAATGGAAATTATGGAATAGCAGATATCTTGCGAAGGGAAATCTATGAACAGCGAATGAATACGAACTGAATGATCTGGAAGAAAACATACATAAAGAAGGCTCAGAACAGCAACCAAGCAAGTCGGCCTGCCATTCTTCATGATGGTGGGAACTTTTTCTAGACAGCAGTTCATGCCCTGATGAAGTGGACGATATTTGTCTGCAATAAGCATATTTCCGGATCAATTTGTTTATTTGTGGGAGTTGGAATGAAGCTATGAAGGATAAAACTTAAAACTAAAAATCTATTAGTGTGGAGCTGTATCTTTCAACCAATACAATTTACAAAGTCATCAACCAAACTGCTTAACACAGTGCAGTAATTAAGTTTGAGGGTTAGATGCCCTGCATGAGATGTTATAAACCTGGATCAAACTGCTTTTTACCAAGCAATGGTAATACTCATTAAGACAACATCATCATACTGGCCAGACCTTAAATGTGTTTTTTTTTCTGATAAAAGTAACAGCATTAATTTGAGCTAAACAGAAAGGCCTAACCTTGAAGTTGTGTGCGGTTCACCTTCTTCGTGATGGGCAACCTGAAATGAATTATTTCTGTCGCTCAGATCAGAATTCTTAGGCTCAAGCTTCTTAGATCCTTTGGCCGATGAATTCTTCTCTGGAACCGAACTAGCAGCTACTGTTTCTGTAACATCAATCAGATGCTGAATAACTTCACATTGACTCACATCCAAATGAGCTTGTGACCGTTGTAGTTCAAGTTGAAGCTTTGCATTTTCATGCTGTAGAGCTTCATTGAAAGCTAGGGATGGGTAGGATGAAGAAAGAGTTTTCTTCAAGATAGAAGCCTGATCTTTGCAGGGATCTGGTTTCATTATAAAATCCTGAACCCTCTTGTCCTCGTCATCCAATGTGTACTCACACTGATCCCTCTCAATATATTCGAGCCGCTCCTGACAGTAGTGAAGTGAATAATCAAATAAACTTAGTTGAGGACACACATATATGGAACAAGAAGTATCACATGAATCAGACAGACAATGCACTGTAGACCAAGCAGAATCAGTACCCTCACACGAGCATTGTCCACGAGGGTGATGAGGGGGACGAGCTTCAAGTACTGGTCGATCTCATTCTGCGCCCTACGGAACTGATACACAATGTTCCACCCCATGGCAAGCAAGTAGAGATAACTCCTATCCTGACAACTATTCACCAGTATATAAGACCTCCTCAGTGCATCCTCGAGCTGCTCCAGCGGCTCCCTAGTCTCCGGATACCTCTTGAGCTCCGAGATCCTGAGCTGCTCCAACAAGTTCCCTATCAACTTTAGATGCTGCGCGAACTGCCTGCAGTTCTTCTTGTGCATTCTAGCTGTGTTCGCCGCTTTCACTATCATTCCAATCAAGCGCACCGCATCTATCCCTGTCAGTTGCGCTACATTAGCGATCTCCCCAAAATGGTCCCACGACGCCATCTCGAAATCCCAACCCGAACTCAGCGATCCCAACTCCCTGCTATCACCACATCAACAAACCGTCACCCTAAACAGCCTTCGCCGCCACCTGCATCAAAGTAAAAAAAAATTACCTCTTCAAACAGCATCTACTGAAGACGGTGACTAATTAATTACCAAAACACCCTTCGCCGCCACCTGCATTTCTACTGGTCGTCCCAAGCAGAAGCCAAGTGACCGGTGCCAGAACTGCGCCGTATTGCGGCGGATCAGGAGAAAATGCGGAATTCTGGCTGGGATCTGTTTGGTGAGACGAACTATCACCGACGGAATATTTTTGGCACCAGACAGTGACGAGAGCCAACCAACTAACTTTTCAACTGCCATGGAAAAGAAGAAAACTACGGCGGGTCAAAAAAGAAAATTAAGAGAATGAGAAAAAAGAAGTAAAATATAAATATAAATAAAATAGATAAAGGTCAGTATCGACCAATACGGTTATTGACTAAACTTTCCAAAAGCGCAAATATTCCTATAATAAATCAAGAAACTCAAATGAGAAAAAAAGTGATCAAATAAAAGTGAGCAACAGTACGGAGGAGGAGGAGGAGGAGGAGGAGGAGAGTTACCTCGTTCATGCAAGAGAAGTAGCATTCGAGCTAAGGCCTTGTTTGGAGGTAGTGTTTTTGTTTCGGTAGGGAAGAAGAGAGGGAATTAAGAAATGGTTAGAAAGGAAATAAGACGTCGATTTCCGGGAAATTTGCTTCCCGGGAATCGCCGCTGCTGCTCTCTGATCTTGCCCTCCTCCTGCCGGTAGAATTTCCGGTACGGCGTGGTTTTGGGCGATTCAGGTGAGTTTTACCTTTTTACCCCCGTGTAATGGCAATGTGGATCCACGGGAACGAGAAGGAATTGGACACGAGACTGAGCTTGGACTTGGACTTGGACATATGGTAGTGGAGGCCAAGGGTGTGTGTTGGGTGGTGTGAATTCCCGAAACTGCCCTCGTTGAAGTTCGGATATTACGGGAGCCATGGCTGTGGATAATTATTAGGCCCACCAGCTGGCACGCTTTCCCTTTCCCTTTTCTTTTAGGTTTTCATTTTGGGCGCCCGTAGGCTTTTTTTTATAAGTAAATCTTCATTATCCCAAATAATAAGACTACGCTCTATTAAAAGTCAAAACAGTAAAATAAAAATTAGAAGTTGCACGAGGCAAATAACACATAATTCGGACAATTTTTACTTATTCGATTCTAAAAAATAAAATATTGCTTACAAATCTTCAATTCTTGGACACTACGTAGACTTTATTTTTTTCTCTAATCAAATTACCATTTACCAGTCAACCTGTCTTCATTACCAATACAATAATTCGGGAAATTCTAAGTGGACAGGTGCATGTTTGGCTTCTAACCGGTAATTGTGTACACAACAAAACTAAACGGATTATTGTAAAAAAAATAAAGAGGAAACTGAAGTCCCTTGAACCAAAAAGAAGTTATTTTAATGGTTCAGCTACTAATCTACGATATAACTTACCCGAATCGTACGCTGCATGTTACGCTAGTCAAATTGTCATTAATGGATGAGCATTAACGGGACCATACTGGTCAGGAACATTAATATTGAAATTAATATTCAGGACCTGATTCTCAATATAGGCCTCATTTTTCATTCGTAAAAATTTACTCTAATACCTTATGATTAGTGTGACTTGTACACTATTATTATATGATTTCAAAATGTTCGACCGGTTGATGTTTCTCTTATTTATACTTTATTATTTGTATATTTTTGGACATAAATACTTCGAGCATAAAACTTTAATACTTATGAGTTTTTTGTCTAAATCTTTTGAAACAACATGGTAGTATTACTAAAGTGGTTACTTTTTTCGGTTATTTAAACTATCCTAAAAAATATGCAAGTGATTACTGATTCCCGCTTTAATAGATGATGAGTTGTTCTATTTAAAAATTAGGGATAAGTCTACTTTAGTACCCTGTGGTATCGCAAAAAATCAAGTCAGTACCATGTGGTTTAAAACGTATCAATTGAGTCATACTTATTCCAATTAACATCAATTAGAGGCCCGGACAGCTGTCCGGACTTGCCCGAACCTACCCGACCCCTGCCAAAACTACGTGGACATCCATCTCCTTCCCTCCTCCTCCTCCTCCCCTCCTCCTCCGCCTCCTCCTCCGCCGCCTCCTCCTCCTCCTCCTCCTCCCCCCGCATCCTCCTCCCCCCGCGTCCTCCTCCTCCTCCTCCCCCCGTGTCCTCCTCCTCCTCCTCCCCGCATCCTCCTCCTCCTCCCCCGCGTCCTCCTCCTCCTCCTCCCGCGTCCTCCCCCTCCTCCCCCTCCCCCCCCGCGTCCTCCTCCTCCTCCTCCCCCCGTGTCCTCCTCCTCCTCCCCCCGTGTCCTCCTCCTCCTCCCCCCGCGTCCTCCTCCTCCTCCTCCTCCTCCCCCGCGTCCTCCTCCTCCTCCTCCCGCGTCCTCCCCCTCCTCCTCCTCCCCCTGCGTCCTCCTCCTCCTCCTCCTCCTCCTCCTCCTCCTCCTCCTCCTCCTCCCCGCGTCATCCTCCTCCTCCTCCCCCCGCGTCCTCCCCGCGTCCTCCTCCTCCTCCCCGCGTCCTCCTCCCCCCGCGTCCTCCTCCTCCTCCCCGCGTCCTCCTCCTCCTCCCCGCGTGGCGCCACGTCATCAAAATTTGGTGACGTGGCTGGCCACGTAATTCGGGCAGGGGTCGGGTAGGTTCGGGCAGGTCCGGGCAGCTGCCCGGGCCTCTAATTGATGTTAATTGGAATAAGTATGACTCAATTGATACGTTTTAAACCACAGGGTACTGACTTGATTTTTTGCGATACCACAGGGTACTAAAGTGGACTTTTTCCTAAAAATTATTTTAAATTCGAATCTAATAATGTAATTGTTATATCTTTGGTAATAATAATTTTGTTACCCTATATTTACAAATTCGTTTGCAGTTTGGATTAAATATTTTGGTGAACGTCGGGATAAAACTCACCCTCCAAATAAAAGGGGGTTGAAATGGGCAACAACGTAAATAAGTTTTTTTGGGTGGAAATAACGTAAATAAGTTAGGAAGTACGGAAAATGCCCACCAGGCCTAACCAAACATGTGACGGGAGATCCCTTTCAAAAAAAACATGGGACGGGAGATCCCTTTCAAAAAACAGATAGAAGGAAGAGCATGTTCAGACGTTTGCCAACAACAACCAATATTACTCTCAACTTGCAACTGACAATGTGGGCCCCAGTCTCATTCGTGTTGGATAGTGACAAGGCGCACATGACGCGACCTTCCCACGTGTCCCAACCTGTGTTCTTTCGTTAGTCACATTCCATCCCCAAACTGGGCCCGTGGGCCGTTTGTCTTCACCCCTTCACCTACCACAAAAACAAATTAATAATCCATTATGAGGGTTACCAATTCTACGAGCTGTATTTGCGTTGATTAAAAATTTAAGAATGGAACATGAATAGACAAATGTTCATATTCGAATTGGATATCCGTATATTATTGAGTCAATTAATTCGGGTCCGAACTGGAAGAAATATTTGGAAGGTGACAAAGTTTTCGCAAGTATATTATACTGCTTTATTTTTAATGACTCAAAGTCGAGACTTATTGGTTAAGCTAAAAGCCTAAAACGGCATCATTTAAAATGGCGTCATCATCGGCTGATCCGAGTGTTGGTTAGTTTTTTTGATTTATAAGACCTCGCATTCGATCCATTTGACAAACTAATCTATGTTCTACTTGGTTATTGGGAATTATCTACGACATTTGATTAGTTTGCCACCAGATTTCTGCTTAGTTAATTAAATACTGCACTGCGCAGTGCGTTAGGTGGGATAAATGCTGCCCCCGTCCGTGGGTCGGCATTCGGCTGTATCCTAAAATATAACATACCTTAATCGCAAAGTAGGTATAATTGGAATCCATGTAATAGCAACAACCAGTGTCTCCCTAATGCTATAGGTATGTCGGTTGTCATTTGGCTCATTCGTCAAATAATGTTTGTTTAGTTATTCGATTAGTGTACGGAATATATTTTGTTCTTCGTCGCACTAAGGAATATTGGTAGTTCGTAAAACGTGCATGTGACATAAACATTTGGTTTGTGGCACCAATCGAGAAGAAAACAAACGCAACTTTCTACGGGGAAATTTCATATATTTCTTCACAAATTACTGTCAGAATTAAAGCTCGAAACCTTTACTTTTGAGGGCAAGAGTCTGGTTAGCAAGTAGCTTTCTTTTTTTTTAGAAAAGTAAGTAGCTTTCTTGATAGCCCTGTGTAAGTGAAATAGCGTAATGAACCGAATAAAGAAAAGGTAAGTGCATTAATCAAACGCGCGATTTCAAATATAGAGGGTTGAAGTAGCAACATCATACCGTAAAACAGCTGGATGTCTACTTTCGCACCCGAAAATAGATAGGGGGGAAAAAGAACTACTCGGGATGAATTGTTCCACCAACCATCGATAGCGTCGGCCAAACTTTTTTTTTTAAATTAGTAAGATAGTGAGATCTACTAATCAAAATTTGAATCGATTAAAATTTCAAGTAGTACTAATTTTTTCTGTCAAATTTTAATACATCGGATACTCTATAGTAATGAAACGGGATCTGTAACAAAAAGAAGAACGAGTTATTTGCAAGCTATAAGTGGAGGGGTGTCACGCCTATCAAATATGCTCATATTTTCATCTGGTCCTTCGTACACGCATCAGTTGTTACCATTTCTTACGCCCATCACTCGTCCCTTTCAAAGTTTTAACCAACCATCGATTTACAAGAGTCCAGATGTAAATTTCGCAATAAACGTATCAAAAATTGCAAAAAAACAACTAAATGTAATTAATTAATTAATTATAGAAAGTCATCATAGGCAAATTGATTCTTAAGAATAGTGTCCCGTACTACGACTCAGGCTATCATTGTTCGAAGTTTGGCCAACATATTCATCATAGAACGGGTAGTACACTACGTGTACATCAGAAAATGTGAGATCATCTAAGTACACATCAATACATGAACTCTAACTGTGCATCAAACATAATATAGTCAAAAGCGATTGTCAATGCTTCAAACTCGCGTCTGCTAGGCGGTAGCCTTTGTGCCATATGCGATGTACGTCAATCTCACAGTCTTTAGCAAGCAACGATCGAGAAATCTAGATTAAATGTAGTGAATATCCCGACGAATTTATAGATCAATCAAGGTTGGAGTCTGGATCAGACACATCCAATTTGATAAAATCATAACGATTCCGACATAATTATGATTATTCTCTATTTTCCTATGTAAAGGTTGGCGCAATCAGCGTTGATCGTCAATTTTAACCACGAGCCTACAACTTACTTCAATGATCGGTCTCATGCAACGTCAATGGGTAGGAGCTAAAAGTCTGGTCGTTACTCCACGGCCGTTGACTGTCAAAAACTGAACAAACAACCAAAATCACGGCTCTCGTTATTTGGGATAAATGGATGGCTAATTACCTTTAAAAAAAAGTAAATAGTTAATTATGTTGTTCATATGGAAGCACTTTAATACTGTAATACAGCGTAACGTACGTGACATTTTTTGGGGGCCGAATAACGTACGTGCATTTGTTTCGACTGAAGCGTTAAAATGAGAATAACCAGCTAGCTTGCCGATCGAAAGAGACATCATCATTTAAGTGAGGATTATCTGGTCTTAATCGAATAAGAGATATATTCAAATCCATTTACTTGCCCTTTTGATTGGAAGACGATGGAAAATAGGGAAAAAGAAAATTTGAGTCATAAACTTACATTTTCTTTCATATGCTTGGAAGAATTAAAAAAATGAAGGAATTTGAACGGAAAAACAGAAAATTTATAAAAAGCACAGTTTAGTTTAACATTACTAGTTGAAAGTGTACCAACAAATTATCGGTAATTTTATGATCTAACGGGTAGGACTTTTGAATTACGACAAAACTATTTCAATATATATTTAATACTTTTGAGTTCCTAAAGACTTAAAATCGAGATATGATTAAAGTAGAATAAATTTTTCTGATCTAAATAGTTGTTAATCGATACAAAATTTCTTTAAAACAGCGAGAGAATTAGGCAAAACCAAATGGCAGGCAATTTGTTCCCCAAGAAAGAAGATCCAGTTTCTAATCCCAAGTAAACGGGCCAGATAGAGTTTTTCCTTGTTTCGGCCCGCGGCCATCATTTCCCATCCCAACGCAGCCCAAAAGAACAAAGAAACAAAAACTGTCGATCACTTTACCGAAATACCCTCCCCCATTTAAATGCGACAAGCGGCAGTCACGCGTAATAAAACCCGGCGCTGGGGGCCTTAAACCGTCCCATCCCAAACCCCTGATGCGGGACCCACCTACTCCCTCCCTCCCCCACCAAAATTTTTCAGTTTCCCTCCCTCCCCTCAAAAACTTTTCAAAAACCGGGAAATAAAAAAATTAGGGAAAAAGAAAAACCCTTAGAAAACGCAATTTCCGGCGTGGAAATGTCAAAAAAGTCCAGGCCCACCACCCATTCAGCCAGTAATATATAGCCACGTGGCACCAAAATCCAGGGACATGGCCTCGAAGTCGTGGATTCCCCCCCTCCCACGGGTTTTCGGAACTGAAAAACAAAAATCGAAAATTGAAAAAAGCTTATCCCCCACTGTTGGAAAAGTTTTGGCGGGCAAATTAGTGGGACTTTTAGAGTTTCAAATAAATTTCACAAAACCCTAGCTGGCCGGCCCCAAAATCTCTAGAATTCCCTCTTCTCTCTCTCGCTCTACTATTTCTCTCTCTAATAAACTGCTCTGCCGTTTCCAGGTCAGTAC
Organism: Hypericum androsaemum; assembly: GCA_963995505.1. Classification (NCBI taxonomy): domain Eukaryota; kingdom Viridiplantae; phylum Streptophyta; class Magnoliopsida; order Malpighiales; family Hypericaceae; genus Hypericum; species Hypericum androsaemum. The sequence goes on from OZ023181.1 coordinate 22,122,871, forward strand.
TCTTTCCATGTACGATTAGTCTCTTAATTACTTGATTTATTTAGGTATTTAATTTAATTATCTTGTTCCGATGCTAGGAGAAGTGGAATGCTAATTTGAAGGGTGATTAGTTTGGCGGTTAGGTATAATTTTAATGGGGAAAGTGTCTCCCAAGGATGGATTTAGCAAAACCTCGAAGCAAAAGAGGCGGATTCGGAGCTCGGGAAGCAAGTACTTGAAGCCGGGCGCTCTGGCTCAGCTCCGGTACAACAAGACTGCCGCGTCCTCCTCCAGCAAATCTTGCACCGATCTCGGCAAGAAGCGAGTGGCCGTATTCGAGGCGAAGAAGGGGGAAGATCATGATTTGTCGATCGAGGTTGATCCAGTTGTTGATAGGAGCCCTTCAGTGATGTCGCCTCTGGTGAGGACACCTAAGACGCCGAGAAATGAGATTGGGAGTTCCGAGTCCAGGCTCGAGTCTCTTCCCATGGATTTGCTGGTATGACGATTTGTTTCTCCTTTTTTTGTTGCCTGCTGGTTTAGAGTTGAACCTGCCTTTTTCCTTCGGTGATTGATGCTGCCTGCTCGTGATGCAAAATTACTGTTGTCTTGCGTGGTTATTTTGTGGATATTAGCAGTAATTTAGATGGAATTGTGCTTATTTCTACTGGATTGGTCCATTGATTTGCTGTCTTTCTTTATGACGGACATCGTCGCACTACTGTGTAGATTTCAATCATTGTGTCAGCTATCAACTAGATTAAGATAGGTCTTGACTGGCTGATTAGACCTGATCCATTAATTCCCTAGAATGAGTCCCTTGGGGGGAAGGGTGTGTGTTTCTTATTTGGTTTCTCTATGGTTCTTTGTGCCTATCTGATTCTACAAAAATGAACTGATGTCCTCTCTCTTTCTTTTGAAGGTAAAAATACTGTGTCACCTCCACCATGATCAACTAAGAGCCGTTTTTCATGTTAGTAAGAGGGTCAGAAATGCTGTAAGTGTTTTTGCTGTTGTCTGTTATTTTGGTTGGTGCATTTTTGGAAATTCCTTTGTGTTTATTTGAATACGATATTTTGGTTTGCTTTTGCCAGGCATTGATTGCAAGGCAGTTCTATTTTAATTACACAACACCTGATCGATCTAGACTGGAAATGTTGAGTACAACGACTCCAAGGCCAACAGAACACTGGCCTTTTGTCAAGTCAGTTGTCGAACCTTGCAGTGATTCAACAGTTTTTTCCTTGAATATCTTCTCTCTGCCTTGCATTGATAGCAATACTTAAAGTGCTTGCATGTTGCTTTACAGCAAAGGGGATGGGAAGAACTTTTTTACCGGAACCCCGATCACCCCAAAAGCACCTAGGCATGGTCCTCGCCCACCTTCTCGCCTTAAATTCACCGAGGTGAAGCAAATCGCTGCCGTTCTGTTTCCAGATTCTGCATTCCCAAAGAGATGCATGGTACCCTCTGCTTTGCCAAAGCCCCTCTGCAAGTCGTTGGCGTCCAATAGAGTTCTGTTCTGTGAGGATGAGCTGTGCCAGGCTGTTGCTCAGAACAAGCTTCGTTGAAAGCACGGATTGTCTCGGATTGGCTTGTGTTCATCCTGTGTATAGTTTCTTTTCGTAGGACGTATGAATAGCAAAGGAATGTTTGCAGTTTTGTAGCATTGCTTGTTGCGGTGTTAGGTATTACTTGCAGGTTTGGGTTTGCAGCAGGATCTAGATAATATGGCAGTGATTATTAGTTGATGTGGAATAATTTCAGACATATTCTGTATATTCCTATATATATTTATGTGATTGAAAGATTGGTTGTTGTCTTCACAAGAAGTCTGAATCAGACATTCACCCATTTCGCATGTTGGGGAGTAGCTGGTGTATTCGACGGCTCCTTGTTCAGTGCTACGCATTTTTTTTTGCAACTTATATTTTGGTCGATGCTTTCTACATTAAGCTTGAGGCTTCTTGAACGTTTTTTTGCTTCTGTCGATGCTTCGTTGTGCCTGTTTTTGCCAATAATTTTGGAAAATGTACATGTTGCAGTTGCGCATATATCCTTAAAATATCTCTTGAGTATCCAAAATGGTATCCGGATTCTGGACGCGATACTTTCCTGTGCCGGACCACAGCATGTTATCAATTTGTTCAGTTTTTGACTATACGGAAACTAATATGTGGTTTAAAATACATCAAACTAGTTTGAGCTTTGATATTTTGACATTTTAGAGATATAAACAGTTTCTTTTGTTGCCTGATCACCTAGCGTGACACGTCAATCCATTTTGCCACGTGGATTCCAACCTTTGCCCACGTAGTTGTTGATGTTGCATTTCGAAATTTTAACTAAGTATTAAATTGAACCAAAGCTCACTCTAGTCATGAGATAGCCGGGTATGATGCCTAGTAAAAAATTGAAAATGTCACGTCAATAACCATAGGGCGAAGGTGACAATCCATGTGACAAACCATATTAGCGTGGTATGCCAACTGGCCGGGCAACATGATAAAAACTGCTCGTATCATTAAAGTGTCAAAACTTCATATTTTATCCTTCTGTAGTTGTATTTTCGGACCCTCCGAAAAAGTGGTGTGACAGTTGGTCCTAACCGTACAGAATATCCAAGTCCATCAGCAGGCCGTTGGGCCACACATATGTGGGCTTTAATGTCGTCAGCCTTACGAATAGGACCCACCTCCGTAATGAATAACTATTAATCGTAGCCATGCGATGTCCAGCTGGCCCACGGCCCCATGTTGCGTGAACGCTAGGCCACCAGTTGCCGAACGAGACTGCTCCAACCCCAGCCAAGACTCGCGAAATCGTCATACGTCACCGTTTTAACCGAGTTCCCCATTCTGCCCTCCTGATACTCACCGGTGCTTCTTTCCCACAAGGGCAAGGAGAGTAAAAAGCCCACGCTCTCCTGCCTATAAATCCCACCCCTTTCCCATTCGACACAACTCCTCGTCCAGATCTATAGATCTCAGGCTTCCCATAGCCCGAAAGATCTGTATATCTCCTCCCGACCCTTCCCCCAAACCCTAGGATCGTATTTGTGATTCATATATTTCGGTTACACTCGAGGATCGCGCGCTTTTGACACTGGAACCCTAAAGTTTCCTCCCCAATCGGTTGGTGATTTGGGGAGCTAGGGTTTCGTTTTTTTGGTTGATCGGGTTGGGATTAATTTCTAGAGAGAGAGAGAGAGAGAGGGGGTTGAGAGTTGTGTGTGGGTGAGGAAGAGAGGGAGAGGGGGGAAAAATGTCTCGGTGCTTCCCGTATCCGCCTCCGGGGTATACGAGGAACGGTATCCGCGACGAGGCACTGATTCAATCCATTAAGGTTTGCTTCTGCGGGGCCTATTATTTGATTTTGCCTCTCTAATGGATTTGGTTCATGATCTTCTGTGTTTTGAGCGCTCTCTCTCTCTTTTCGGCTACTCGAACCGAGAAGGGAGGAGAATGCTAAAAGCAGAACGAGTATGAAGAAGGGTCGGAAGGAAATAGTTCTTTTGTATAAGAACAAATTATCAATAACTTGTGGTTATACGAGTTTGATCAGAAGTGTTTGTAACTGGTTCTTCTCGAGATGGTAGTGTTGTTAATTTGCACTCATCGTACAAAAAAATGAACAAGGGGAGGATTTTAAATAAAGATTAAAGGATCTAGCTATCCTACAGATTCGTTTGGTTGGCTTACATGGTAGATTAAAGGATCTTCTATGCGGGTTTAAGTAACCATCTTTGCTCCTGGAATGGTAGATTCACTTGGCTGGAAAAAAGTGTTGCACTTTTCTGTTTGTAAGGTTTGGTTAGGAGCTTTTGTCTGATGCTGTGTAATTTTGGACCGATACTTGTTAAGTTCTGACATCAGATGTTCATAGCTGCAGTAATTGCATGGAGGTTAATGCTCCATTGTGATAAACGTTGACCTATATGTAGAGAAGTCAAATGTTGGTTATTAATGGTTCCTTCAAGTATTTGTGTGATATCAAGACATAGGACATTATCACTCGGTTGGATCGGCAACCTATGCTTGCTATCTTCAAGATCTGTTTTGGAGCTGAACTTATTCAACCTTACTATTGGAAGGAATGCTAGAATTTCGAACCTGGTTGCAAGAGAACTTTGATAATAATTGGATGAAACAAGAGCTTGTTTAAATAGGTTCAACTGTCAACACTAATTTATCACCAATGAAAACAGATGTAGGCTTATTTTGTTAACCTGGTTGAACCGAATAATCTCCATAGGTTCCTCTGTTCCTGTTTTATTAGTCGGTGTTTGGTTATCTCTGATTCTGTACAGCTTTACTTGGTAATGGCCTGAATTTGTTTTATTACCCTGGTAACAATGAAGCTCCAAAGAGAAGCTGAAAAGGCCAAGATAGAAAGGAGAAAAGAGAAGAAAAAGGAGAAGAAAGGAACGGAGAAAGCTAAGGAAAACAGAGATGATGATAGTAAGAAGCCTCGTCATAAGAAAAGGCACCGAGAAGATAAGAATCAAGCGGATGAGAAGGGCTGTGTCTCTGAAAAGAAGAAAAGAAATGATGCGGAACAGTTGGAGAAAAGTAGCATTACTGAAGAACATGCAAACCCGGCTGGTTCCCAGAATTCTTCCGACAGCACTCTAAACTGCAAAAAGAGACAAAACCAGTGCTCTTTGTCTGATGATAAGCATAACTCTGGTGAGTATGTTTGTGTTTTTCTTTTGCAGGGGAGGCTGTTTACTTCATGGGTTTCTTAGCTTCACATGGCAACTGATACCTTTTGTTCGAATTGTTATTACTAATGTGAAGGAAGCATTATCCGAATCCGGTTGCCCATGCAAAGGCACAAGGATTCAGAAGTGTTACCCATTAAGGGACAGCCTCCCTCAGCCTTGGGAAAGTCTGATAATCCTTCTATTGAATGGTTCGACGAGCTTCCCTCTGAACCATGTAAAGAAAGGGAACAGCCCGAGCCTGCATTAGGAAGGTCCAACTTTCCTCTCGATGAACAGATACAGGAACCTGCTTCTGGAACAGGCAGACACGAGCATCTCTGTTCTACTTCAGGAAGCACTGGGCAGGATTGCCCTTCAATTGCGGGCAAAGATCAGAAGCCATTTCTCCGCCATGGAGCAGCTGAAAATTCCATTTTGCCTAAAACAACCCCCCATTTTGGCTTATGTAGAAGGTGCCCTCCTTCCTTTGCATTACAGCTCAAGGATCTTGTTGAGAACTGGAATCCGCCTCAACTGCAAACCGAGAGCACAGATTTGGAAAATGATAACTGGCTGTTCGGAATTAACCGGGAGCAGAGGACTGGATGTGCAAAAAGATGCGATACAGGGATCACTGGCGCGAGTTTTTCGAACAATATCAGTTGGCCAAGTGCCCGGCACTTGCCTGAGGCAGACATATATGCTTTACCATTCACAATACCCTTCTAATGTTGATCAGGTGGAGGGTTGCCCCATTTTGTTGGGCTAATGTGGAAGGTGTGAAAGACCGGACAAGCCAGTTTATTCAGCTCGCCCTCGCTTATTGCTCGGGCTCGAAGTTCCGTGCGTTGGGGGCTTGAGGAGGTGATCTGTACAAGATATCTTTCATCCATTCCATTACTTGGGAAACTTGAGATGTACGAGAATTTGTTGGACCTTAGTTGTACCGGTTTCAATCACAACAGAAATCTCAATTTTTGTTACGCTAATTGTCGAGCGTAAGTTGGCAATGAAGTCAAAGCATCTCGGATGCTTTTAAGATAACTGTGGGGTTAAACCTTCTTGGTTTCTTGGCGCGTCCAGATTCCCTGGTTTGTCCATAACGGGGTCAAAGAGTTGTGCCTCTAATAAAGATGCAGACACAAAAACTACGGTTGCCATTCTTTGAGGTCTAACGGCATCCCATTTGGGACAGAGGTGCCGAACTTTAATCACAATTCGTGGACTCCTATTGAATTGCGATGACCCAATTTGGGAGATTCGCTCGAAAATATCGATAATTCTGTACAGAGAATATGCAAATGTCATGAAAACCGTAACAAGTGCGATAATCTAAAGAATTCTAAGGATTTTTGATTTGGATTAGTTGAACCAGTAATTTAAAAAAAATTAATGGATGACACACCACGATCATTGCCGCCATCAAATCTTCCGGATTCTATGTCAAAGTAATTAAAACTATTTGTCACTAACCCTTTCCGGATAAATATCATAGTGAAAGTAAAATTTTGATTTGGATTAGTTGAATCAATAATTTAAAAAATTCTTAAAATCGAAGTAAAGAGCCCAACCCCAACCGAACACGGCCCAACGATCCAAGAAGAAAACTGAAAGAGGAGAAAGCTGAAAGCAGGGAGAATCTGAAATAAGCTACGGAGAGGAGAGGAAACAAATAGGACGGGCAGTTGCGAGACTTGGGAATTCCCACCCTAACCTTTTCTCCGCATACTACAAGCAAAAAGTCAATTCTCCAATTTCCCATCACCAACCAAAAAGTTTATTTTAGTACCATGTAGTTTTACCCGTTTCGCCTGGAGTACCACGTGGTTTCAAATTGGTATTTTAGTACCATGTGGTTGACCACAAATTATCAAGGCAGGTCCAGGGCAGCTACCCATCCAAACCCGCCCGAAACGACGTCGTTTGGAGACGACGTGGAAGACACGTGGCGAACGACTTTCTTAAATTAAAGCTGACGTGGACTATAGTTAATTACCGATTCAGTCCCTACTCACCAATCTTCCTCCATCTCTGTCCACTCCTCTTCTTCTTCTTCTTCTTCTTCCTCCTCCTCCCCTCTCTCACCTCTCTCCTTCCTTTGTCAATCGCCGACCCAGCCTCTATCGTCTTACAATCCCCTATTGTCACCAGCGTATTCGACGATGTATGCCACCAGGACGGGACGGGAAGTCGGAGGAGAGGTGGGAGAAGAGCTGGTCCACGTGCTTGGACGCGTCGCTCCACATCGCACAAAAGTGGATGACTGCCTCCGTATGGTGGGACCCATCTAAGAGGGAGTCCAGCTCCGCCTTCAACTTCACCGTCCGATTGGGGATTAGGGCTACGCTGTCTTCCATAGCAGCGGCATCGTTTAGGGCTGTGGTGGGTCTGATTGGGGATACGCCGTCTTTTACAGCAACGACATCGTCTTCGTCCAGAAGGGTTCTCTCTCTTCGTTCTTGCTACCGGTCAGAGCTGAAGCTTGGTCGATGTCCCTTGGTGGCCGGCGTCATTTTTTAGTTTGGTGGAACACCGGAGAAGATCGATGAACAACGGTGAAATGAGTCGACGGTGGTGATGGCTGATTGGAAATGTTGAGGTTGCCGATTGAAGATGTTGAGGTTATCAGTTGGAGGTGTTGAGGGCGAGCCGTCGAGGTTGTCGATTGGAGGTGTTAAGGGTGTTTCCTGGGATTTTTGCCTAAGACACCACTGATGAAGATGAAGGAGGAGGGAGAGAACGAGGAGGAGAGAAAAAGATGGTTAATTAATATTTAAGTGAGATATTTTTTTGAAAAAAATTAAAATAATTTCATACTAATTAGGTAATTTACCATTGTATACGTCGGCTTTAACTTAAGCCACTCTATTGCCATGTGTCTTCCACGTCGTCTCAAAACGACGTCGTTTCGGGCGGGTTTGGACGGGTAGCTGCCCTGGACCTGCCCGGATAATTGGTGGTTAACCACAAAGTACTAAAATACCAATTTGAAACCACATGATACTCCAGACGAAATGGGTGAAACTACAGGGTACTAAAATAAACTTATCCTTTAAAACTATTTGTCACTAGGGATGGCAAAAATATTTGTACCCTGAGGGTCGGACCCTACCCTTACCCTACGGGTCGGACCCTACCCTTACCCTACGGGTCTAGGGTATGTTGACTTTGACTGGGTCTAGGGTAGGGTATGAGTATGAGTCCATGTTTAGAATTAGGGTCTAGGGTAGGGTATGAATCTATAGTAAGACCATGTGGGTCGAACCATACCCTTATATTTTTATCATATTTTAGACTCTATCCTAATTAGACCATAGTGAAACCCTAATTAGATCGTATTAATAATATATATAATATAATTTATGGTTAGCTTTAACATAATAAATTACACGACCAACTTAGATGTCGCGAATGATGGATCACTAAAAGCCGACATTTTATATATTTCTTTGTTGAATTGTTTATATACTTCAAACTCGAAAAGAAAAACCTTGTACTATTGAAATTAAATTCTAAAATTTGATGTTTCATCAATTTTCTATTAAATATTGATGTGTAATATAGTAGATGTCTTAAATTTATTTAAATTTTATATAAAAATTAACTTTTGATTAAAAATTATCAAAATGCAGAACGTTAAAAGGTCGGATCCTACAGACCTTGTAGACCCTGGATCTCCAGGAGGGTATGATATGAATCTAACAATAAAAAATTTGTAGAGTCTATAGTAGGATATGAGTCCAACTAAAAAAAACTAGGGTATGAGTATGGTCTTATCAATACTCTACCCTGCCCTACTCATTGCCATCCATATTTATCACTGACCCTTTCCGGATAAATATCATATTTCTTTTTTCTTTTGTAAAAGTAAAATTTCGATTTGGATTAGTTGAATCAATAATTAAAAAAATTGCTTAAAATCGAAGTAAAGAGCCCAACCCAAACCGAACACGGCCCAACGATCCAAGAAGAAAAATGGAAGAGGAGAAAGCTGAAAGCAGTGAGAATCTTAAAATAAGCTCCGGAGAGGAGAGGAGAGGAAACAAATAGGACGGGCAGTTGTGAGACTTTGGAATTCCCACCCTAACCTTTTCTCCGTATACTACAAGCAAAAAGTCAATTCTCCAAACCAACCAATTGACGAAACGCAGCGTTTCACCTCCCACAAGAATATGATCGCGGACGGGGTGGAAGACGAGGAGAAATGGCTGGCGGCCGGGATCGCCGGCCTCCAGCAGAACGCCTTCTACATGCACCGCGCCCTCGTAATAACTACCTCTAACCCTAGGGACTCATCCCTCTTTTAGCTCAATCTGCTCTAATTTTTTTAGCCTAGCGAATCTTAGATCGAGAATGTTCCTATTGCCTTGGCTGATGGAGTTTATTGAAATTTGGATTTAGGACTCGAATAATTTGAGAGACGCGTTGAAGTACTCGGCGCAGATGCTCTCCGAGCTCCGCACTTCGAAGCTCTCCCCTCAGAAGTACTACCAGCTCTGTTAAGTTCGACTCTCCATCTCTATTTCCTTCTACTTCTGTTTCGATTTGTTTTGTTTCGTTCCTTTGTGGATCTACTGGGAAGGGAAGGTGAACTCGCTAGCGGTTTTAGGCTGCATTTCAAGTGTCTTTTCGTAGTGACTTGCTAAGGTTAGCTGGCAGTGGTGTAGGGGGTTAAAAGCTGAACGGTTGCTGTTGATTTTGTGGTGGATCGACGGGCACTAGGGCGTTTGACGACTTAAGGAAGCTCAAGATGTTCTACTCTGCTCTCATTTTCCTTTTGTTTCGATTTGTTTTATTTTCCTTTCCCTTGTATGTTGATAATTTAGGAAGGAAAGTGAATTCACAAGCGGTTTTAGGCTACATTCAAGTGTCTTTTGACATTGAGATGCTAAGTATAGCTGGCAGTATTAAGGGTGTTTTAATGCTGATCGGGTGCTGGTGATTTGTCATTGGGTTGACAGACATGAGAGCGTTCGATGAATTAAGGAAGATCGAGATGTTCTTCAAGGAAGAAGCTCGGCGTGGTTGTTCCATTGTCGATCTTTACGAGCTCGTTCAGCATGCTGGCAACATACTCCCTAGATTGTAAGGCCCCCTCTTTTGCTTAATGCCTTACTTTCCCATCTGTTTCATCAATACCACCCAAGTGGCCTAATATATAGCATTTTCTTTTCTCTTGTTGTTGTTCTTATCTTCAGTAATCAACTTGGACATCATTTAGCTTCCCGTGTGTATTGTTCTTTGATAGTGTCATAGATTTAGGGGGTTCTAATGCTTAACATGGGTCTTAGCTTCTCTGGAATATATGAAAAGTAACCTGGTGCAGATGGAGTTGGTTTATATAACACTATGCTTACTGGATGAACTTATTTACGGAAATTGTGGACCAAAGGTACTAAACTGTTTCAACCTTGGTGAAATTTCTCCAACAACAAATCTAATTATCCACGGAGCAATGTCATTGTGGCACTGACACTCTGTGTGTTAATCTTTTCCATGGTTTTGAGAGGATTCTGCCGTGCTAATTTGTAACCAGACTACTAATAATATGATCAGTCATCCTAGTTCTCATTCGTCTCCAGATTCACATTTTCTCATGTTTTAAGTTGCGTTTTCAATGGGTTCTATAGAATGACATTTGAAGCATTCTGGTGATGAAACAGGAGTTCACATGGACTAGCATGCACTTGACAATGGTGTGCTTTAATCACAAAACTTGGGGACTGCAGAGGGATTAAAATTTTATGCATTGAAGTTTACCTCATGCTATGATTACCTTAATTTTTTATTTGCTCCAGAAAACTAGGAAGTCCAACAATGTGATAAAAAATTGTGAAAGAATCATGCACTTTGATTACTTTGTAACGAAGCAACTATTTTCGGTGAGTAGGCCGTTTGTTGTTCAGTGATCTGGAATCGAACAACTTATTTCAAACTTGAGCAGCTGATCGTCTGTTTTGCTTCAATCAATAAGTTGGGCAGACCGCATATGTTTGACTTATCAGCTTGTGGAGCTCAGAAAATATGGCACTTGATTGGATCCTGATACATGGTTTTGTTTTCTCAAATAACTTTCAGGTATCTCCTATGCACTGTAGGATCCGTGTATATTAAATCTAAAGAAGCTCCAGCTAAAGATGTCCTTAAAGATTTGGTCGAGATGTGCCGTGGTGTCCAGCATCCAGTTCGTGGGCTTTTCTTGAGGAGTTATCTTTCTCAAGTTAGCAGGGATAAATTACCCGATATTGGTTCTGAATATGAAGGGTAAGCATCCATTTTTGGTTCTGCAGATATTTTTTTTGGAAGGTAAATATTACACGTAGTTACACCTGCCAGCAATTGAACCTTGGACCTCTGTCAAGTTATGCTACACTTATGCCGTTAGGCCAAATGCCCGTTGTAGTTATAGATGTGAAAACTGTTGGCGTTCCTGGGCTGTTCAGTGTCCTTTAGAATGATAAAGTTGGGCCATATCATCATTGGTCACTGACATCCACGTCATTGACCCTGGTACTTTCTGCTGGGCAATGGTCAGACGAGGTTTATGGTGGATCTAGTGTTACCTAGCATCAAGCAAAAGCTTTTGAAATGGTGGTTGGGTAGTTTCAGTCAATGATACAACCATGTTTGAACTATTTAAGTTGAGTTGGAAGGGACTGATAAAGAGTGTTTTCCACCTTTGGTTGTCTCTTCATATGACTATATATTGGTGGCCTTTTTTATTCTTGCAGAGATGCCGATACAGTTGTGGAATCCGTGGAATTTGTGCTGCAAAACTTTACAGAGATGAATAAGCTGTGGGTGCGGATGCAGCATCAGGTTGGTTAAATTGTCTTTAAGTAAGCAGTTCTCATGTTTGCATGCATGTAGCACGAACCCCCTGCGCCATAAAGGTAAAAAGTGTATCATGAGGGCATGATTTCTGGTCGTGCAGGTCATAGACTGCTTATGAATTATTCATTCTCTTAGATGATCCTGAGTTGAGGATTGCTGTCGGGCTTTCTGGTCTGCAGGGGCCTGCCCGGGAAAAGGAGAAACGGGAGAAAGAGAGGAACGAGCTACGCGATCTCGTAATACCCATAACAGAAGGTTTTTTTTTCCTGTGGAATGGTGGAGTTGAAACTTAATTCATAAACTAATGTCAAACCTATTGAACTCATTACCAGGTAGGTAAAAATCTGCATGTCCTGAGTCAGATAGAAGGTATTGATCTTGAGATGTACAGGGAAACTGTGCTTCCAAGAGTCCTTGAACAGGTCCGTTTCAGTTTTTATTAATTCATCGTATGTTATCAACCTGTTATATGATGTATGCCTGCCGACCATCCTGGAGTTTATCTTTTTTGTGACAGGTGGTCAATTGCAAAGATGATCTTGCTCAGTTTTACTTAATGGATTGCATTATCCAAGTCTTTCCTGATGAGTATCATTTGCAAACTCTTGAGATACTCTTGGGTGCTTGCCCCCAACTTCAGGTACATAGTGTCTTGCATGTTGCTTCTCTACAAGTCAACAGTTAAGGCATCCTTGTCTATTTAGTTTGGTCTTCGTGGAATAGAGTCAGAAGTCTCTGGTTCCTTGTTAATATAACCATTTTCTTTTATATGATTTCAGCCATCTGTTGACATCAAGACTGTGCTATCCAGATTGATGGAAAGGCTATCGAATTATGCAGCTTCCAGTACAGAAGTTTTGCCTGAGTTTTTGCAAGTAGAGGCTTTTTCAAAGTTGAACAATGCAATTGGGAAGGTAAATCCTTTTCATCTCCTCTGTATTCTTCAATTCAAGAGTATGAGTTTGCATCTTCATTCTTAAAATTAAATAATTAGAAGTTAACAGAACTGAAACTTATGGCATGCTATCCCAGAATATGTTTCATGCGAAACAGGGAACTAACATTCCGGTGCTGTTTGTGTGTTTTTGTTGAACCTTTTAAATGTAATGTTGGTGTGTTGCTAGTTATGCTTATTTCTGATATATTTTCAGGAACATTATTTTTAATAATGTTTCAAGGGAAAGTTTCTTTGTTATTTCATTTCCATCTAGATGACTTATCGGAATCCCGTATAAATCATGTGGATACAGGTGATTGAAGCACAAGTTGATATGCCCACTTATGGAGCCGTTACCTTGTATTCATCTCTGCTGACATTTACTCTTCATGTCCACCCTGACCGACTGGATTATGCAGATCAAGTCTTGGTACTCTCTTCATATTATTGAACCTTGTTTGATTCTATTTAGCTTTCTGGCATGTTGCAAGTTTTTTCCATTGCTTAAAATCATGGTGACTATACCACATTTGACAATCTGGACAACTTATTCTTTCATTTATCAAACATTACTTGGCACACTTTTATGTTTCATGTTGAGGCAGAAGCAGCTAGGGTCCAAGTTCAGGCTGAAAAGAATTGATTGAATAATTATACCATGCCAAATCTTGAATCTTTTAAATTAGTTTGCCACCTAAATAAATTATTTACAGCTTGTAGGTGCACAAGTTTCTTTTCTTATTACCAACATACAACTTGTGACAGAAGTTGGTTCTTGTTTGCTATATCCGAGATCCTGTATTTCTTAAGCAGTTTCTGGTCTTCATCATTTTAGGGAGCATGTGTTAAGAAATTGGCTGCCAAAGGAAAGCCTGAAGATAGCAAAGCCACCAAGCAAATAGTTGCACTCTTGAGTGCTCCTTTGGAAAAATACAATGATGTTGTCATTGCGTTGAAGCTCTCAAACTATCCTCTTGTGATGGAGTACCTTGACAATGAGACAAGCAAAGTCATGGCAACTGTTATTATTCAAAGTATTATGAAAAACAATACGCAGATTTCTACAGCTGAGAAGGTTTACTTTTCCTCCTGTCCTTTATTATTTATTTTACTAGACCCAACGGTAACACCTGTTCTTTTGATTTTGGTTCATGTAGGTTGAAGCATTGTTTGAATTGATAAAAGGCCTCATCAAGGATTTGGATGGATCTCAGGATGAGGTTAGTTGTAATATTCCATTTCCTTTGTGCCAAGTCTTTTGTCACATAATTAGAAATCTTAATTTTAACTTATCAGCTTTTTCTTACATTTCTCGACCATTTAGGGTGATGAAGATGATTTTAAGGAGGAACAAAACTCTGTTTCACGTCTCATTCAGATGTTGTACAATGAGGACCCAGCCGAATTGTTTAAGGTCGTTTATCTGTCCCAAAAATCTTTCATGTATTAGTTAATTGTTTTGAAAATTTGTAGCCAATGACGTTACTTTGTGATCTTTCTACTACAGATCATATGCACAGTGAAAAATCATATAATCACGGGAGGTCCAAAGCGCCTCCCCTTCACTGTTCCTCCTCTTGTTTTTTCTTCCCTTAAGGTTTGTTTTTTTACACAAGCTGGCATTTGGTGAATTGGTAGTTATGAGAATTGAAATGATGGGGAAATTATTGAGGTGATGTTCTTTCTGGAAGACAATTCATTTTAACACTTATTTCATGTCTTCTCATGTGGGAACGGCAGTTAGTGAGGCAATTACAGGGACAGGATGAAAATCCATTTGGAGATGAAAGTTCCACTCCGAAGAAAATATTTCAGCTTCTGAATCAGGTACTGAATTTTATTTTTGTGACTAGCAAATTGGCCATGCTACTGTCTTTTATGCAAGCAAGTGGTGAGTAAAATATTTTATTTTGTTTCAGACTATTGAGGCTTTGTCAGTCATCCCAGCACCTGAATTGGCTTTAAGGCTGTACTTGCAGTGCGCAGAGGTATGGGGAGAGAATAGCAGTGTTGCTACTTCGATCTTCAAATTCCATTCTCATGACATTAGTGTTGTTTTGGTCTCGTTATTAGGCTGCCAATGATTGTGACTTGGAACCTATTGCATATGAATTTTTTACCCAAGCATATATTTTGTACGAAGAAGAGATCTCGGTAAGTTGATTTTTCGCTTTATCAGTGAACATCATTTATTTTGATTTATTTGCAGGTCCTTTTTTAACCAATACCTTTGTTAAAACAGGATTCAAAAGAACAGGTGACTGCACTTCATCTCATTATTGGAACTCTTCAGAGGATGCATGTATTCGGTGTCGAGAACAGGGATACATTGACACACAAGGCCACGGGGGTATTTTACTTCCACATCGCTTGTTTTCCTCATATATGTACTGCTACTCCCATACTGATTCTCGGTGTACTGTGATTTGAGCAGTATTCTGCTAAACTTTTGAAGAAGCCTGATCAGTGTCGAGCTGTCTATGGTTGCTCTCATCTTTTCTGGGTTGATGATCAAGATAACTTGAAAGATGGAGAGAGGTTTGTACCTTAACATTGGAAGAATAAGGAACTTTTCTGCTATTGATTTTCGAAATGTGTTGTCCCATTTCTCCTTGGAATAATGTCACTGTATATTATGCATCTGTTTGATGGTGGCTCGGTTTTCTCTCTCAGGGTTTTGATATGCCTAAAACGTGCTCTAAGAATCGCAAACGCTGCTCAACAAATGGCGAATGCTGCCAGGGGTAGCACCGGATCTGTCATTCTCTTCGTTGAGATTCTAAACAAGTAATTGTTTGAACTTCGGCACAAGTTTCTTTATTCTTTTAATAAAAGCTGTCAATTTACTTTGTGTTCTCAACTAACCCAACTGCAGCTGCTTGTCAGCTAACATTACACTGATGCTAATGCTTTGAATTACTGACTTTCATTCCTATAAAAACTTGTGTTTTTATTGAAGGTACCTTTACTTCTTCGAGAAGGGAAATCCTCAGATAACTGTTGCTGCAATCCAGAGCCTATTAGAATTAATCACGACTGAGATGCAGAGTGATTCAAACACACCAGACCCCGCAGCAGACGCTTTCCTTGCCAGCACACTCCGGTACATTCAGTTCCAAAAACAGAAAGGCGGTACAGTTGGCGAGAAGTACGAGCCTATAAAAGCATGAAGCGATTAAACAGTGCCGTCAAGCCACCGTAGTTTTGGTTGAAATACTATTCCGGTTCGCGGCTCCTGGGACTCGGACATCAAAAGGGTTATATATGATGTCGTTCCTTGTCGATCGACAAGGGACGATGATATGTGCAGTAGTAACCAGAAGCAGTAGCGGGTGGACTTCTACTTAATTTCGCCCGGACTTGCCATTTGTACTAGTAGATATCCAATTAGTGCACCCCGTGAATAGTTTACTTGCTTAAAGTTTCCGCTTTTGCTTGTACCGAAGTTTTTCTTCCTTTTTATTTGTCGGAGTATTGAAAATAAAACAAGAGTCGAGCCGATATGGATCTGATCGAGTTTGCGAACTACAATCTATTTGTGAATTTCCATTCTTCCGCAAGTTTCCATTCCAACAGCCACACTTATTTTTAAGACTGATCGATAAAATTTTACTATGATCACGACAACGGATATGACTCGATATGTTTGATTTAGCATTTCTAGATTTGTGGCAACCTTTATAGGGTACTTGCTTTTATACATTACAATTAACAGCACTCATTCATTCAAGATTCGTTGCATCGAAAATTTACGCTTCCTTCTAAGATTTGGATCATGTAAACCGAATCTTACTGAATATTTCAGCCAAGCTGCAATATTGGATCAGCGAGGACCATCTCTGAGGTTCTTTTTTGTCGATCAAAAAAGATTAAAACATGTTAACAACTTCACAACGTTGGAGACTTGACTAGCTGGATTATTGGACAAAATATATTTTGTAAACATTTAAGAGAGGCCTTGCTCATCATGTCAAGCACATCATGTCACTTCAACGTTGCCACCACGTTGACCTAATTGCGCACCTCCAAAAGTAACCAACCAAAAAGCTGACTTCGTCAATTATTACTTCGGACTTATATTAGTCGGGCACTGATTGTCCGAATAACGGGTGGTATAAGGGACCATTAAGTGCATGGCAGATGATAACCAATCCCTTCAATTACAAGCAAATATAATAGCATGTAAGCCACAGGAATAAAAGGTTTCCTAACAGGGAGGGATGATGATATCCAATTCCTTAATACATAAAAAAAAAACCCATCAAAAAAAGCAGCAGTAGTTAGGAAACGGGGAACAAAAAGGGAAGGGTGGGAATCTTGAATTCAAAGATTAGAAATGATCCATAACAATCCAACGAAAGCAACACCAAACCGCCTCCTAATTATCATGTGTTGTTGGGGGCATAATCGAGTTTCTTCCAAAGCAATTCGAAATGAAGGAGAGAAACAAGGGGTGGTAGCAATGGTGCCGTTGAACTTTACACCTATTTCTCACAATATGGAACAAGCCTTCTGAGCTTTGCTCTTCTTTTTCTTCTGCTTTGGAGGTTGGAGAACAACTTTGATGGCCTGATCGAATACCGCCTTCACGTTCTGCAAGGGGAGAGGTCGTATGTTACTGAATTGTTTGTCATCTAAAAAAGAACGATAACGTGAAGACAACAAAGGCATACCTGCTGTGACTTTGAACTGCATTCAATATAGGCAGGGGAACCAATCAGTTTCCTCAGCTCCTCTCCCTATTCCACACAAAGCAAAAGCAGATAGACAATGAGTTTCAATGACATTTTAAGTATCATGGTCCAAGATCATCAAGAGCAGATAAGTAATTTCACCTGAGCTGTAGAAATTGGCACAGCACCAGGGTGGTCGATAAAGAACTGCTTATCATCCCGAAGATCTGGGTCATGGGCAATAACAGAAGGAAACAACTAACAATTAAGATGATGGTGTTTTACACAGTAAATCACATAGGCCGCACATAGTTCTTCAAAAATAATGGTTGGTTGGAGTGCAAAATAAATAACGGTGGCAAGAGAATCAAAAGGATCGGGCAGAAAAGGAAGATAAGTGCACTATATATTTACTCAAAAGATTATAATATAACAAAAAAAATCATATAGAAAGCTTATATTCAGGAGGAATCCATCAGACCCTTATGAAAGCATATATGCTCCCACTGGACATACATAAAATCAACGACAACAACCTGCTGACAATAAATCATATGTCCAGAGCTAACGCTGTTCAATCTAAAAGCCAGAATGGAGGAAAAGGCGAAATCATCCAAAATGCAAACGTCCCCCTGGTTCCCCTAAAAACAGAGATTCCATTATGGCTAAATACAATACAGGAAATGTGATGAATCTTCCATCATAAAGTCCTCACAAACAGACATACGTAAGAAAGCTTCTAAAAGGGCAAAGAAAATGATGTAAGCAGTTGGCTGCAGCAAAGCCATGAGACTCCTCACCACCATCAAGCATTTATACAAAATGGCGAAGAATACTGAAGGTGCAATGCGAGAATGAAAGACCGGAGCATATTTAAATCAAAACAGAGAAGCTCGAAGTATTACCGAGCTTTGTACCAACAAGAATTATGGGGACACCTGGGGCATAGTGTTTCAACTCTGGAATCCACTGAAAAGCAAACCAACAGAGAGCATATAAACAGAGGATAATCTTTGTCATGCAACAGGGTATATATTAGTTAAAGAAAAGGTGAATTTCTTAACATAAACAGGGTAGCAACTGAAACTGCACCTTCTTGGACACATTTTCGTAGCTGGCCTTGCTGATAAGGGAGAAAGCCAGTATGAAAACATCAGCCCCACGGTAACTCAATGGTCTCAATCTGTTGTAGTCTTCTTGACCTGATCAGAGCATCAAGACAATCCTATGAGGAATATAGGCCCAGAAGAGATCAATGTGCAAACAAGGAGATCCTATTGACAATCTGAATAATTACCAGCAGTATCCCACAGCCCAAGGTTGACAGTAGCACCATTAACAACCACATTAGCGCTGAAATTGTCAAACACAGTCGGCACGTAATCCTGTTTGCAAGGCCAAAGCATCGGATCGTTAAAATATAATAGCTCACGGATCAGCTAATCGAAAGGAAGAATGCATCACAAAGAGAAGTTCACATCCTCCCAACAACAAAACACAAATACAAAATAATGTAAACCAAATCCCGGCCCACATTCAGCGGGAGTTGCTCGAAAAACCTATCCCCGTAAAAAGAAAACAACTTTTGTAACAACATCCAATTCACCAGATGAATCCAACAACAAGACATACACACACATTAATAGTCTCCCAACCACATCACCCACGTCCAATGTGGACAAATGAGGCTAAAGATTCCACCTTTTCAATCCAATTAACAACAAGATTCCATCCCCGGGGTGGGGAGGGGGCCCTAAAAACCGTCGCAAAACGAAAAAGGAACACGAAGAAGAAGAAGAAGAAGGGATGGATGGTAAATTATTACCGTGGGAAAAGTGTTGGAGGTGTAGGAAATCAAGAGGCAAGTTTTACCCACGGCGCCATCCCCCACCGTCACGCACTTTATGAACCTCGACGCGCTCATTGCTCTCCCTCCTTCCTCTCTCTCTTTATTTGGTAAAATCTTCTTTTTTTACCACGGTATAAAAACAAAAGAAGAAATTACACCCCTCCAGATCTTCACCGGACGAAGAAAAGGGTACAATCTCTCTCTCTCTCTCCCCTCTCTCCCCACAGTCCCTAAAGAAAAAGAGAGCTTCTTTCTCTTCTTCTTCTTCTTCCAGCTTCCTCTCTACAACTACGCGTCTGTCTCTCTTCAATGAGCCATCTGCGAAAAGAAGCAATCTTTCCAATTGGTGAAACCCTATGAAGCGAAGATGTAGAGAGAGAGAGAGAGAGAGAAAATGCGGGAGAGGAGAGAATGTGGCTTAACTGAAAAGGTTGGGAGATTTTGAGGTTATGGATTTGGTGGAGAAGAGAGAGAGAGAGAGGGAGAGGAAATTACTATTAGGAGAGAGCTGTTTTTTTTTTCCTTCTTTTTTTCGGTTTTTTAATTTGTTTGTTTTGTGTATATTTACCTTATTTAGGCCGGGAAATTATGCCGTTGAAGCGGTCGTTGAGCGGAACCAATCTTCTTCGCCAACTAACCCAACGCTTCTTCTGCTCCACCTCACCACCTCCTCCTATTTTGGGACTTTCTTTTATTTAGTTTTATTTTTTAAAAAAAAAATATACTTTTTGAGATAACTTTAAAGTAATTTTCTTGGAAAAAAGAAATTCCCATATCTTTGTCTTTTTTAAGCAAAAAATACAGAGGGCACAAATTTAAAACGAAAGGGCTGGGGAGTGGGGACCTCAATCGGGTGTCCTTCTTTTTGGTGTTATTATTTTTCCCGAGGTAAAATGGTATTTCATTACTCCAAATCTCCAATACAAATATTATTTTTCTGTTAAGAAATGACTATCAGGTAAGTAAAAAAATTGAATTGCCTAACATTGGATAATAATTGAAAATCAATATCAATTCATAGCTTTTTTTTCTTGTATGACTATTATTCGCTATCATAACTGAATTTCTTTTTTACTTGGATTGCTTCATATTAGTATATCTTCCCCTCAAAAAAATTCATATTAGTATATCAATTAATTCTTATAACATCGCTAGATAATATATCTGAAGTGATTTCGCAAATTCTTGAACATTCAATTTATGTGTTACTAAATGAAAATCGACAAAATTTTATCTATTGAATTTTAACCTAATAAAGTTTCTAAAATTTGAACTCAATAGATTTGATTCCGTTGATCTACGGTTTTATTTATGTGTTACCTGGTCACAAAATCTTTGGTCTTTAGCATTTGAATTTCTCCACCATTTAAATTGAAATAGGGGGGAGCTTTTCCAATCCCGTTGATTGCTTTAGGAGAAAGGCACGCGCCAATTTCGAATCTTGGATTCGATTAGTTAATGACCCACGCTTCCAATTCAAAATGTTCCACGAGGACTTTGTGAAATTGATTCCAAATAAGTGTAACAAGAAGTGGAATCCTATGCAACGGGGGGGGGGGGGGGGGGGGGGGGGGGGCCTGTGTTAACTTTTTATGGTAAAGTAGTAATGTGTTATTCAGTGCATGAAACTGCAAGTAATGGTCTGTTCGAATATATAGAATAGATCATATCTCAAATTCGAATTTTAGTTTTGTAATTTTACACAACTCAAATATCCAATCTCGTGCTTTCGAGAAAAAAAAGAAGGTAGTGGTGGTTAATTCTAACAAACAACTTGTGAGAAGCACTGTTCTAACATACAGTGTAAGAAATTCTCAAAAAAATAGCATACATGATCCCTTAAAATGTTAATAAAATATACCAAATTTATTCATAATTAAACCAAACTCCCGTTAGTAAGTTGGAAGGATATTATCCACGAGAATTATGCAGATCGATGAAACTTCACCTTCTCGATATTTTTTAGTGAATTAAATTTAAGAATTAACCTAAACTCCGGGACATGGACTTTAGAAAGTATTAAATTTTGTTCTCCTTCTAAGTAAGAATTTTCTGTTTTTGCAAAGAATGAGAATTGATCCACTTACCCTATAAAAAACAAGGTCTTAAAACAAGGTAAGACATGTTATCATCTTACCCTTGTACCGTCTCAATATCTTTGGCAGTAAGAGAATGCAAACTTGACAAATTTATTGACCACAACTAAGTATATTACATCTCAAGTGGTATATAAAGCTTTTGATGAGTACAGTCAATGCAATACAAAATGGGTAGAGAAGCGGCTACTGACTATAGCTAAACTATGTAATGCATACACCATCTCCATTCCATGCGGTTTCGGGCAAGAAGACGCGCGGGGACGACGATCATGACTTGCTAAATGCACGGAGTGTTTCGTCGAGGGCCTTTCTGTCGTAATCGGCAGTAAATACACAGTTGCCTAGGGGCCCTTTTAGGAGGATAAGCCGTAGAACGCCATCCGCGACCTTTTTATCAACCTGCCATAAGAAGAAGAGAAGACCATCCAATGGTTAACTATAGAAGACAAGATCGTGATTTGGTTTCGGACAGGATAGGCTTTTAGCGATCTTACCGCCATAACAGACTTGAACATTTCCACGGTCATGGTTTCAGGAGGAGTAATGGGTAACTTGGCCTGCTTTAGAATGTGGTGGACTCGTTTAACAAGGGAGTCATCAATCCATCCAAGTCGGTATGACATGTCAACAGCCATCACCTGGAATATACATGAAAATATATAAAGATCGGAGATCATACGGACAAAAGCTGAACAATACAAGTTGACAGAAAGGACATTACTGTCCCTGCTGCAACAGCTTCTCCATGGAGCCACTGGCCGTATCCGAATCCAGTTTCTATAGCCTGAAATGTAGAAGAGGGGTCAAACGAAACTCCCAATGGTCATGAACTTGATATGAGAAGCACATATATTAAGTTGATCCTACTTAAGATGATATTGGAAGTGGCATTCATATATGAAGGGTAGCCGGTTCAAGGGAATGAAACAAGCTAATAATATCACAATGACCCATTTTAGGTGATTCCATTGGAACGGTCACCCAAATCGGGAATGCCACTTCAAGCTTTTGTGAATGTCAGGCTAGCTGAATAATGTTATGAATAATTATCGTCTGATGCAACAAAAGAGAGCTCAGACTTGTTTCCATGCAGGTAGACAAATCAATAACTAATTGCAGAAGATGCACTAAACTCACATGACCAAAGGTGTGGCCCAAGTTCAGTGTTGCCCTTAGTCCACTTTCTTTCTCATCTTGGGAAACTACCTCAGCCTTGTTTTCACATGACCGCTTAATGGCATAAGCAAGTGCATCTGGATCCCTGTGCAAGGAAAACCCCAAAAAGAGGAGGTGCAAAATGCAGCCGTCGTTATCAAATTCGCTTGAACGTGCACAGAACCTAATTCTTCAGCAGACTAAGACCACGAATTGGAAAACAACTCAATCGGAGACGAGCCCATTCATTACGGTGGTTAGCAACAATACCTTGCTAGCAATGCATGCATATTCTTCTCCTGCCACTCAAAAAAATCAGCATCCCTGATAAGACCATACTTGATAACCTCGGCAAGCCCTGACGCCAATTCCCTTTCGGGCAGGGTACTAAGCGTGTCAGTGTCTATGAGCACACACTGAGGCTGGTAAAATGCCCCGATCAAGTTCTTTCCAAGAGGATGGTTTATCCCAGTTTTGCCACCCACAGAAGAATCCACCTGAAACGCTACGTCTTCAGGCAACTAAACCAAAACTTCAGAAGTAAAGATCAACGGCCTTACTTCCGAGGCAGGACATCACCTGTGCCATTACAGTAGTAGGAATTTGGATGAAGTTAACACCACGGAGGAAGGAAGCAGCTGCAAAGCCACACATATCACCAATCACACCGCCTCCAAGCGCGACAAAAGTGCATTTCCTGTCTAGTCGGGACCCGATCGCCTTGTCAAACACCTTCATGAGAGTCTCCTACAATTCACAAGCCAGCATATTCAGTCACTCTCCAAATAAAACGAGCACGTGCAAATTCCAAAAGGAGGGAAAGAAAAACCAACCATGTTCTTGTACTTCTCCCCGTCCGGTAAGATCACACTCTCCACGGAGACATTCGGGTTGTCTCTTGTCAAGGCATCAACCACCTTGTCCAAGTACAAGGGCCCAACCGTGCTATTAGTCACCACTAGAACCTTCTTCCCATGAACATGCCTAACTCAAAACCAACAAAGAAAAAGTTCCAAACTTTAGTCTAAGTAACCAGACAATCGAATTCAATCCCTGTAATGGAATCCAATTCCATTTAGGTCAAAGAGACGTACTTTTGGAGGAGTTCGGGGCGGTCGAGAAGCCCGGATCCGATGTAGATCGGGTAGCTCCGGGAACCAAGATCGACATCGACAACGGTGGGCGATCTAGAACCCGACTCGCTAACCGGATAATCCATAACCTGGGCGGCGCTCGCCCTAAACGACGCCGTTAAAGTCGCCGCCTTTTTCCAAGACACAGCCGTAAAGACCGGACCTTTAGGGTTCTGGAAGCTAACGTGGCTTGAGAAGTGCTTGGGGTGGTTCAAGGCGGCGGAGGAGGAGGACGGGGTGGTGGAGAGGGAGACCGCGAATGGGCTGGTGGTGGCGGCGGCGGCCATATGGATCTGGATTTGGATTTGGATCCGGGTCGGGAAGGGATGATGGAGTTTTTCGGGTAGTTGGGTGAAAATGGGTTTGGTTGGTGGATTGCATTGTGGGGAGTATGAAGAAGAAGGGGAGAGCGGGTTAGGTGGAGGTGGGGAGGGTGGTGGGCGGACGGGTCAAGTCAACTGGTGAGTGATGGAGGTTTGCTCTGGGCCGACCGGCCTGTAGGGTCCGGTCCGGATGGCTACCCTATTTCCCTCACGTGCTTGTCGGTGGATTATTTTTTTAAAACCGAAATTATTGGTTATTAAATTATTAATCTAGATTTAATCAATCAAATCAATAAAAAGTGTTTATATTTTCATATGTATCGCAACACCGTTTTAGACTTAGGTCGAATCATGTTAAATTCGGGTCAAATTGTGTTAAATTGTTGACGAGGTTACAAGTACTTGGATTAATAAATAAAAAGGTCGTTATTTTTTCGAATTTGATTGTTTGAGAGTGCTGTTTAGGTCTGTAATGCCGATTTCATTTATTATCAACTGCGAATTGTTGTTATACGAAACCAACAAAAATGTGCACAGAATCAGACTCCGTGATATACGCAATAGTATTTTACAACAGGTAACCCAAATTCAACAGCCCACCACCATAGACTTGGCTAATTATATAACAGCATTCAATCTTCTACAAAATGTTCCTCTCAAAACAAAAAAAAAAATCTTCTACAAAATGTTGCCGTGAAATTGTCGTGGTGTACTGCTAAGCTAACTTTTTCCCTAACAAAGTAAATAAATTTTGGATAGGATATAGTTTTGGATTTTGTTAATGAGTTGAGTGCGCGGATCAAGAAGCGAAAATGTTTGAAATTTTGAATTCGAATGTCACTGGCTGAATATCCTTTTGATTACTCCGTAAATCAACGGATATAGACATGCAGGAAACTACTTGCAGAAAAATACGCACATGGTTGATCTGATGGGAAAAAAAACAGGTGATCTAATGATTAAAATTTAATCCGAACATGTTGAAGAATGAAATTCTCTGTAGAACACAAATGAGAATTGATTCAAGTATTAAAAGATTTGTATGTTATACAAATCAAAATGAATTCTGCACAATAAATAATATTATAAAAAATAACCACATACTAAGACCGCACATTGTCGGATTGTCGGGGCTATGAAGCCAAGCCAGGAAGCGGAGATGCGCAATGGGCTGAGAGGCCCAGATTCAAATGAAAAGAGACAATGGCCGGACACAACACAAGGATGTCTTGAAGTACAAGTGGAAGGAGGGGAAAAGGGCACATGGAAGCCCGTTGCTTCTTCAACGCGGGCCAAAGAAAATGAGCCCACGAACGGGCTGGTCTAGGAGGGAAAAGAATATTACTGGATAACCAACTGCGAACGAGTGCCCGGCCAAAAAACCAACAATCACGGTGAAAGTAATCATGGAAAAATTTATCAGTAGATATGGTCTTATGGAAAGATTCTCTTCATACGATTTGGCAAAACGTTTAAAAATTGAATAGATGGAGAGGTCGAACGTATGAGTTGTACTTGGGAAGATGACAGATCAACTAATCTTAAATGGATCAAAGAATCGGTTCAAGGAAATGAAAAAAGTCAATCTAAATTCTTTGATCCTCCATGAGGATTTGGCTTGGGTGTGTTGACTTTTTGGGGTAAACATTTGGTGTATAGACTGTGGGTGAATTTTTTGGATAAAGTACTAGGGAGTTGGATTGGGTGCTCACAACATGAACCCAGCAGCACCAATCGGAATAGCATGGAGACCGGCGGCACATCACCCCGATGGCACACACGAATAACGGCATAAACAACGGCACACATGAACAATGACACATCCAACAACACAACAATTCTCTTTGTAAATTGGTGTGTCGCTGGATGTGCCGTTGTGATGTGCCGTGAGAGTGATGTGCCGCTGGTGTAATGTGCCGCCGGTCGCATGTTGTTCTGATGGGTCAACAACACCGAATCCAACCCGAAGTACTAGATAGCGTTTATCACAGTTTAACTCTAATACCTGAATATCTAGTAGTTTAGGTGATATACTTGTTGGAAAAAAAAACGAGAGAGAGAGAGAGAAAAAATAAGAATAAAATAAGAGGTCAAAGTTGAGTTTTGACTTACACTTTGGCAAACCCTTGTACCACATTGGAAAGTGCAAGGATGGAAAGCTAGTTTAAAAGGAGAAGTGTGTTTTTGGGCTTGTAAAGAGCTTGTGAGAAGAAAAGGCCTCGCGCACATGTGGTGGGCCGAAAATGGGCTCGTTCAGTGTATTTCGACAATTTTGCCCCCACCCTGCGCGCACGATATAGACGCCTCACAACTTTTTGTTTTTTGTAACATACTTCCAACTTATCCGACATTATTTTTGGCTGTTGACTAAGCCTACACGTAAAAGGGGAGATTCTTCTCTTATTTCCAAAACGGCTACTTTGCTTACCAGTCAAAGATTGTTTTAAACCTCCCCGATTTTTGCTAACCACGTTTTCAACTCTTCCAGTCAAAGTTGTTACTAACGTTCAAAATCGGCCGGAGTGATGTACCGCTGGTGTAATGTACCGCCGGTCGCATGTTGTTCCGATTGGTGTTGCTGATGGGTCAACAACACCGAATCCAACCCGAAGTACTAGATAGCGTTTATCACAGTTTAACTCTAATACCTGAATATCTAGTAGTTTAGGTGATATACTTTTGGTACAGTTGGAGTAATGATCGATTATGTTTAATTTGAAAGATAATACAACGTTACTTATAAAAAAAGAAGTGAGAGGTCGAAACCATCATCGAGGCAATTCGTAAGGCGGAACTATAATGGTCATGACGGAAACATACATAGGCGGATATATAAAATTGCTTCTCAAACGAACTATTGGCAAGAAAGAAAGTTGGTCCCGGTGGGGAATATATGTATACTACCACATCTCGAGTGGATAAGATCTAGATCCTCATAGCCGACGTAGAGAGAGTAGTAGGTAAAGCACTAAACTAATCCAGGCAGATGTACAACACCAGTTATATTATATTCAGTATCTGCAGTGAACCACTTGTTCCATACAACAAACAAACAGGATATGTAGATGCTGAGCTCAGCTTGAGCTGGCCATCTTCAACTCCCACAGACCCCCTTTACAGCCTTGGCCAAGTTATCCACTCCCCCAGTACCACTTCAATTATTCCGAGTCGAACATCGCCTAATATTTCAAGTTTGAGATTTTCTTCCGACTTTTTGCATTGCTGAGTAATTTAACACATTTTAGGAAAACAAATGTTAGATTAGATGTATGGAAGCTATGGAGAACTCAAGTACGACTTCCCGTTATATTGTCAAAGCTATTTTGATTTTCAAAACGTAATATTAAAGGAGCCAGGAAGGAATGCCCTTATCTGTTGCCGAATCGCCCCAGCGACTTGTTCAGGTCATTAAAAGACATCCCCAAACACAAAATAAATAATTCCTATTAAAAAACACAGTAACGTGGGAACAGGGTGTAGGTGCTATCTGCCGCCGCGGAGAGACCCATGCCTCCTAGTCCCCACTCATATTGTTTTCTCAGAAAAAAAAGAAAACCAAAATGAGAAATTATTCTAATTACATAGTGATTATTCTAATTTAACACTAGAATATTTGTTATAGTCTTAGACAACTAAAATTTCAAATTAATTGTTAGATTGGTTATCCCAGATCCAGGTAGAGCCATGTACAAACTAGTGGGGTAGTTATCCCGGCTTCATTATTTTTCATTAATTTTTTTAGTGTATGTTTTCACTAAAAAAATTATATATAAAACATTAGACAATCTAAAATTTAATAATATGTTTTTTCCTTATACCCGAAAAAAATTTAAAAAGCGAAGCATCATTTTTTGTGTGTAAGCTGTGATATTCAAAATAAAATATTATTGTGCCATATTTTATGTAGTGACCCTCACAATGTTGTCAATAGATTTGTAACCAGTATCTTAAATCTAAGTCTTTTCTCACCTATACCAACTACCATTGGTGAAACATCAAATTTGTAATTGAGAGGATCTATCTTTGCTCAATCAAAGTGCAGAGCACATGCAAATGAAAGTTATATAAATGATAAGAAATTTGGATTCACTTTTAATAAAAAAAATTTATTCAACTTTCACGAATATAAAAAATTTCATTAAGAAAATCACTGGATTGAAAAAAGAGAGAGCAAGAGCACATCTCATCCCTCTGGGCCGGGCCCACCCACCCTTACTTTACCCCCCAGCCCTTTTCACTTCACCGGTTCACCCTCCGGCCCTAATAAATAAATCCCACTACCCATCGAAGAAAATGAATAAATAAATAAAAGAGAGAGCCCATTTCATTCCCTTGAGCACCGCCCACTAGCTGACGTGGAAGACCAAGCGGGCCCCACAAAAGATAGAATAAAAAGCGGAAGAAACAGAACGAAGCGAGAAAGTAGAAAAACCCCCCCTGCTGCTATTAGCCACAGCAGCAGCTGATTAGCTCCTCAGTTGTAGCAAGAGAGAGATTAATTATATAAAAAAAAGAATAAGAAGGAAACTGAATTTACTCTCTCTATATATATACAAATTCCAATTTTCGTTTATATTTATCGCGAGGGAATGGGGATCGAGGAGGAGGAGGAAGTGGAGAGCTGCGGGAGCCGGCCGGCGACGACGTCGGCGGGGAGCCAGAGGCAGCAGAGGCAGAAGCTCGAGGTGTACAACGAGGTCCTGAGGAGGATCCAGGACTCCGATCCCGATCAGGCCAGCCTCCCTCGCTTCGAGGACCAGCTCTGGCTCCACTTCAACCGCTTGCCCGCCAGGTACCTTAAAAAATCCTCTCTCTGTTCCCTTTTTTATTTCTTCTCCGCTTTATTCGTCATTTTCCTTCGATCGAGTGAGCGCGTGAGTTTAATTGAACTGGAAAGGTACGCGCTGGATGTGAACGTGGAGAGGGCGGAGGACGTGCTCACTCACAAGCGGCTCTTGGAATTGGCGGAGGATCCGGCGAATCGGCCTGCTTTCCAAGTTCGTCTTGTTCAGGTTCACATCTGGCCTTCCCGCGGATCAATGGACATGCCTTTTGCTTCACTACCGTGTTCTTTTTTAGATTCTACTTTCTGTTAATCCGAGTTCGAACTATTCGCCTGTATGTGCTGGTAGGTCTATTCTCAATTAATTGGAACGTCTGACGATGCTGTCCAGTCTGATAACTCGATGAACGGAGACGCTCATAGCCACTGTTTTTCAAGTAGACAAGGGTACATAGCTTTCGCTATCTGTAGCTTGGGATATATCCTCATTTTGTTGGCCTATACGTAATGTTTCGTGGTGTGAGTTTTGATTTGCCGTTGGCTCTTGTTGTACACAGAGTCCATCCGCCACCGACGTTCGGTTCATCCCCGAATCTTGAGGTACTGGCCTTGCAAGGGGCCAATGGATATCATGTTGAAGATGGCGACAGTGTTAAGAATTCTGTGACACAGATCTCTCGGTAAGAAAATGAATATGCAATGAGGAGTTCACTGTACAAACTGCTATAATCAAATATGTTGCATTATTTTCTCTTTGAAATCTGTAACAAGCATTATATGCTTTGTGTGTAGACCAATGCACGAGATAACCTTTTCGACTATTGACCGACCTAAACTTCTAAGCCAGGTTAGTGATTTAACACCGTCTTGATGTATTCAACTACACTATTGTGATAGCAATGCCCTTGTGCAAAAGTACGTAGAACACCGTTTTTCTGTCTCCCTAAGTCACAACGTTTGGTTAATTCTCAGTTAACTTCCCTCCTTGCGGAGATTGGATTGAACATTCAAGAGGCTCATGCCTTTTCCACTGTTGACGGCTATTCCTTGGATGTTTTTGTTGTTGATGGCTGGGATCGAGAGGTATTGTAATGGTTCTCTCCACACACTTGTTTTGCTCAAAATACTTGACCACTTGCCGTATACCATTATTGGAGATAGGTTGTTAACATGACCCGATCCCACATATCCCAGTGCACGGTGTTCATCATTGATTTTCGAGCTCTTATGGTCTTGGAAATCCTGAAATAGAATATCAAGTTTACGAAAAGGCTATTAAATATATGCTTCCACGGCCAGAACTAGCATTCTGACAGCTGAAGTAAAGGTCATTTTACTCTAGTAACATTCTGAGAGCTAAAGTAAGGTCAATAAGTTTACTCTAGTACATTCTGAAGTATGCCTCTGGGCATGTTTTCATATATTTCAAGATGATTTGTAACAACCTTCCCTTTTTCATAGCGACTATCACAACCAGGCCTATTTTTATAAGCTATTTTCTTATACCTATTTTACCGTCTCTCATTTTATCACATTGCCTATGACATGTAGTTGTTTTTGTTTGTCTCCTGCTTTTATATACTCGTTTGAATTGCTTCTCCAATGCAGAAATTATAAAAAAATGGGGTGTAAAGAGCGTAAGTTTGGTCGTTGGCCCAGTTTTTTTCTTTGGCTCCATGTGTTGACGATGAGCATCACACCCATTGTACCATTGTCGTTTATTGTTTTCTTATACATGTATGTGACAATTCAGGAAACAGAGGATCTCAGTAATGCTTTGGAAAAGGAAATCACGAAGTCCAAGGTTAGCTTCCCCTGCTACCACTTCTATAAACATAAAGGGATGCAACACAGAGATACTTGGATACCTTAAAACTGTTGCTTGATTGATGTGAACCAAAGGTTTTAAGCTCTTGTTGACGGTTGCTTTTGAAATCTGGGATTACTGAGTTGCTTGCATCCAGACAACAGATTTACTTATATCAAGGTGGCTATGTTATTTTAGCATTCCATGTTTGGTAATACTGTGGAACAACTCAACTTTGAACACAACTTTTGTCTCTCTTCTTAAATTTAGTGATTATTCGCAGGATCAGTTCGGTTTGAGACTGTCTTCTGTATCTGCTGCCAATGAGCAGAATGTACCACAAATTGAATTTCATGCAGAATGCATAGAGATACCAAATGATGGGACTGATGTGTGGGAAATTGATGCTAGACACCTACAAATAGGAAACAAAGTTGCATCTGGATCGTTTGGAGATCTGTAAGTTCTGTGTTTTATATTTTATGCATGTATGATATTATGATTCTAACATTACAATTGCAGGTACAAGGGTACATATTGCAGTCAAGAAGTGGCTATTAAAGTTCTGAAGCCTGAGCGTGTAAGTGCAGAAATGGTCAGAGAGTTCTCTCAGGAAGTTTACATAATGAGGTTTGTTGGACTGAATTTGTTAGCTGGCTTTTGTTGACCGTGTCCTGCTCTTGATTTTCTTGCATCTTCTGAAAAGCTAAAATTGTCTACAAGAAGTATTTTCAGATCTCTAAACTTGACATACATCTTCTTTGATATCCTTCCAACATTTCTAGATGTTCATTCATGACCTTGATGTATGCTTTTACCATTATTTAGAAAAAACATAGGAAGATTTACGGTCCTCTGAGGTGGCCTGGATTGCAGATTCTCCACATGCCACTTCACTTAATTTTGCATCTGGCACTCTCACCTTCCTTCTTCCACCATCTGCGGCCACGCATTTCTCCTCCAAGGTTAAAGATGTTATTCTGAGTTGTCCTGTTCTGTTTGTGATTTGCAGGAAAATTCGGCATAAGAATGTGGTGCAATTCATCGGTGCATGCACCCGACCACCTAACTTGTGCATCGTGACTGGTACAGATTAGCAAACTTTCAAATTAAGGTTTACGTGAACTCAAGATCTAATATAGCTTTATTCTTCTGCTGAATCTGTTACTGCATGTGGCTGGTAACACACTAGATTTACAAGGGGTTTAGCTTGCTCAGTGTTGAATGAGAGTGGACACAGAGAGAACGCTGGGTATAGGATCAACTAGTCCAGTTCCGGCAATTATTACGCTGCAATTTTTGTTTCTGTCCTTCAGTTTGAGCAGCTTTTGTTTTTGTCCTTCTGTTTGGAGGCCTGGCATTCTATTTGCCTGTAACTGATAATCACTTTTGACACCTTGTTCGTTCTTTTTCAGAGTTCATGGCAAGGGGCAGCATATACGACTTTCTGCACAAACACAAGGGCGTGTTTAAGCCAGCATCCTTGATTAAAGTAGCAATTGATGTCTCCAGGGGCATGAATTATCTGCATCAAAATAATATCATTCACAGGGATCTGAAAACTGCCAATCTGCTGATGGATGAGAACGAAGTAAGAGGATCTGGTTCCAGGGTTTTTCTTTTTGAATGTTTGTATTACGTACAGCATTTAGATAAAGTAATATCTGAAGTTTGCTGTATAAATATGATACTGAATTGCGAGTACGTCATTCTTCTGAAATTCAATGATGAAAATCTGATTTTGATTCAAAATTATTGCACAATTTATTCTTATTGTATGCATATGCAATTCATCTAAGATAACATAAACGGTGCACATGTAATAACTCCTCTCATGCTTACAGGTTGTCAAGGTCGCTGATTTTGGAGTTGCCAGAGTGCAGACCGAGTCTGGAGTGATGACCGCTGAAACTGGGACATACCGTTGGATGGCTCCTGAGGCAAGCATTCTATCGACATGAATATTGCTGCTTGTTTATGGCTTTTATACCAGTGTATTTTGAAACATGAATTCTTTCCTACTTTTTAGGAGGAAAGGATCATGCTCTTTTTAGATCCTGGGTAAATCCAGTTCAAAGTCTTGTAAGATACAAAAAAGTATGATTTGCATTTACCATCTAATGTGCACAACCTGCTTCCTTAATGTTTCTTGTTGTGGCTTCAACTGAATGAAGGTGATTGAGCATAAACCTTATGATCAGAAGGCGGATATTTTCAGCTTCGCTATAGTATTGTGGGAACTTCTAACCGGAGAAGTAAGAGATGCAATCTTTGGACTTCTGGCTATTCAATTTTTTCTGTTTAATTTCAAGATTTGTGTCTCAGCCATAGTGAAATATCTTTTCTGTTGCCAAAATACAGCTTCCTTATGCATTCTTAACCCCATTGCAAGCGGCAGTAGGAGTGGTGCAAAAGGTACGTGCATTATCTCTACAAATGACAATTCCCGCGAAAGCAACTTTCTCTCATATAACTAACCATAGTTGTTTTGATTTAAGGATCTACGGCCAACAATCCCTAAGCACACGAATCCGAATCTTGCAGAACTTCTTCAGAAGTGCTGGCAGCGAGATCCAACCCAGAGACCCAATTTTTCTGAAATCATAGATATCCTTCAGCTGATAGGCAAGGAGGTATGCATATTTCTGAATCATATGTTTTGAAGCTTTAGTTATCATAGTTTCTCCACAAACTCGGAGTAATTAAGTTTGTTCGCCTGGAGCCCTTCTCAAGTTTGTTGTGTTTTCGTTCGCCAGGTCGGAGAAGACCGAAAGGATAAATCAGCGGGTGGGTTTTTCACATCCTTGATGCGAGGGAACCATTGAGGAGGAAAGAAGTTGCTGGGCGAGCACTAACACATGCATTCGCTTGGCACTTCTAATTGTACAGAGTGCTGATAGTGGATAACTGATATCTTACGCCTGCTTCCAAGTTTTGTTTTTCGTTCTTCACGTGTTGAAATTAGAACTAATAGCTTTTTTATTTGGAAACATTATTGTTCATCCTCTTTCTTTTTTCCAACTCTAAAAGCCCTGATGATGCTTGCTATAATTGTATAAAGTAAGAGAAGCATGTGTACATTTGGCGAGCTTCACATGCAGAGATTAAGGCGTGCATACAATGAAGGGCTGGCTATTCTGGTTTGTTTCCTTACATATGCTCCTCCTACCAACGCTTGAAGTTCAACGAAGCTCCTCGGCGTTCGGAATGCTCTTCGAGCCCGTAAGCGCTCGCCATTGTTATTGTATGCTCTGTCGTCGTGTCAATCTGTTCCGAGACAAACGAGCCACTAGGGGGGGAAATGCATAATATGGTACACTTGCTTTGTTGCTACCATTCTCAGCAGCTAGTACACAGATCGTTCATAGGTCGCTTTCACTAGAAGGACCTATTTGACAACAGAAATTAATACCACAGCAGTGACATAACAAAGCAATGGTCTTCATCGCTATCATCTATAATGGATTACACTGCGAATTACATATACGAAATATGTCAGTGACAGCAATAACAGGACTGTTATGTTCCCAACTTTGATTAGTCTTTATTTGTGCTCCAGTGGATGGCGAGGCGAGGCGAGGCGAGCCGTCTCAACATGGTCAATGCATCAGCCTTGTGTTGGAAGTTGATTCTGGCTCCAAGCTGCAAACCCGCCGGCAATATCGGTTACACCTGTAAAACCCTGGAAGATGAAGCTGTTCAATGCTTTTTTTTGGCTAAATGTGGCCACTTTTAAGGAAGTTCTTTACGATAAGATGCACTCACAGCAGCTAAAAGATCGGTGGCAGCCATCATAGATCTCTTTCCGCTCTGGCAACCCTGTGCATACACCAACAAGTCAAAATCATTTCTCCTGCTCCTTTCCAAGAGAAGAACAGATCAGTTACAGGGATATTAAGGAACGCACAACAATGATTTCGTCGAATTTCTCGAAATGTGCAGACACCTCCTCCAGAAACTTGGGATTCCTTGTCATTCCTATGCACAGAAAAAGGGATGAAACCAAGATTAAAAGCGCGCACACACAACTGTCTAAACAACAAATTAATAATTTAAACAAACAAAATGAAGCAAGTCATCAATACCTGATCCAACTCTGTACATGTAAGGAATGTTAATGGCGCCAGCTGCATGCCCGGCACTAAATTCTTCCGGAGTCCTAGCATCACACAAATACCAAATGATCAAAACTGGTTTACAAGACGGGAACGAGCTGTTGGAAAACTCCACATCGATCGTGGCGTCCAACCCGATAGTTTTAAGATTTTGAGTTAGATACAAATATTTTTTATAACAAAAGCAACTCCTTTGTAGACTTAAAATAATATATATAGGTACCTGACGTCCAAGTAGCGGTGTCCAGCTAGAAGAAGGTCGTGTGCGACTCTCACCGGCACTGAAGCTGGGGTTCCTGTCACGTTGTCTCTCAAAGCTCCCTTACTCCTTAAAATCGTCACCACAGAAGAAGCCCATTAGAACAGTTCCGAGTCACGTTGGAGAAATTTTCAGACAACAAAATAGCTAGCTATTACCTGAAGCTGAAACGTCTGGAATTCACGCAAATGCGGCCACCGTTGAGGCTGGTTAGTGAATATTGCAACCCTCCCTTGGAAGTGGAATTGGAGCTCTTCTGGGTTGTTGTTGGGAACAGGGCAGCTAGTATGGACTTGGTCTCCATTTTCTGGTGGGCTGATGATGTGAACTAAAAGAGGAAGCTTGAGGACTGACTTTGTTCTTGCAAATTTCGATTCTTGTTTGATGATGGGTCTGCTCTACTTATGGAGGGGGCGGTCGAGTCGAGGAAGAGAGGAGGTAAAGTGATGGGACCTATCCAATGAGTAGTATGGCTACCGCTGCCACGCCATCTCCTGCTCTTTCAGGTTTTTTGACCTTTTTCAATAATAATAATAATAATTGTGGATAAAGGTTTAAGAAAAAAACAACGTCAATAAATAATGAAGGGGTTGAGAATATTGGAGTTGCCGTGGAACTTACGTGCCAGTCGTTTCTTACAATTGGATAAGTTCCAATGTTATCAAATGAACATCATCATACAAGCTAGGATCTATCTATGTTGTTTTTCAAAAATAATTTTTGCTTATTATCTTAAGAGACCACATGAAACTTGGGTATATTTAACATAAAATAAAATATATTTTTTAAAATTTAAATTGTCTGTTTCACCAGCCATGTTAGATACACCATGATTTAACATTTTAAATAACTTCAGGTGAAGATGTTTGTTTTATTTTAGGTTGAATATATAATCATATATGATTATACATTTATATATATATATGTCTTATATATTTATTTGATATAAAGTAGGACCCAAATAGGGTCTTATCCTTATCTTATGGTTACGGCCGCCTACATATAATAATGTCGCACATCCCAAGACTTGGAGGCCCGCCCAGCTTTTTCGTCTTTTTAGCGGAAAAGAGAGCCCAAGTTTTGGGCTTAAAGGTTGGCTCCCTCGTGCCCAGATTAAACGGTTTTTAAGTTGGCCTCCCGATCTATTTGTAAAGGGCCTTTTAAAACTAATCTATCCAACATCCCTTCAAAAAGTAAACCATTGAACATGAGTTCTGGCTCTGAATATAATTGTTCTTCTATCAAGACCAAGAAAATATATAATGTTCCGTTTCTCAGAAAATATACAATGTTCTTCCATTGGATGGTTAAGCAGGAAAAAAGATCGCCGGCCGACTGAACGCAGCATTTAACTATCAGCTCTCCTGTCTTTTCTGTCTCTTAGAGGGGAGATCTGGAGATGCATTTGAACTGTTGGCTTGTAACTTTTTGCTATTAACAAACTCCGAAAAGGACGGGATTGCTGGCAGTTTTCTGCTACTACAAGCACTGTGAGGAGGCGAAGACGTTCTTGTGGTTCCCGAGTTCATTGAAGTGCTAGGGTGAGCAGGACAAGAAGGCGAAGTCACAGACGAGGTTGATGTTCCCAAGCAGTGGTTACCATGAATTTCTGTCTCCAGACTTGCGTTTAGCTTATCCTCCGAGAATGAACTCGGCAAAGTCTCAGGACTGTCTTCTTTTGCCACAAGGTTATTGGAAGGAAGATGATGGATGCCCAGCCGATTTGCTAGATCGGCGGAGCTTGCGGTTGATAGCCACCTCACTGTACCTAGCACCCGAGAATGATACACAGTTCTATTCTTTCCATACTGCCTGAAACACTCGCTTTCGAGAACTTCGGCTGCTGTTTGGACATTAATGGTGCTGCAAAATTATACACATATCATCAAAATTAAACACGACTTATTAGAAAAAGCATTCTTCTGTATGTTTTAAAGTTTCTCCACAATGCCAAATATTTCACCAACCCCAGTACTTGGCTAAGCATCTAGCTTGCTAACACTATAGCAGGGGATAGCCTTGTCAGATAAGTATCCACTATATCACTATAAGAAAAAATGGGCTACACAACCAAGTACTAATTGATACCCATGATGGAAAACCAGTAGCGGACAAGAAAAAGGATCCACGTACTTCATGTTTTCAAGCCGCTGCTTAGCTTGTAACACGGCATTTGATAGTCTTTGCTTGCTTGCTTCTCTCAGCGATTGTGAAATGCTATTGTTGGCCTGCCAAGTAAAATGGAACTTACTACCCAGTATCGTCAAATCCTCTGGAAAAGGTACAGCTGTCTATTCCCCAGAAAATATGTAAATCTCAATTTGGAAAGATTGGATTCAAATCACTCTGCTGTTATGTTTGAAAAAAGCTCATGAACCTGAGAAGCTGTAAAAAGTTAAACCACCAATTTACCTGCTTGTTGTTTTTGCTCTGGTTATACTTTTCTTCAGCTTGCTCCAATAAGTCAAGCTTCTCCTCGAGTCCTAGTTTTCTTGATTTCGACTTGGTTAGGCTCTTTGCAGCTTCAAAACTATCTGATAAGATTCAGCAAATCAGGTCATGGACATGATGATTTACAATAGGGATAGAGAGCAACAATTGGGGATGGGTTCAGTTTACCTTCACTTTTATCAGATTGAGATATATCTTCCTCAGAGGAGCTACCTTCGTCTCCACGATTCCAATATTCAGACATCTGATCTTCAGATTTTTTATTTGAGCTGAAAAGGAAAGAAATAATCGATCATTTCTAATGTTATCCTGGATACATTGCAGTTGCAGTTCTGTCTACAACTCATTACTGTTGCACAAATGCCCATAAAGTAGTTTTCTTATTCCTGAGCTGTAAACATGAGAGAGGAATGGGCCAACTGGCTTCAATTAACCTATGACTGAGATCACATTCAATCCGAAAAGTGAAGTTTAACAGCTCATAATCATTTAGAGGACTAATTGATAGGGTCTGAGGAGCACCTGGCCATAACTATTTGAGAAAAAGCACTTCTCTGGCGGGCGGCACAAGTTGCTGTGAGCTCCTGCAAGTACCTAGAGACTAGGTTTGGATGCTTGCAAGCGTCACATGACCTTTCACATAGTGATATGGAAACCTATTCTTAAACAATTAATACTAGAATCTATTACTTTTCTTCATATACACTAGAGTACCTTAACCACAGGCAATTACAAAACCTTGTTACCTGTTCTCCAAAGCTTTCAAGAATCTTTCTCCTACGACATCCAGAACTCTCACAATACTCGACCATCTATATACCATGACATAATTTCAAGACATTGAGGATTTACAATAAGCAGAGTAAATTTTGGCACAAGACTTGACAGTCACCTGGTTGAAGTCAGAGAGCGACTTTTTTAATAACCCGTCATCCTTTTTTGATAACCCATCCTGCGAGCTTGGAGATTGCAATTTCTTGGACTGGGCATTCCTTAAGATAAATTCCTACCATAGTCGCAAAGGATTAGAAACCAAATATGTGCACAAACATCTGACAGGAAATTAGACGTGGAATAAAAGTGGAGGTAACCGTCAACAGACCATTCTCTTGCGATCATCAACACCATAGTATAGCAAGCTTCTACAGGGCAGTTGATCACGACCAGCTCTGCCTGACTCTTGATAAAATGCTTCCATTGACTTCGGGATGTTAAAGTGGATAACCAATCTGACATCCTTTCTATCTATACCCTGAAACAAAAGCAACAATGTTTTACATCTTACTCAGGCCAGTAACAAGGCCAGTATACCATGCAACTAAAAAGTACACGGTTCAAGAGTAACTGAATCCAGAATTCATCTCATACCATCCTGAATGAGAACCAATCCTGCCGTTAGCTTAGTAGGCATCGGAACAGCTCCAAGCATAGAATTAAAATTGAAAAAGAAACAAGAATATTGTTACAATTTTGGATCACAAGATTCAGGAAAATAAAAGCTGAAACCAATGCATTCCAAGCAGCGACATTTGTCAAGACAAGTATAACGAGGATGAAGAAGCTGGATATCTTAATTGAGAAACAAGAGTTACAAGCCCTTTGAAGGACTTCGTACTCTGGAGACCCAGGTTCTTAACGGTAAGTAGAAACAGGACAAGAAACAGAGAGCAGTTAGCAAAATAAGAATCATACCCGAAGGCAACAGTGGCCACAACAACCTGAATTTTTGAAGAGATCCAATCATCTAACACTGAGGTCCTCAATTTGTTAGTTAATCCTGCATGGTAAGCTGTGAAGGAGCAGCAATAAGAACATGATAATGGCTTTGGATGTGCATCCAGAAGTGAAATGAAATGGCACCTAGGCAGGGAGCAGGAAAGAGTAGGTGTAATTAGGTACCTGCAGAAGAAATTCCAGTCTTGGAAAGATGGGCAGACAAAGCATCACAGGCTGTTCTCTCGAGGCAATAAACAATTGCACATACATCACCACAGGACGAGATGACAGATGATAAATCGGCATACACATCATCCAGAAGTTCCTTATAACGAACTGCATCAGATCCACGTCCATAAAAGAACAAGAAGACATATCATCTCAAAAAGGTCTTCCAATCCACCACATCGTTAATTTAATGATTGATTACAGAAATT
Source organism: Hypericum androsaemum (assembly GCA_963995505.1). Classification (NCBI taxonomy): domain Eukaryota; kingdom Viridiplantae; phylum Streptophyta; class Magnoliopsida; order Malpighiales; family Hypericaceae; genus Hypericum; species Hypericum androsaemum. Next base: position 22,162,126 of record OZ023181.1, read on the forward strand.
ATTTCTAAAAGAGCCCACCTTCATAGTATATGTTAGGACGGTTAAATGAAGATTTCAGAACTAAGGGATCATGCAGGTGTAGAGACCCAATAACATCATTTTGAACCCTGCACTTCAAAAGAAATTGACTTGATTACTATCACTCTCCATTTCTAACAGAAGGATGCAGTAGATTTATCATCATTTAAGAGAGAAGATATTCCCAATGACGAAAAAGGCAGATTTTTCTATGATTCTAGAGACTACCCCAAAAAACTCACTTTGGAACAGCAGTAGCAGTCAAAGCAAGTATGGGCACATCTGGAAGGTGATTTCTTAGAGAAGAGAGCTGGCGATAACTAGGCCTGTTTCAATCAACCATTAAAGAAGGACATGGTGACATATGTGTTGTCAACATATAAAAATTTGAAAGAAACAAGCCATATCTGCTGCACTAAATCCATTTATCACTAACCTGAAGTCATGGCCCCAAGTTGAGATGCAGTGTGCCTGAGGCAAAACAAAAGAAAGAGAAGAAAATTGAAGGATAGAAATTACTGGCATAAACCAAACTGATGCTCTTCAGAAGCACATTCAGTATGCACGTTCATACCTCATCTATGGCTATAAGATTCAACAACCCCCTGGAATGGATCTTTGTCAGTTTTGACATAAACCCTGCCGTTGCAATCAGCTCTGGTGTGACATACAGTAACCTTATGGATGGTTTTCCGGAATTAAGGTCTTCGTGGATCTAACGCTCGATGAAAAGATTGAATCAAAGAACTTCAGGTGCAAGGTAAATTATAGAAACATTGCATAATATTAACCCACTACGTTGTAAGGTAAACAAAATCCGTCCACAACAAAGTCATACCAGTCCCGAAAGACTAGTAACACTCCACGAACATGCAGATCTCATTTATCAGCATCCGAAGTTGGAGAGACGTCAACAACAGTCACGAAAATAAAACTCTGAAGGCAGGCTTACGACTCACCTTATTCCTGACACTAGAGGTTTGCGTGGATGAGAGGAATTCTGCAGCAATACCTTTCTCTTTCAAGGCCATAACTTGGTTTTCCTAATCCGAATAGGCAAAAAAAAACGTATCACAAACTCAAAACACTTCAACAACAAGAATGTAACGAACCGAAGCTCGAAATTAGACAACAATTTTTAGCTTACCATCAGAGCTGCAAGCACACCGCCGCGGAAGAAACAAGGAAACCAAAGTTAGTAGTGCAGGTTTTTAGCTTCCGAGACATAAAAGTAGAACAAGTAACAAGTAAAATTCACAGGCAAAAAAAGGAAAATTAGGAAACTAGAATAATAAGAACCGATTAAAGGGGAGACGACGAGGACGATCCCCGAGGGTTTAGCTAGGGCCGGAATCTGGTAGCACATGGACTTCCCTCCCCCCGTCGGCATCAAGCAGAAGCAGTCCCTCCCTGGGCCCCACCACATCCACCGCCAAGTCACAACCATTCCATAAATTAATCATATTAACTCATTCTACGGCGGTTTATTTCCTATTAACGCTCTTCTGTTTGTTTCGCGGGGAAAAAAAAATCTTAATTAATGAGAGAGATAGAGAAGAGGAGTGGTACCGGAGAGGACGGCTTGGATGGCGTCCAACTGCTTGCCGCGGAAGTTCGGGTGGCCGAAATGCCACCTCAGCAGCTTCACCAGCCCGCTCGATGATTTCTCCGCCGCCCCGCGGTTGCTGCGCTGTACCGGAAACAGCGCTTTCTTCATCTCTCTCTTTAATTCTCTCTTCGGCCGGCAACGGAATGATTCGGGGCCCAGGAAGATTTAGGGGGAAGGCGAGTGTTTTTATTATTATTTATTTTTAATAAAAGAAGGCGAGTTTATATGGATCGCGCGCGAAAAGATACGGCGTCGCTTTAGGGTCCGCTTCTTCGCGTCCCTGACTAATTATTTCCGCTGTGTGTTGAGACGGCGTCGTTCCCGTTCGCCAAAATATATTTCAACAGATTCACTTGTCTGATCTTTTCTTTTTTCCCCCCTTTAAATAAGTATTGCATAGACCGATTTTTATAACTGGTAACAAATTGGATCTCAGGCTATCTTTTTTTTTTGTTAGGGGCGAAAATCATTTAGTTTCATAATTCATTTGCAAAAACAACTCTTCACATTTTTATATAAATAACAAGGAACTCTTTTCAGAATTACTACTTTATGTGTAGTTGAATTATGGAATTCATGGCCAACTTCTACCTAAATTTTGTGATAATTAGAATATATTTTGCTGAGATAAATAAAGTATGTAAATATATTTAATGAGTAGTCAAACAAGACAGAGTTTTTGGATCCAAATCAAAGATTTTCTTGAAGTATTTTACAACTTTATTAAAAATTAAATAAATTTATTCAAATTCAGAAACACAATAGTATTATTAGTCATAAATTGGAAAAATGTCGTGACCGTACTAAAATTTCCAATTTTTTTGGACAAGAGAAAACAGTTTGGGTTGGGCTGGCTTGGGCTTCTGCCAATCCAAACACTCCATTCGCGCTCTCTCTAAATTTGGGCCTCCGGACGTTCGTCGTCCCATAAATATTTTTTTCCTAAATATTATTTTGGAGAAAATAGAGGGGAAAATGGTGTTCCTGAGCTGGAGTAGGCCTTCGCCCAAGCAACAGAAGGACTGCCTCGACAAGTAAGCTCTCAATTGCTCACAATTGGACTTTACGCTAATTAAACTAAGTTTCCATTTCTTCCTTGGAGGTCAAGCGGCTTCAACTACGATCCCAAGTACAAGGGCGCCACTTCCAAGCCGTCTTCCCTCCTCAAAGAGGACGAGGATCTTTCCCGTGACGGTTACGTCGTTAACCACGCCCGGGTCGCACTTGGGTCCGGTCTCGACTCATTCGAGAAGGCCAAGCTTGCTCTTCAAAACTGGGGGTAAGGCGCGTTGATTCTACTTAACCCGAATAATTCAAATTCGAGCTTGATTGAATGAACTCCTTGTGTTTGATTTGGGCAAGGGAAGGCATTTTGGGCTGGATTGGGATTTTGTTGACCCCGGGACTCCAATCCGGAAAGGGGCTAAGTTGTGCGTGTGTTCGAAGCAGTTTCTGCCGTGGGTGATGATGCCTCTTGAGGTGGTTTATGTGGAAGATAGCAACCCTAACAAGGGGAAAGCTTCTTTTCGTTTCGGCAGCGGTACCCTTGAAGGCCACCTACTGGTTAGTAATAGTTTGTGATTCTAACCTCTCGCGTAGGTAGGTATGTACTTGACGTATTCGTTCCGTGCCTCGTTTGCCATTTGCATGTGGTTTTCATGCTTGAACAAGTGAGGTTTTAGTTTAATAGCCGAGTGACGTCTCTGGTGGAGTTGGAAGGGGAGGAAGTGAAGTCATTGGGCGGCAGGTCGTTTGTTCTGGGGAGAAACTGCTTGTTCTCGGTTGATCCCAGGACCTGATCTATGTCATAAGCTGCGAGAGTTGCTACTTGGGGAAATCGTTGAGCCAGGATGGCGTTCGGGTGTTCAAGTTGGAGAATGGGAATGTTGAGGAAATGGTGTCACGTCTTGAGTATTCAGAAATGTTCTGGCCTCCTTCCTCCTGGTTTTGGGAGTGTCCAAGATTAACTGATCAGTTAGAACCTGGCTTCTAGCATTCACATTCTACATGTACGACGTTCTCGAACGGCCAATGTAGCCCGAATGTCTTGTGGAATCCGCTTGACACATACCTTGAGATCACATTTACATACAAATCAAGTTCTTGGATGCAAAGCCTATATATGGCTTAAGTTACTAACATGCCATATTACTTTTTCTAAATTGCTGCAGGCTGGAGAAGAGCGTTTCTCTGTGGAAATCGACGAGAACAACCAAGTTTGGTATGAGATAGTTTCCTTCTCAAAGCCAGCCCACTTCCTCTCGCTTGTTGGATACCCCTACGTTCAATTCCGGCAGAAGGCTTTCGCTCGCCAATCTACCAATGCCGTTCTGAAGCACGTGATGTCCCAACGGTGATTCCCGGCCGGCAGCTTGCTAACATTGGAGAATCTATTAATTTGCAAGATCAGAACGTGCACGGCCATAGAGGCTCCTGAGAAACATAGCTGCAGCGTACAAATGTGATCATGATCTCTTTAGACTGCGAGTTGGGCCTACTCTTTGAAGATTGTAATTTGTTTTCCGTTATTACGGCCAAGGCCCATATATTTGGGCTTTCGTGTGGGCTTTTGTTAATTATCAGAAAAGCCCATTCTAATTTGGGGTTTGGTGGAACCTAGGGTGACTACGAATTTGAATTAACAAAATCATGATTCATATAAATGAATTTGAATATGAATTATAAACTGTCGAATTCGAATTTAAATTATTAATTTTTTGTGAGTTTTTCTTTTTATTTTTCGTGGAACTACTTCCTTGATGTTCAACACTTGATCCAGAATAAGACGAGAGAATCGGTGGAACATCTGTAGATAGATATTACGTGACTACGTGGAATTACTTCTTCGACGCTCAACACTTGATCCGGAATAAGACAAGATAGAATCGCTGGAACATCCGTAAATAGATATTACGTGATTAATAATATGACTAATTATGTAATTAATAATATGACTAAAATAGCTAATGAGTAAATTTTGAGACAGTGTTTATAGTGATCAAATAATGAATAGAGAAATTAAAAATTAGAGAACTAAGATTGAATTATTAATTTTAAAGAATGGAATAGGTAAAGAGAATTTTCAATTCCCCTGTGTTATTCAGTGAATAGTACTTTTCAAATTTGATCCTATTTTTTTATACATAATTTGGCGAATTATTCAGAGAATCGAATCAAAATTTAATTCTCCAAATAATTCGTCGAATTAACAAATTTGGATATATAAATTGACCAAGGATAAATTTGAATTCAACTAAGAATTTGTTTGAGTCGATTCAAAGTCAAATTGAATTTCGACAAATCAAATCGAATTCAGATTCGATTCAAATTCATGGTCAGTCGTAGGTGGACCCACTTTTTGATGGGTAAACTTCTGAAGTCACTTATTTGGACCAATTGTAATTGTTAGTAACCGGAATTTGGAGTCGGAAACCGCCTCAGTATAAAGAAATGGCGAGCTTGATGAGTATTACGGCGCCGTTTACCCGGTGTCGGAGCAGCTCACCTCGGCCTCTTCCGTATTATCCTCCTTCCCGATCCAATTGCAGACCGGCCAAGCCAAAGGACTGGGCGATAAAGTGCGCGCCTCCGGAAGACGAAACGGCGCCGTCCTCCTCTTCCTCCTCATTCCCCTGGAGCTTCGCCTCTTCTTACAGCTGGTGCTCGCTGCTCGGCGGAGTAGGTTTCCTGGAAACCGCCTACTTAACCTACCTCAAGCTCACCGACTCCGACGCCTTCTGCCCCGTCGGCGGTGGCACTTGCGGCGACGTCCTCAACAGCGACTACGCCGCCGTTTTCGGTGCCTTTGGCTTTTCCCTCTTTAGTTGATTAATTCACTAGAAATTTCGATGAGATAAAAATAAAATTGATTCCAGAGTTTGTAGCTTCTTATTTCTGTTTATTTGGATTTAGATATTCCTATTCATTAGGTTTATTGATGACGTGGCAGGCGTACCGCTCCCGCTAATCGGGATGGTTGCCTACGGCGTAGTCGCGACGCTGGGGGTGGGGTTGCAGAGGAAGGAGTTGCCGTTGGGAGCTAGCGAGACGACAGGTCGTCTGGTCCTAATTGGGAGCACCACCTCCATGGCAGCTGCAAGTTCATATTTCTTGTACATTCTAAGCACCAAGTTCCCAGCCACGCTCTGCTCCTACTGCCTCACCTCTGCTTTCTTGTCATTCTCCTTGCTTTTTATCTCTCTAAAGGTTCTCCCTTTTCGCGTTCTCTATTCCTGGCTTAGCGCGAGGCATTGGTATATTCATGTATGCCTCTAATTCCTTGCCAATGCTACTGATAATGTTTCAGGAGGTCGGATTTCGGGATTTGCCAAAGTTGTTGGGCTTGCAGCTGTGTGCAGCAGGGTTGGTGATCGCTACCCTGAGTGCGTCTTACGGGTTTCCTCAGCCCACTTCTTCGAGGAGGTTGCTTGAACTGCGCATTACCCTTTCAATTTCTGTTTTTGTTCAACGTTTATCTCGTGCTTTTTGGCTTTTCAATTATTGTCATTGTGTACTCGGTATTCACGGGTTTACTTTTGCCTATGTCGTTCTTCTAGCCTTGCCGAAGTTGACCTGCCATATTTTACAACTGAGATAACAGCTCCTTCAAGTGATTTCACTCTCTCTCTTGCAAAGCATCTGCACTCGATTGGAGCAAAAATGTACGGGGCCTTCTGGTGTTCACATTGTTTAGAACAAAAAGAGGTACATATTCCATCCGCCTTCTACTTCTGTTCCTCTCTATTTTCAATCTGCTCTCATTTAGGCATCTGGGAGCCTGTTATTCTTTGTTTAACTATGCTTTGCTTTTCCTTTTTTTCATTTTGTTGCAAAGCCACGTTTTCGTGATCACCTAAAAAACCCTTTGAAGCCTAAAAATGAATATGGGGGAATGGAAAGCAATCTAAAAATGTTATTTATACGATTCATCTTGAGTTCTTTGCTATCAGCATTCAGCAACATGTCGGAAATCCTGATTGTTTCTGATTCCACTGCAAGGAAAGGCAATTTAAAGTGAACAAAGTGAAAGTTTTTATTTAGCAACAAGCTTACATTAATTTCCCCTTCGGGTTGATAAAAGGGGAACTATCAATCTCCTATCAACCATAATGTTGCGCCAAACTGGTACTTTTCTAAAGGAACTGGATTCCTTCTTCATTCATCATTGGGATCTATATTCCTAGATCAGTGAAGTTAACAGGGATTTGTTTGCCTCCTGTGCAAGGGAATAACTTCTTTTTTTTAGAAATGCAAGGGAATAACTGGATGCTCTTTGAGAATAAAGAAACTAGCATGTAATATTCCTTCCTCTTGAAATGTGCAAACAGGCATTAAGCTTGTCTCCTTCGCGAGATCTGAATTAAAACTGGTTGTTCCTTTGTCACATTTTTTCATGATTGTCATCAGATGTTTGGGAAGGATGCATCGAAATTACTGGACTATATCGAATGCTTCCCCAATGGGTTCAAAACAGGAACCAAGATGGCAAAGGTTTGTGCAGATGCTAAAATAGAAGGGTTCCCCACTTGGATCATTAATGATGAGGTGAGACCTTGCCCGACTTACTCCTCTAGCAGAATGGTGTAGGATAACTTGTAACATTGATGTTGGACCTACACTTTACTTTTCTCCTCTTCGACATGGATGATTAAGCCGATAGGTGTTGCTGTTATGTAGATCCTATGCTTGTGAGTTTCTTTGGATATAGTCAGAACATGTATATGTTTACTGCTTTTCCCTATATTAGTATCAGAATGTTCCCATCATTGAGTCTACCTATTGCAGGTCTTGAGCGGAGAGAAAGAGTTGTCTGAACTTGCAGAGTTATCTGGCTTCCAGTCCAACGAACCTGCACAACCCAGCTAGCGAAATCCAGTTGTTCAGAACAAAACAATGTTGATGACTCTTGATCTTCTGGATCAGTAAAATACCATACGATCTCGCGCAACATATTCAGCGATGACACCATGCAAGATCTGTAAATATTACAGAGTTTAATATAAAAAGAATGTCTTTGCTGATCTCCAGCAACAATTTTGATGATTCGATCAGCACGTTATATCTTGTGTAAACTAGCGACCTCCTGGCCTCGAAGGCGACCAATTGCTGCACCTCTTCGCGGCTTCGAACGAGTAATTCATTGAATCGGGATGCTGTTGCTTCTTAGTAACAATATATTGCTTCTTGCCCTATCTTGCATATAGATTCCGAATGGAAGGTTTATAACTCTGGATTCATGCAAGGCTGCAACAATCAAGTTAACTTGTCTGCAGAGCATGTGTTGTCCTTCGTAATACTATATCAAGTGGATATGTTTGCAGCCATCCAAATCTATGAAACAAAGCAAGCAAACTCAAGGCTTCAAGTCTGCATCCGGCATTGCCAGAACAAAGGAGATTCGCTGACCAGGGAAGACGCTTCTCCGATTTTATCAATAAAAAAAGACGCTTTTTCGATGCGATGATCAACAAATCTAAACACGCGGGCGCTGTGACCGCTCAGTTCTCCTTTCAAATCCACATCGACTGGATCGCTGAAGTAAATGCAGTTCCCTTCGGCCCCAGGAAAATCAGCAGCTGATATGGAGAAACTGCACTCGTGGCCTAAGATAAACACTCGATCGCCTAAGGAACTAACGTCCACCCATGTCCCCCACTCCTCATCGAGCTTGTAAACCTTGACATCAACCGTGTGGGCTTGGTGCATGTGGTAGTTCCATCTATACAAACGAGGGATGTCCGAGTTCATCTGCAGATAGATGCGAGTGTCCTCATCTTCGTCTCGGGCCCTTCGTTCTCCATCAAGATACCTTGCCACAGATAGTCACGAGTAAGATACTGCAGAGCACCATTGATTCAGAGAGAGATTCGAGCAAACAATGCGCCATTAACAACTAACTACAGCTGGAGGCCCCCTGACCATTTTTAAATTAGGAACTACAGCTGTGATTATTAACAGGGTTTCTACCATATAAGCTAAGATTACCTGTCAATGACATAAAGATCGCCACACGAATGAACCAAGTTCTTCATCTCACCGCAGCCAAACAAGGGAGGAGCGTACTGCACCAGGTTGAGTCCGGAATCAATCCACCAGACAACTCCACATCGGTCAACAACATAGAATTGGCCCTTGTACGCAATGATATCGTCGTAATGAAAGTTCTGCTTATCGAGCAAAGTCCACTCGTCATCCCCAAATCTCCAGTACCCCAACTTCCCTTCGTGGATCAAGGCGAGCAGCCCATAGCCTCGGCTGTTCGCGTCCACCCACGAAGCTGAAGTATACTGATGGAGCAATGCTTTGCTTATGCCAAACACGGAACATCCTCGGGCGAGTTTAAGAGTATAAGCTCTCTCCAATTCGACCAAACGGAACTCCAACATGTTCGTATACTTTTGCAGCCGATATGGTCCTGCAATTTGGTGGTTGGAGAGTGGGCTCAAGAGCTGCATTTTTCCCCGAGTTGACTCTTCAACCTTGGTCACCCCTATGGCAGCGCTTGGAGTTGATGAGATCAGGGCTTCTTTGGATAAACCAGTTGACCATGGCAGGCCGCTGCAGGGACAACAAAAGAGAACTAAGCACAATACTAAATACAAAACTAATATATTAAAATCTCGAGTATCTAACTCAAAATTTAACAATCTAATACATGTTAAAATTTCTATATCCGAACGTATACTTTAGCTTGGAAAGGATACGGACCCGGTGACTGGTCGTTGGAGAGAGCAGATGGAGACTTGGGAGAAGAAGGCGTCGGCTGCGGTGGGCTTGGGAAGCTTGATCGGGTGGGCGGTCGTTAGCCGGTAAGAGGCGGGGACAGAGGACCTCCAGGAAGAGCACACGGCTCGGAATCTGTAGACGTCCACACGGGAATCCAGGTGGGTCCCTATCTTGTCCAGGATTTCTTTCGGGAGACCACTGGACCAGTCCCTGTAAGAGTCGCTCATCGTCACTTACCTCTCTCCTCGCTCTTGCTGCTGTTTGGCTTATCAGGTCAGGACAAAGAAATTGGAGTTTTCGCTTTTAGTTTATGGAGGAGGCCCGTTGCCTGGACCCACCCCTGCTTACCTTTTCTATCTTCGGCCTTTTACTTTAAAAAAGGCAAATTTCTCTCAGGTACTTAGAGTTTAGCGAAATTACCAGTAAAGTCTTTACTTTTTCGAAACTCCTTTTTTCGTTCTCAAAATTTGGTAAAATAGAACTCTCAGGTCCCTAGCTCCAGAGAACTCTCAAAACTTTAACCAAACCCAGATTGAAATCGTTTCCAACTTCACAAAACCCATGGAGCCGCAACTTATCCCTCAAAAATGGATGCGTAACTTTAGTCCAATGCATCTCAATAAAATTTCACACGATTCACCCAACCCAGAAACCTTTAGATTCTACTTTAACCAGATCAATCAGTCACCTCTAGCTCCAGATTCACTACGAAGACAGAGAAAAAACCCCATCTCAAAGACGAGGTCCAGGACAAAGTCAGAGATTTCCCTCCCCCGGAACAACCAAGCTGCATTTGTACCGGTCAGGGTTCAGGAAGGAGGTCGCAACCCCGGTTTTGATGGCGGGCGGGTCTCCCGGGACGTCGTCGTAGTGGCTGACCCTGCAGCGGGCGGCGGACAAGGAGGGGAAAAGGATGACAAGGGGAAGGGGTCGCCGGACGTCGTGGTGGGGAGAACCCATCAACAAGTTCCTACGGGGTTCAGCAGAATCGCAATCTTAATTATTGCTGTCGACGCCGTCCAGCTCGCCCACCGTCGAGGTCGTCGCCGTCGAGGAGGGCGAAGGGCCAGGCGTCGAGGTCGTCTCCGTCGTCATCCTCCAACTCCGCCCACCGTCGAGGTTGAAGGTTCCCAATCAGATTTTAGGGTTCATCCCTCTTTCTCGTGCCCTCTTTCTTGTAATTTGAATCGAACTGCATATGTTTTGGATTTGGTTGAGGTTGAAGATTCCCAATCAGATTTTAGGGTTCAGATTGGATGTTGATAGTGTTTAGTTAATTGGGTGTTCTTGATTTTTAGTTAGTGTTCTAAATGTTGAAGAAGGTAAGTTTTTTAATTTTTTGAATGAGGGGCAATCTGGTCATTTTAAGTGTCTCTTTGCCGGAGATATTTTTTGGCGCCGGAGTTAGGGACTTGAGAGTTTTATTTTTTTCAAACTTGGAAGATGAAAAGAGGGATTTCAGAAACAATCCTACTGGTGATTTCGTCAAATTCCAAGGACTTGAGGACAATTTATCCTTAAAAAATGTCGTGTTGCCTAAAAGACGGGTGATTATTCAACTTGAGAGAAATATTTTTATTAACTTAGTAGTCAGTACGACTAGGGGTGAGCAAACAAACCGAAAACTGTCAAACTGGACCAATCCGGACCAAAAAAATCGGACCAAACTGGACCTAATGTAAAAACGGTCCGGTCCGGTTTGTAAAAATACCCAAAATCCTGTTCCCGGTCCGGTCCAAAACCCAATTTTGTTCGATTTTTTGTAATTCGGTCTGGTTTTTGGTCGGACCGGACCAGAGTAGGTACGGTCCGGTCCGGTTCGCAATATTCCTAAAATTCCGATTCCGGTCCAGTTTTTTTCGGTTCGGTCCGGTTCGGTTGACTTGCTCACCCCTAAGTACGACTATCATTGCTAATAATCAAATGTATTTTTTAGCACGTAAAATTTAATTAGTCACCAAAAAAATGTCGTCAATTGTGTACAAATATACTTAATGTAAGAATTGAATAACCAAAGTGATAAGCTAGCTAAGTTTTGGGTAGTAATTGGGTTTTCTTAACAACTTGTGGGCTATATGGGAAGTTTACCACGTAACCCTAGCCTGATTAGGCAAAACTAGGGTTTTAACCCCGAATTTGGCCTTAAATAGGAGTGGGCCATCCTCCTTATTCTGTCAGGAAAAAAAAGGGCTCACGAAAATTCCCCCTTTTTGCATAGACGAAGGGCACACTCAGACCAGGAAGGACGTTATAGGAGAAGACGAAGCCATAGGAGAATCAGAGGGTAAGTATGAGATTCTCCCTAGTCCCTATCCTTCTGTTTTGAGTGTTTTGGAAGAAAACTCACGAGATGTGTTTAAAAGGGAGGAGAATTGATCAACCAGACGAAAGAACGTCAAGGGAACAAGTCAGGACCGTGGGAATCGAAGGGTAAGCCGTTCGCCCTTCCTCCCTTGACTGTGCTGATTTTCGTCCGTAGGGTTAATGTAGAATTCATGTAGGACTTTGGGAGGGCCATCCGTGGAGTGATCGATAAGTTTGGTAAACTGAGATTAAGAGCGACTCGGCTCCAGGTAAGTGGGATTCTGTGATTCGGTTTGTGATCTTTGGTTCGTTCTGTGAAGTGAAATCCTGTGATTCTGATTTTCCGGTTTATGATTGTTCGATCAATTCCGAATGTGATTCTGATACGAGTGTTCTGATCTGATCTGTCCGAATTCTGTAATGGCATGCAGGATTATTCTCACGACATTTGGCCCCGTAGTTTATTCACACCGATGAAGGGGCTACCAGGTAACCCTAGGTGTGGGTAATCAAAAGGGGTGGGTGGGAATATTCTGGGCTCGTGGAAGGGATACTTTCCTGTCATATGGGCCTGCACCGCAGGAATGGAAAAGTATTTATCTGTGCCCCACGAGAATCCCGTCATGATATGTGCTATGCTCCGGAGTCCTATTGTGTAGTTGGCTAAGTAAACTAGTAATTATTCGTAAGAGTTCGAGTGTCTGTAAGCCAGACTTTGCTGTGAAATATATTTACTTTCGTTTCGTTTCGTTCTTTCCACTTACTGAGTTATTCAATTCACCCTAGTTGTGTGTGTTTTCAGATCGTTCAGGTGAGGGTCGGGATCGGGAGTAGAGGGTTCGGCTGCATGCATCATCATTTGATTTCCAATAAAGGCGGATGATTTTCCGATTATTAGTTTTTGGTTTTTGATGACAATTGTTGGATTCTTTTCAAGTATTAATTATTCAGATGTTTGAGTTATTTCGTAATAAAAGTCTAGTGCCTATCAGAGTATTTTACGCCTCGGGCATTTGTCACTCTTATTTTTGGGTCGTGACACTTAATAATGTAAATTTTTTATAAAATGATCTTTTGATAATCTCTTTAAATTGATAAAAAATTTAGTTTAAACCAGTATTAAAATTTAATAACTAATCTATCATAATAACTAATAATTTTTTAGAAAATATTAGTGTTAATTTCGTACAAATGGATATTTTTGAATTAATACATAATTTTTTACATATTTTATGAATTTAAAAATATTTTAAGATACTTGTGCTATACTTGCTTGTTTGATCATTTTTATTAAATCATCATTTATCTTAATTGTCTTCAAATAGTCTTTGTGGTCGATCGTATTGTTGTAAAAAAATCACAATCGAGTGTAGCATTTGAATAATACAATAAGTCGAGATGACTAAATTTTTTATAATTTTTTAGTGACTTGAATACATACAATATTTTTTTATATTTACATGTTTATTTACCAAAAACTCAATCCGGATGATTTTGGAGATAAGAAAAACTTAGACATTCTTATGTGATTACCTTTTTAAAGTGACATTTTTTTGCAATCTCAAGGGTTTTATTTTAATCAAGTATAGCCAAAACAAGAAGCCGAATGTCCAAAGCAAAGCCGCATAACTTGCATTACATGAGAACCTTGCATAGGTCACATCCGACCGCCTTAATGATGATGAATCTTAGAACCTTATTAAATCGATAATAGGAATTAAAAAAAATCGATAATAGGAAATTAAGCCGCAAATACATTCTCCAATTGATGAGTCAAAATATTTTATTACTCCAATAACAATAAAGGAGATGAAACAAACGAAAAATAGACCAATACATTCTTCAATTTCTAAATGTTGCACACGTGGCGGTTTACGCGGACGCAAGCTGGCTGAAACTGATTGGCTGAACAATGCCGGGCTCGCCGTTGAAAAGGAACGTGGATGTGTAATTGGTAGCTTTCTGACTAGGATGGAATGCGTCCTAGAACTCGTAAATGTCCGTGAAACCTGTTTGATGCACATAACTTGTAAGTTTGGTCCGAAGAATTGATGCACATAACTTGTCCATTAAAGAGTCCATCTCCACAGCAAGCGTTGTAAATGTCCGTGAAACCTGTTTTAAAACCCGCCCGAATGACACTATTCATTAATGTCAAATCGATTATCATCGTATCTTATTTCGAAGAATATATATGCGTGACGATTGGGGCAACAGCATTCCATTTTCGAAGGCAGCCACCGGCCCCACCCGAAGTTTTGTTTATGGCTCGCGCGAAAGGGCTGCATCCCACCGGAGCAGTTCCCAGCATCGCAAATCTCCGAGCTCCCATGTCGTAACAGGAATTATAGCTGGTTTTTCCTATGTCACATTTTGTCATGCTTGTCATCAGATGTTTGGGACGGATGCGTCTAAATTACTGGACTATATCGAATGCTTCCCCAATGGGTTCAACTCAGGAACCAAGATGGCGAAGGTTTGTGCAGATGCTAAAATTGAGTCTACCAATTGCAGGTGTTGAGCAGAGGGAGAGAGTTGTCTGAACTTGCAGAGTTATCTGGCTTCCAGTTCAATGAACCTGCACAACCAAGCTAGCGATATCCAGTCGTTCAGAACAAAACAATGTTCATGTCTCTTGATCTTCTGGATCAGTGAAATACCATACGGTCTTGTGCAATATATGCAAAGATGACACCATGCAAGATCTGTAAATATTACATAGTTTTGTTGAAAATATCTTTGCCGATCTCCAGCAACGATTTTGATGATTTGATCAGCACGTTATATCTTGTGTAAATTAGCGTCCTCCTGGCCTCGAAGGTGGCCAATTTCTGGGCCACTTCGAGGCTTCAAACGAGTAATTCATTGAATCAGGATGCTATTGATTCTTAATAACAATATATTGCTTCTTGCTCTATCTTGCATAGATATTCCGAATGGATGATCTATCTTGTCTGCAGAGCATGTGTTGTCCTTCGTAATACTATATCAAGTGGATATGTTTGCAGCCATCCAAATCTATGAAACAAAGCAAGCAAACTCGAGGCTTCAAGTCTGCATCCGCCATTGCCAGAACAAAGGAGATTCGCTGACCAGGGAAGACGCTTTTCCGATGCGATGATCAACAAATCTAAACACGCGGGCGCTGTGACCGCTCCGTTCTCCGATCAAATCCACATCGACTGGATCGCTGAAGTAAATGCAGTTCCCTTCGGCCCCAGGAAAATCAGCAGCTGATATGGAGAAACTACACTCCTGGCCTAAGACAAACACTCGATCGCCTAAGGAACTAACGTCCACCCATGTCCCCCACTCCTCATCGAGCTTGTAAACCTTGACATCCACCGTGTGGGCTCGGTGCATGTTGTAGTTCCGTCTATACAAATGAGGGATGTCCGAGTTCATCTGCAGATAGATGCGAGTGTCCTCATCTTCGTCTCGGGCCCTTCGTTCTCCATCAAGATACCTTGCCACAGATAGTCACGAGTAAGATACTGCACACCACCATTGATTCAGAGAGAGATTCGAGCAAACAATGCGCCATTAACAACTAACTACAGCTGGAGGCCCCCTGACCATTTTTAAATTAGGAACTACAGCTGTGATTATTAACAGGGTTTCTACCATATAAGCTGAGATTACCTGTCAACAACATAAAGATCGCCACACGAATGAACTAAGTTCTTCATCTCACCGCAGCCAAACAAGGGAGGAGCGTACTGCACCAAGTTGAGTCCGGAATCAATCCACCAGACAACTCCACATCGGTCAACGACGTAGAATTGACCTTTATACGCAATAATATCATCGTAATGAAAGCTCTGCTTATCCAGCAATGTCCACTCGTCATCCCCAAGTCTCCAGTATCCCAACTTCCCTTCGTGGATCAACGCGAGCAGCCCATAGCCTTGGCTGTTTGCGCCCACCCACGAAGCTGAAGTATACGGATAGAGCACTGCTTTGCTTATGCCAAACATGGAACATCCCCGGGCGAGTTTAAGAGTGTAAGCTCTCTCCAATTCAACCAAACGGAACTCCAACATGTTCATATGCTTGGGCAGCGGACATGGTCCTGCAATTTGGTGGTTGGAGAGTGGGCTCAAGAGCTGCATTTCTCCCAGAGTTGACTCTTCAACCTTGGCCAACCCTATGGCAGTGCTTGGAGCTGATGAGGCCAGGCCTTCTTTGGATAAACCAGTTGAACATGGCAGGTCGCTGAAAGGGACAAAACACGAGAGAACTAAGCACCATACTAAATACAAAACTAATATATCAGAATATCGGTATCTAACTCAAAATTTTACGATCAGGATCAAATCGATCTAATACATGTTAAAATTTCTATATCCGATACGAAACCATATAACAATTCAAGTTATCTAGCGATCAATTAACATCTTTTTACTGCGACGAACGCATACTTTATAGCTTGGAAAGGATACGGACCCGGTGACCGGTCGTTGGAGAGAGCAGATGGAGACTTGGGAGAAGAAGGCGTCGGCTGCGGTGGGCTTGGGAAGCTTGATCGGGTGGGCGGTCGTTCGCCGGTAAGAGGCGGGGACAGAGGACCTCCAGGAAGAGCACACGGCTCGGAATCTGTAGACGTCCACACGGGAATCCAGGTGGGTCCCTATCTTCTCCAGGATTTCTTTCGGGAGACCACTGGACCAGTCCCTGTAAGAGTCGCTCATCGTCACTTACCTCTCTCCTCGCTCTTGCTGCTGTTTGGCTTATCAGGTCAGGACAAAGAAATTGGAGTTTTCGCTTTTAGTTTATGGAGGAGGCCCGCTGCCTGGACCCACCCCAGCTGACCTTTTCTATCTTCCGCTTTGTACTTTTACAAAAAATGTTGTGTTTCATACATTAATCAAAATTCGAGTTCGGTGATTATTCAACTTGAAAGAAATATTTTTATTAACTTAGTATGACAATCATTGCTAATAATCAAATGTATTTTTTGGTATGTAAAATTTTATTAGTCACCAAAAATATATCGTCAATTGTGTACAAATACACTTAATAATGTAAATTTTTTATAAAATGATCTTCTGATAATCTCAAACCAATAAAAATTTTTGGTTCGGACCAGTATTAAAATTTAATAACTCATTAATCATAATAATTAATATTTTTAAGAAAATATTAGTGTTATTTTTGTATAATGTGATATTTTTGAATTAATACATAAATTTTTACATATTTTATGAATTTAAAAAATATTTTAAGATACTTGTGCTATACTTGCTTGTTTGATCATTTTTATTACATCATCATTTATCTTTTAAATTATCTTCAAGTAGTCTTTGTGGTCGTCGTATTGTTGTAAAAAAAATATAATCGAAAGTAGTATTTGAATAATGTAATAAGTCGAGATGGATAATTTTTTTATAATTTTTTGGTGACTTGAATACAGACATTATTTTTTTGTATTTACATATTTATTTACCAAAAACTCAATCTGGATAATTTTAGAGATAAAAAAAACTTAGACATTCTTATACCATTACCTCTCTAAAATTACATTTTTTCCAAAGTTTTACTCTAATCAAATATATACGAAACAAGAAGGCGAATGTCCAAAGAAAAGCCGCATAACTTGCATTACATGAGAAGCTTGCATAGGTCACAGCCGACCGCCTTAATGATGATGAATCTTAGAACCTTATTAAATCGCTAACAGGAAATTAAGCCGCTATTACATTCTCCAATCGATAAGTCAAAGTATTTTATTACTCCAATAACAATAAAGGAGATGAAACAAACGAAAAATAGGCCAATACATTCTTCGATTTCTAAATGTTGCACACGAGGCGGTCTACGCGGACGCAAGCTGGCTGAAGCTGATTGGCTGAACAATGTCGGGTCCACCGTAGAAAAGGAACGTGGATGTGTAATTGGTAGCTTTCTGGCTAGGATGGAATGCGTCCCAGAACACGTACTCGTCACGGTTCGGACACAATTGTAAGTTTGGGTCCGAAGATTTGATGCACATAACTTGTCCATTAAAGAGTCCATCTCCACAGCAAGCTCTGTAAATGTCCGTGAAACCTGTATTAAACCCGCAGAATGATACCATTCGTTAAGTCGTTCTCAAATAGATTATCATCGTATCTTATTTCGATGAATATATGCGCGACAGGGGCTCACCGATTACTTTGTACGACTTGAGGAGGAGTTTAGTCATTGTGTACATGTCTGCTAGGGAGTACTTCATGTCGGGCAAGTCGGAGCTCATCTGCACGAGCACCTTACTGATCGTTGCGTTGACGATTCGGGCAACTGCATTCCATTTTCGAAGGCAGCCACCGGCCCCACCCGAAGTTTTGTTTATGGCTCGCGCGAAAGGGCTGCATCCCACCGGAGCAGTTCCCAGCATTGCAAATCTCCGAGCTCCCATGTCGTACATTTCCTGCAAACGGAGTTATCGTCAATTCTCGTACGCAGAAATTGACCTCAAAGACTAACAAGTTCTATTTCTCGGGTTTCATTGACTAAAAGTTACTGAATAGACCTGTAAGTAAGTTTGGTAAGAAGAGCGGAGAGAATCTATGAGCTCAGGCTGGGAAAGGTTCTTCGAATTGTATAGAAAATGATCGAAGATGTCGTTTGAGCTGACGCTGAAGAGGAATATGGAGTCGGCAAGCATCTTCGCCGTCAGATCTACACCGTTGATCGCAATCAGATATTGTCTCACCACCGCAAATTGTTCGATTTGATCTCCCAATGGAACAACCACTTGCTGCCAATATAACACGTGTTAACAAATCTGAAGGTGGGAGACGTAATTGATCATATACTTTGAATTACATGCTTGAGCAAGTACAAAATGAACGGCCCGGATCATCTTCCGATGAATATTTTTCATCGGAATATGTTACAATCTTCATATACAACTCAAAGCTTTAAATCAACGAGTTAGTAAATTTTCAACACTTATAAATTAGCCCACCACTCTTGCACTAAATATTGTGGTATTCTCAATACGTCTCTTCAAACGAGACTCATCGAGTCGAAGATTGTGCAAGTTTTGATTTCACCAACGTGCGAGAAATGGTGGTCGTGCGAGCACAATAATAGGCACGACATCAACCCGCTCTAATACGATGTTAGAACCTCCACATCCGACCCAAAATTTTAAGACAATGGGTTGACGAATTTTTAATACTTGTAAACTAGTCCACCACTCTTACACTAAGCAATGTGATATTGAGGTCATGCTAAAAAATGGAATATGAGTGCATGTAAAAAGATGGACCACAATCATACGAAAAAAATTACGAAACACAAACTAGTAGCGCGTACATGAATTGATCGGGATTGGAATGTTCTAACAAAATTATCCATGAAAACATGATCTTTAGGCCAAATTAGATCTTGTTACTCACCCAGTGAGGCTTGCCAGTCTCGTTGAGGATTCCCGAACCGCCGGATGCGAAATTGACGCCTTGTTGTATAGTCTCGTTGAAGATGGAAATATTGCTGAGTAAGTAAAGGTACGGTGGGGGACTATTCTCAAATCCCAAATGCATTGCTGCATAACAGGAGAAATTACTCAATTAGAGTAGTAATCATACCGCGGTTTGAATCGTACGAGTGTTAAAATTCGGACTAATAATAATTTGATAATTTACGAGAGAGAAAATGAACGTTCAGTCATAAATTTGGAAAATGCTAAAAATGTTCCATCAATTAAGTATAGATGGTGTTCTTAGGAACAATTTTCACGTTATTAAATATTGTTGATATTCGATAATTCTTTGGAAGTAGAGATTTTTAGCGAGTACTCCTCAACATGATTTGATTGTCGCCAAGTCAGTATCAGCACATTGCCGTTTCTGGTTCGGTACTCTCGCAAGGTTCACAACACTAAGAAGATATGTATGATTTGTTTACTCTTTGCGGCACAATCTCGTAGCGAATATGGTCGTAAACAAATCGTGTAATATTCGATAGTTTTTTCAGTAACTGCGAATTTTTTCTGCATTCCATTTTACAAAATGTACAGGAGTGTGGTTAATATGGTCAAATTTATTGTTAGACTTTGACGGCCAAGACCTGTTTTTAAACCTAGATTTACTACGGTGATTGGGCGCACTAAGGCGGTATGTGCCGAAGTGTAGTTATTGTAAATATTTACCGATATATATAATACAAATCACTTATAAAAAAACTAAGAACAGGAATTCTAAAGAATAAGCAGTGATGCATATATTCAAAGAAATTTGGATAGTAGGTGCATGGTTTAATTTTTTAATCTTTATTAACGAAAAATAAACGTTTTATTTAATTGAAAGAAAGAATAATTGAACAAAAAAATTAGTTGAGAAAAATATATAATGTACAAAAATTATACTGCATTTGTGTACAGTCGAGGGAAAATGCCCCTTTTACATAGGAATGACAGAAATACTCATATCCTGAGGGTCGGATCCTATCCTTACCCTACGGGTCTAGGGTATGTTGACTTTGACTGGGTCTAGGGTAGGGTATGGGTATGGGTCCATGTTTAGAAGTAGGGTCTAGGGTAGGGTATGAATACATAGTTAGACCCTATGGGTCGGACCCTATCCTTGCATTTTTACTCTACTTTAGACTTTACTCTAATTAGACCATAGTGAGACCTTATTGATATTATATATAATATACTTTATGGTTAACTTTAACATATTTATTATGTTATTACACAATCAGCTTAGAAGATGTCGTGAATGATGGATCACTAGAAGCCGATATTCTATATTTTTCTTTTGTTGAATTATTTACGTACTTCAAACTTAAAAAGAAAAATGTTGTGCTATTGAAATTAAATTATAAAATTTGATGTTTCATTAATTTTCTATTGAATATTGATGTGTAACGTAGTAGATGTCTTGAATTTATTTAAATTTTATATAAAAATAAACTTTTGTTAAAAAATTATTAAAATAGGTCAGACCCTGTAGACCCTGGGTCTCGAGGAGGGTAGGGTATGAATATAATAATAACAAAATTTGTAGGATCGAAGATAGGGTATAGGTCCAACTAAAAAAATTAGGGTATGGGTAGGTCCTACCAATACCAATACGCTACCCTACCCTACTCATTGACATCCCTACTTTCACACATCAAGTGACTATGATGATGGCCCTTCTTGACCAAGAAAAAAACAAGTAAATTCGGATCACACGGAGGAGAACTAATTAACCAAGCACTAATATTGATGTTATTGACTAATAAGAGTTGGTCCAAGACTTTGAATGTATTGAGCTAAAATTTAACGATTGTAAAAAAAATTATTGAAAAAATTATTTCTAAATAGGATCGGATAGTATTCAACTTTAGAGAGGTTGGCAAAAGATGATGCCGTTAAATATGCTGTGAAATACCGAGTGAAAGTAAACGTACCAACAAAATCAGCGAGGTTATATCCATTGCTGAATCGCCCTGTAGCAGTGGAATTAGGAAAATCAATGCCATAATTAGGGACGTTAGCTATTGCCAAGCTACCGTTGAGGTAGTTGTTAGTACCAACGTCGACGATCGAATCGCCGAACACAAAAAAAGCCGGTACGATGGGTTGCCCACTGGCCTTTCCGAGATGCAAGTTGATGGCTACCAAGAAAATACAAAATAAGACCAATAGTAACTTGTTACATTTGCCACATGAGCTAAATGTGTTATTGTCCATAACACAATTTTATGAATGTGGTTGTTAATGTTCTAATTTGTTCAAAAATTAATACTTGCTTCCTGCTATTTATATTGCAAAATTGGGAAACAATTGGTAGGATCAATGAGGGTTACTGTCATATTGTCATTTCCCAGTTCCACAACTATGATAATTTTTTATCAGGTTTTTTTAATGAATTATTTAGTATCTAGATACTCACTTAGCCGACTATTTCAGGTTCTAGTCGAATAAGACATTTGAGTGATAGTATAACTCTCCAATAAGTATTTAATAATATCGTATTTCTAATTATTGGTATTCAAAATGTGTTGTATTTATCGGTTGATCTAAGTTTTTTTTAGTTTTTAATTATTTGTCGATAATTTTTAATGAGTAAAGGAGTAGCGTAAGAAAGCCACGTTTTGATCGTTTTTGGTTTGTTAGTTTTCTGCGTCGAATAACGGCCGCAGAAAAAGAAATATTCTCGTGAATATGTATGTAAATTTACTGTAGCTTTCTTTGGTTTTGCTCTACAATTTTGTTTTCACCTTTCTACTAGCTACGATAAGTCTGTCGATAATTTCTGTAAATCAAGCAGAAATTGACATTGACGTATTTATCTTCCAAGACAGGTTAATTTTTTTGGTAAGTAAATTTTATTAATATAAATACTTACGACTTGTTAAGTGTGGAAATTTTTTTGCGAGGATAAGATTTTCAGCTCTATCAAAATCTTATGGCGATGATACCCAGTGGCCCTGTCGTACGGCAGCTAGTTCTATCATCCATTTGCCGGAAACCAGTTCTATTATTTTTATTGGTTAAAATTATCTACCGTACAAACATTTATTGGATTAATTTGAAATAGAATCACGTAAAATTTGTAAATGGTGGTAAAGTTTTTCAAATATATATATATATATATATATAAATTTTAAGATGATCTCCAATATGAATAGAATGTTATTATTGTCCTAACTCCGTAATCTGATTGACTGTCTCCACAGATCAATACGGGTATTTTCCGGCGTGCTTTGTCCTCACTCGCACGCATCCTGAAAAATTTCTCAGTAGGTCACCCATCCTGATCATATTTCTGGCCAAATACGTTTAACATTGGAGTTATCTCAAGATGTGTGACAGAAAAAAGGGTACACCTTATTAGTATGGATAATACCAATCAAATTATTTAAAATTTTCAGACATAATATATCATTTTCGAAGTAAGGCTCAATTTCTAATGGCAATTAATGGGAACTGCACTCCAGCAGAAATATTCACGGCGCCGCATCGCAAGTTAAAATTGGAATAAATTAAGTGTCATGATTTTATTATTCATTAGATTGACTTTATCAGACACGAAACAATGGGGAAATTTTTTAATATTTGGAAATAACAAAAATGAGAATCTTTAAAATGGGATTCAGAAACAATGCGGAGACAATGTGATACGTCTACAAGAAGTTTTCTTATTCTCATTTATCTTTTTTTGAGGGGTATCTTATGCTCATTTATCGAATTCTATTTTTTAAGCCGACAAATGAAAAAGTGCGGAAACAATGTGTTATTTCCTCTTTCTATAATCTCCATCTGTTCATTGTCGCTTAACCTCCGGACAAAAACGTTGACTGCGTAAACGAGCTTCATCGCTTTTTCTCAGACAGAAATTAATAAATAAATAGCAATAACCGAATTTCATAAAATAAAATTTGAAAATTTATGAAAAATGTACTGTGGTAATTACTTTTACTTTGCTATAAATATCATTGGAACAATAAATTTCTTTTACTGATCAAAAAAATATAATATTTTTAAATATTACTCTACGCTCTTTATAGATATTATTAGTCGATTTATTATTTTTATCATTAAGATATCCTTACAAAAAAAACTCTTCTGTGTTAGGGCAAGCTTTTGTTTTGTTCTAATTCGCTCCGATCCTTGTCATCACACGGCCGTGGGTGGAGTATCCTCCACGCTATCAACATCGCCGCCGAGGATTAATCAATACGGTTGAAGCTTGGGGGTTTCAGCGATTTTTAACTTCTGTTCGGAGATTTGGAAATTTGACAGATGTTTAGAATTCAAATCCTAACAAAATATATTATTGGTTTAATGAATTTACCTTTCAATAAAAATACAACTGAATGCATGTGTTTTATTATTCGTTAACGATGACAATTACAAGAGAAAATGGACAACAAATGTACAATTGCACAAGCCGAGCAACAGCACATAGGATCATTAATAAAGTACCAATATCCCATTAGGGTTTATTATGATCACAATAGATTAATTAATTAATTAAACATGGCCAGGTGACTAAAGTTGACTGGTTTGACGTAAGTGGTGGACCCACCAAAAAGGGTCTGGGCTGTCAATTGGGTTGCAGCTTGGGACGGATGGTATTGATCCCAGAAGAGGTACTCGCTACGGTTCTTACACAGCTTCGGCTCTGGGATGGACGGGTTCCCTACCCAGCACGAGCTTTCCCCATTGAACGTCCCATTCCCGCAGCAAGCAGTCTTTATGTCCTTGAATCCTGTAGTCAGTTCAAAGTCGATCATGTCGGATCTTATTGACCTCGGGTCCCTGGTGTATGCACTAATTAGTCCCGTAGTTCGAATGCTTACCGAACTGACGAAAGTTCTGGAAGATGAATTGTGTCATCTTGTAGACATTTCCGTGGGAGAACATGATCCCGGGAAGCTCCTTGGACATTCTCAGCAAGAGGGTATCAACAGTAGGGTAAAACGCCTTGGCGAATTCATTGATTTCCCAGATGCAACCACCGTTGCCGCCTGATTTTTTGTTAAAGGCTCTTGAAAACGGGATGCACCCAATGGGTGGCAACCCTACAATCCCAAACCTTCTCCCTCCCAACTCATACACTTTCTGCCACATCAAATTCACGTTATACTACTTCAAATTCGATTTTTATTACCATTAAATTTTTTTATAAGTAAAATTGTTTAGTCTTGAAAAAATACAAAATGGTAGTTATGCCATATGTACCATATTACCACACCTGAGATACAAGATAAACACACATCAATCTTTTAATAAGCGCTATCTATGTACATACACTCAAAAAGATAGTTTTATCATTGATATATTTTTATGATTCGAAGTAGATACTTATAATTAAACTAGAACAATCCTAGATCTTGGTCTAGGTGCACCTATCACTGGATACTTTCTAAACTCATATACAAAGTATTTATGGGTCATTTCAATTTGACTGAATTTGTATTAAACTCATCGAGTTTCAATCTTCTTTTTCTTTTTCCCATAAAAAAGAAGTTTTTCCAGTTCTTTAATTTTTCGGGAAAACAGTGGACTGAAAAACCATTGCGAACCTTTAAATGGTTGTAGTAGGCAGATTGAAGCTTAGCCATCAGTTGTTCTTTGGTGATATTGCTATTTGAACGGAACCGGTCGAAAATATCATTGGAGCCCAGGCAAAAAATGAAGAGCGATTTCGAAAGAAGCTCGGCTGTCTCCTTCGCACCCATGTCCTGCGTCATATTTCCTTGTACCAACTCGAACTGATTTATCTGTTCTGTTGCAGGAATTACCACTTTCTGCGAGGATTTATCGGTAGAAGAACTAAGAATTGGTACAAAATATTGCATAATTTTTTATTTAATGTCTTACCCAAGTGTATCCAGTTTCGTAAAGGAGTCCTGATCCAGCGGACGCAAAGCTGACACCTCGTGTAATTTGCGACTTAAAGTTGGTCATGTTGTTGACCAGGGACAAGTACGGCGGCGGGCTCCTCTCGAATCCAAACTGTATGGCTGAATCCTCGGGACAAATTAAACCATATATTATTAAAGAGCGCTCTTAATTATTTATA
Organism: Hypericum androsaemum; assembly: GCA_963995505.1. Classification (NCBI taxonomy): domain Eukaryota; kingdom Viridiplantae; phylum Streptophyta; class Magnoliopsida; order Malpighiales; family Hypericaceae; genus Hypericum; species Hypericum androsaemum. The sequence goes on from OZ023181.1 coordinate 22,187,290, forward strand.
TTACGAAAGGTGAATCTCGCAATGATGTCTGATCCGTTTACAAGATTCGTGTCGAACGAACAAACATACATGCGTACCTATTTGGTCGGCGACGTTATAGCCATTGCTAAACCTGCCGGTGGCTTCGGAGCCAGGGAAATCTACGCCATTGTAGGGATAGTCGGCCTTTGCCAATGAAGGTATATAATTGTTCGTCCCGACGTCAACCGACGAGTCCCCGATTACGTAAATAGCCGGTACGACCGTTTCGCAATTCGCTGCAAATATCACTGCAGAAAATACCAAAAGATGGCATTTCCAGACATAAGAATTCTTCCCTGTGTCCGCCATGGATAATGTGCTTGAGAGTTCTCTAGACTTGTGTCTCTAATATCGTATTTAAGGATAAATGAGGAGATTAATGGAACAAAGAGGTAACGACGCAGATTTAGGTCGCGACGTTGTTGTCCTGGTTTAATTGCAGTCGAGCGTGACAAGTTCAAATTATAGAGTGCTCCGCTGGCGGAATGTTCTACAAAATGTTTCGATCGAAATTGAAATGTGTGTTGCTTTTCTCAAACTTCTTCCTAGATGTTAATTATTGAAACTCTTGAGAGCCGATTGATGTTGACATATATTCGGAGAATAAACAAAGGAGGTTACGTAATTAATCTTTCACGTTGTCCACACATAGAAAGTGTGACTTTGGTTCTTGAGGACTGTATAGTTGATTGCGCAAGTTTGCACAATCATTATTTTATAGGAAAAAAATTCACAAATCTTTATAGTTTACTATATTGTACTCGTATTAAACCATAAGGAATTATGAGTTTTTTCCTCTTTTATCTATCATGCTATGAAATAACCAGTTATATGATTAATTCACTTTAATGTTATGTTAAATTTTTATATATGCCACAAACATTTTCCGGCAATTAATGTGCGATTTGCAATCAAACCGCCTCATAAATGTGGCGTCCATTTACTCGATGTAAAACGAATATTCCACAAGTTCAATGCAGAATTACATCCAGCAAGAGAAAATGTTGTTTATGATCTAGTTTATAGAAATAGAAACATATTCAGACTTGGATATCGATAGGGACAAAAAGAAACTTTCGTCAATTTACTAACATCAGCATTGTGATTGCACCGAGGTCGAGTATACATAGATTTATATCGCTTGGACTAGTTCAGGTTTGATTCACGTATGATTTTTAAAATATGATAAAATTTTTCTAACAAATTGTAACGTCCCGTGATCTGAATGATTGTCTCTACAAATCAATACGAATTTTTTTCATTGTGTTTTGTCCTCACTATACACATCCCGAAAACTTTCTAGGATGTCACCCATCCTAAAATTGCTCTAGGCTAAGCGCATTTAATCTTAGAGTTCTCTCAATATGTGTGCCAAAAAAGAAGGTGCACCTTATCATTTATGGGGTATCACATTCACCCCTCCTTAAATACACGACGTTCTCACCACGCCACACATAACAAAATAATCCCAGAATTCCTTATTTTCGGGTGTGTTCAATCTCTGAACCCACCGTACTAGCCGAGGTCTTGCTCTAATACCACGTGTAACGCCCCGTGATCTGACCGACCGTCTCAACAGACCAACACGAGCCTTTTCCAGCGTGTTTTGTCATCACTCACACGCATCCCAAAAATTTTCCAGTATGTCACACATCCTGAAATTGCTACAAGCTAAACACATTTAACATTGGAGTTCTCTCAAAATGTGCCGGAAAATAATGTGAACCTTATTAGTATGTATAGTTCAAATCAAATCACTTAAACATTTCAGACATTATATATCATTTATGGAGAATCACATAAATATTTAACACAGGTTTATTTTCAAATAATTAAATATTTTAATTAAGTTAAAATAATACTGCATCAAGTGAAAAAAAAAACAGATCGCATGCAGCTGGCGCACTCAAAGTGATGGTGGCTACCGTATTTTCAGGAAATGCGCTTCATTAATTGTAATATGATTGCTTTTATTTAAGACTCAGATTCGTGATCTAATTGGTGAGCGCGCATCAATTAAAACGTGTAATCATCGATATTATTTTTTGAAAATATATATGAGTTCAATCCCAATTCAGAGAGTACCATTGATTTTTTTGATAAAAATGGAGGGGCGAAAGTGCCGTGAGTACCATTAAATAAAACTATTCAACTTTAAATATGAGATATACTTGCAACAACATAAAAATGGATATACCTAGAAGTAATTCCTATGAATAAAATAGAGTAATAATTGTACGTGTTCTCCATAAATTGCTAATCAACGAATGCGCGCTTATGATTATAGAAGTATTACTTTTCAGTTTCGGTTTTCCTTGCGGCAGAAATATAAAAAGACAGAATCCTTTGTGCACGTCAAAGTTGCTGGTTCATGTGCCAAAATGAGTGTTTGGATTCAAAAATATAAAAAATAATGAGAAAAGTTTAATTTTGATACTTATGATTTTGCGATTTTTTGAGATATGATGATCTTATAGTTTAAAAACGTCATTATGAATTTTTTGGCTGAACCTTTTTTGCTAGTTGTAGAAAAGGTGTAACTACAAGATCATATCTCAAAAATTGTGAAATCACAAGTAGCAAAATTGAACTTTTTCTGAAAATATTATTGACAAAATTGTTCTTAAATATGGCCCAATTTTTTTACACGTAAAATATTATTACCTATCAAAAGATTACGCCAATTGTGCACGAGCGCACTACACCCTAGTACCTTTGAGCACTAAAATCGCCTAAAAGTTATCTAAAGATATAAACTATCTAACAACAATTGCTACTAGATAATTGATATCTTTGATATGCGCCAACCCACACTGTGATCTTGAAACACCATTTGAATTACCGCTTGAATCGTCACCGCCAACTTGTGCCTTCAAATTCCAGAACCTCTTGAAACTTTGATGTTGATTTTTTGGGCTGGAGTTTGCTGCATCTGGAGTTGTATATATTACCTCATCTATATATAAAAAAATTTACTGACTAAAAAAAAGTTAATACCATACTGTTTAGTATTTACACCCATGGCAGGGGGTACACCATGAAATATCCCCCTAAAACGATCTCCCATAATGAAATCTCCATAAACGTTCTCCCAAGTAACGAGTACTCGAGAGGGGAACCGCGTGGCAGATGCATTCTCCAAGTATGTCTTGGAGATCTCGTATGGTTATATTGTTTCTGATGTACCCCTCGACACTAGTTTTGAGGTGTACTTAGACGATTTACGAGGTGTCAGCCTCACTCGTTGTACTCGTATGGCCAGTGATGAGTTCCAGGGATCTGATTTAGCAGTATCAACGTCAAGACGGGTCACTTTGACCTTGCCGAGGTGCTCTTTCCCTCATGCGAATTTTTTCATAGGGTTTTTACAGTAAGAGAATTTTACTGAGGTCAGCGGCCGCAATCTCGAAAGAGGAGATCCCGTTATTGATGCCTCTAGTCATCATGGTAGTCATCAGGATGAGGAGCCGCAAGACCCTCTAGGTAGGAGTCTAGACTATGGATAAGCGTCTTATGATTGTTGAACTTGTGTTGCTTTTAGTATTTATATAAGGACGTAACCCCACCACTTCAAAAAAAAGTAACGAGTACCCGACTCTCCTTTTATAACAACACGAAGGTTGAAGTCGAGGCTTTACTAAAAATAATATTATCACAAAACCCAAAGTGAACAAACGACAATAGAAAAAAGAGTTGCTCCGATAATGCTGCATTACAAGTCAGCCACTCGTTCTCCTAATAGTGAATATGTTCACTATGTAAAGAAAACGTCTATAACCTATCGCCACAACCGCTGAAAAGATGTTCCACCCACAATTGGAAACAAATCTCCATTCTGCAATTAACTAAGGAACATTACCAGGACAGGCCTGGATAAGAAATTCAGGACGGGCCTGATATGTAAAGGGACATGGATATTATCGTAATTAATTAAAGATAAAAAAAATAAAAGCGAGATGTGCTGCTCAAGGACGCGCGCATCTTTGGAAAGGGGGTGGGTGGGGTTTGGTTTGTTTGGCACGCGTTTATTTTTTTATTCAACTTAAAATTTATTTTTTAATAGAAATTTTATTTAATTAATTATTTTAACTTTTTATTGTAATCAATTTTGAATATTATAATCGGATATACGATTTGATATATCATTTAATCATAACATAACAAATTATTTAATCATAACATCACGAACTATTTAGTCATAATCGGGTATACCATTCGGCATAACCGGGTATACAATTTGATATACCATTTAATCATAACATAACAAACTATTTAATTATAACATCACGAACCATTTAGCAATAACCGGGTATACCATTCGACATAACCGGATATATCATTTGATATACCTTTTAATCATAAAAAACTTTTTAACCATAACATCACGAACCATTTAATCACTTCATGAACTATTTAACCATAACTGGGTATATCATTCGACATAATCGGGTATACCATTTGACATATCATTTAATCATAACATAACAAACCTTTTAACCATAACATCATGAACCATTTAATCATAACATAACACGAGCTTAAGGCTAACAAACTATTTAATCATAACATAACAAACTATTTAATCATAACATCACGAACCATTTATTCATAAAATCACGAACTGTTTAACCATTTATTATCGCCAAGAAAATTACATACGGAAAGAGTTCCACCAAATACCACATACAACGAAACTTAGTAACTAAAAACCACACAAAACGCCAGGAATAAACTACCTAAAACATGGAAAAATAAATCACCAACAGATAGCATTGCAGCAACTAAGTTACAAGCAGTAACACTAGCAGCAGAACCTGAAAAGCCAATCCCATACAAACCAACAAGGAGAGAATCCAACTCTAGGCAGAAGGTGCAGACATTCCCAGCAGCCAGAGAAACACGACGACACCATTTGCAATTACTTAACTGGGCAGGGAACCGTAGAGACGGACGACAGAGGGGTCGCGTCGAGCAGGCGAGTACAGAGCTTCGATGGAGGGGTCGCGGGCGGAGGTGATAGTGGAGTAGTGTTCTATCGTTGGGGGCAGCGGAGAAGTCACCGATAGAGGTGTGTGCGGCATGGGTGGAGGAGAGAGCTTTCGGAGGACACGAACGGCGCCGACGTCTCTGCCTCTGGATCGGCAAAGATCGGAGAGAAAAGAGAGATAGATAGAGAAGGGGGAGTTTAGGGTTGGAGATTGAGAGAGGGGGAGGAGAGAGTTTTTTTTAGGAGAGAAAAAAGGCAATAGTACCTCGTACAAATTTTAACCGTTAGATCTAACGCATGATTTAATAAACCAATCCAATGACTCTCCTTTCATCCAAGTTGATCCTGACTTGAAAAGTCAGGAACAAATCCACTCCCCCTATGTAACCTCCAGTCTCCTTTACGAAGGATATTCTAAATTTTGCCAAATCTACAAGGATAATCTAAATTTACTAGACACAATTGCATCTACGAAATATGAGACATCTAAGTCATAGTCTTTTTTCTGTTCTATCGTTTCAAAGATAATAGAATCGTAGGATAATAAACCAATAAGCTTGGGAGAGTACCCAATTTGAGACAAAAACTTGGATCCGTTATTGTGTTCCAATGTTTGATACAACTTATAACATATGATCAGATATCAGCACTATTGACATTTATTCTCAACATCAGGCAATTTTCGGAAAATGCGGGCGTAAACAAAAGGAAATCAAAATTCAGAAATAATTAACAGCCAACTGGCTGAAATTAACGGGCAGCACAAAGTTTGGTTCACCGCCGTAAAGGGTGAGAGCTGCCAACTCGGAACCAATCTGGCTTGGATGGTACCGATCCCAGAAGAAGTAGTCGTCGCGATTCTCGCACACTGTCGCGTTCGGAAGGCACCCGGATTCGGCCCCCAACCGTCCCCATCCGCAGCAGGCACTCTTCACATCCTTGAAACCTAATTAATTTTTGTAATGTTAGGGCAGCGAAAACGAAATAAACGTGTAGTTAGAGAGGGTCAATGTTAAACTTACGAAAAGCGAGGGGATTTCGAAGGACATCCATGGTCATGTCGTATGAATTACCGAGTGAGTATATCATCCCTTTGAATTCGGAGCTCAGCTTCTCGAGGACACCTTGGAGCTCCGCGAAGAACATCTGGGAGAATAAATTCATGGGGTCGAAACATCCACCCGAAGTATTTGTGAAACGGAACTGAGGAATGCACCCCACCGGTGGTGTGCTTATTATCCCCAGTCTCCTTGCTCCTAGCTCCAGTATTTTCTGCATTTCGAAAGGGACAATAATCGCCAAGTTAAGAATTTGTCATTAAAAGTATTAAACCATGTGGTAAAAAAGAGAGGAAAAGTCTAATTTAGCACCTCTGGTTTACGCGTTTGACGCATAATAGTTTGTGATTTAAAACACATCAAAAAGTTTTATGTAGTTTCTGAGACACATCAATTAAAGGCTGGAATAATTCTTCGAACCTAGTCAAACGCCTTGGTGCTTGCCATGTAGAAATGATACCATTTTTTTGCCTATGTGGTACGCCATTTAGGATTAATTCTTAACCCGAGTTGCTGACATGACAAGCACCAAAGACGTTGATTAGGCCCGGGGAGTTATTCGAGCCTTTAATTGATGTATACCGAAAATCACATGGACTTTTTCGATGAATTTTAAACCACAAAATTTAATGCATCAAACGCGCAAATCATATGTTACTAAAGTGAATTTTTCTAAAAAAATCATTAAGTAGATCGTCGGTTGTACTTAAGTACCTGGAGGTTGGTGTAATAACTTTGCATGAGGTTGGAAATGTATTGCGGAGGGGGGAGGGTGACGTTGAGCTCGAAGTACTCGAAGATGTCATTGCTCCCGATGCTAATGAGGACGAGAGAGTTTGAGATTATTAAAGATTCTCCTCTTTCGGCGCCAATTACTTCTGAGATGTTGCTGCACACTGTCGCAAATTGTTGCACCTGTTCGTCCATGCTGATTACTTTCCCCTGCCATCCCAAAGAATTATATACATCAAGTGATTAACAAAAGGACTAATCAATGTGTTAGAATCTCTATATCTAATCCAAATCTTTAAGGCAATGGGTTAGTGAATTTTTTACATATATAAACTTGCATCCCACTCATGTTTTAACCGATGTGGGATTCTCAACAAACCCCCTCAAACGAGACCCATTAGGTCGAAAATTGCACTGACTTTGATTTCACCAAAGCGCGAGAAATGGGGATCGTGCGAGCTCAACAATGGGTGCGAGATCAACCCGCTTTGATACCATGTTAGAATCTCCATATTCAACCCAAAACTTTAAGGTAATAAGTTAGTAGATTTTCCACACTTATAAACTTGTTCCCCACTCGTGTTTTAACCGATGTATAATTCTCAATACAATGATTTCTTTTATCATCCACAACGTGTCAATATTAACACTAATCAAATTTGCATTTCATCGTACGTTGGAAATCATAGCTCGTATATATAACTGGAAAAATTTTGAACTAAATATAAAAGACTTTACTATATTTTGAGTTGGTGACCGAAATTCTATTAAGCATAAATATTTGAATTTTAGCTATTAAACCAATATCTGATTACATGTGTATGTAAATAAAGAAAATACCAACAAATAGTTAGATTTGTTCTATCTTAATCAGATTACAAGTTTGACTCTTTAGAACACAGCAGTGTTAAATATTTAAGGATCTTTGTTTTTCTTCAAAAATCTATCCAGCTCGAATCTAGATTAATCGGTCCAATAAACTAAATACCATAAACAAACAATAAATAGAGAGAGAAAATGAATAAATTAATTAATGAAAGAAAGAGCCGGCGTGATCATTACAAATTGCGATCCGGTACCAGGCAGAAGCCCGGCTCCACCGGAGGCAAAGTTGGCTCCGTGCAGAATATTGCGCTTGAAGTAGGATTTCCGGTTGTTTAGCAACTCAAGGAACGCCGGCGGGCTTCTCTTGAATCCAAATACTCTCGCTACAAACCAAACATTAATTAGAAAAACATGTAAGTTAACAGTTAACACACTGGTGTATAATAACTATACTTAATATTAAGTATACTTAATATTGAATTTTTTTTGTGAACCTCTCGTTTTAGATTCGAATATTATCATATCATATATTTAGTGTAGTTTATTTCGCTCGTATAATTTTAGTTGTGAAACACGAACTCAAGACAATTATTAATAGATTCCAAATCACTTATAAAAAAAATAGATTCCAAATCTTTTATCATTAAACCAACTACTAGGATAATATTTGCTTTAGTGAGAAAATAGATTGTTTAGTATTTCATTATTTACAGTTTAAGTCTCGAGATGCACTTAAAATTGAGTAATAAGAAGTTTTATCGCTCTTTGTGATCATAAGTATAACCATCTCGACTTACATTTACCTCTTTTCAAATTTTTTAGTGGATATGAGTTGGAGTTATTAAAGGAGCAAGCCATTAATATATATGCTCTACGTACCAACGGAATCAGCAATGTTGAATCCATTGCTAAACCTCCCAGTAGGTTTGCTCCCAATAAAATCGATCCCATTGAAACGAAAATCAGCTCTGGCTTGTCTCACCGGCAACCAATTGTTGGTGCCCACATCAGCCGTGGAATCTCCGAACACGAAGATGGCCGGAAACGCCGTATCGGCAAAGCACCGTGAAGAACACACAAGAGCAACAATAACTGTCGCTATTGAAAGAAAAATACCAATATCTTTCAACCCTCGAGACATTAGCATTTCTTATTTTTTTTTCTTGCAAATTATTTTGTTTGTGTTCTCAATTGATTGTTTCGGAAACAATTGGTGCCGATATATAGCAGCCGGTGGTTGGCGACTAGGATGACGACAAGCACTGATAATTGAATATTGGTGACGGCAATTGTGATAAATTCCATATGATGTGAACAATTTTGATGGTGATTTGCATTTCACAAATTAGACATTAATATCTTGATCAGGTGCTCGCTTGAAGAATAAATATACGGTTCCGTTGTTTAACTTATAAGAATACATGCGAATATATTTGTGGTGCGTTCCCTGTCTTGTGCACGGAATGCACATATATGTTTATTTATTACTTATAAGAATACATGCGAATATATTTGTGGTGCGTTCCCTGTCTTGTGTACGGAATGCACATATATGTTTATTTATTACCAAAGAGTACTTGCTTTGTTGGTATAAAAAAATGGTGAATGACGAGTGATCATGGTTCAAATTGGTCACAACAAAAAATTACTTATCTAAGAAAAGCTTATTTACTTATTTGGTGTTGGGTATGGAGACTTCGTACTATACGGAGTTACTGTTTACGCGTTGAATATACGGAGTTACTGTTCACTGGTGGACGATTTTGCCCCTGCCGACACCAAATAGTCCTAGGCTGTGGGCACTATAAATACCCACCTCTCAGTCACTATTCCTGTATCTTCTTCCTTGTGTAGAGAGAGAGAGAGAGACAGAGAGAGAAGAGGAGAGAGAAACACCATTGTTGAGCGAGTGAAGCTCTAGAGTGTAGATCGAGCTTGATATAGTGAAATCTCCTGGCTTGGTACGCCCCCGGACGTAGATCGGTTTAGATCGAACCGGGTGACCAAATTTTTGTGTCGTATTCTTGTGTGCGTGAGTTTCCTTTGTGTTTGTCATCGATCTCTAGCTCCGGTATTGTTCGTGTGGTGTTTGGGGCCCTCGTGTTTCCCAACAATTGGTATCAGAGCCCGGGTTTAGGGCGTGGTGGGAGCAATCACGATGGGTGATGTGAGATCGCCCGTGGAGAAGTTCGATGGCGTCGATTATGGCTTCTGGAAGATGCAAGTAGAGGACTACTTGTATGGCAAAGATTTGCACTTGCCCCTTGATGGGAAGAAGCCAGAGGACATGAAGGAAGAGGAGTGGAAGCTCCTAGATCGGAAAGCGATGAGCGTGGTGCGCTTGTCTTTGTCTAGGAACGTGGCCTTGCACACAGTAAAGTCAAAGACCACGAAGGAGATGTTGGAGACGTTGTCCGAGATGTACGAGAAGCCATCGGCGGCCAACAAGGTTCACTTGATGAGGAAGTTGTTCAACCTTCGGATGGCGGAGGGTACGATGGTGACCAAGCATCTTCACGAGTTCAATGCAACGATAGCCCAATTGAGCTCGGTTAAGATCGACTTCGATGATGAGGTACAAGCCCTAATTTTACTAAGTTCTTTACCCGATAGTTGGAATGGCACGGTCACGGCAGTGAGTGCCTCGGCGGGGAAAGTAACGCTCAAGCTAGATGAGGTGAGGGATTTGATTATGAGTGAGGAGATTCGTAGAAAGGAATCCGGAGTAGCCTCGAGTTCAGCTTTGAGCATGGGTAACAGGGGAAGGTCTGAGAATAAGTGGAAGGGGAAGAAGGACCGGGGTAGGTCAAGATCTAAATCGAAGGGTGGTCCGAAGAAGGACAAGAGCTCGGTGCAATGTTGGAATTGTGAACAATATGGTCATTTCAGAGATCAATGCACGGCACCAAAGAAGGAAAAATCCGCAAATGCGACAACGGAAGATCACGGGGATGCGTTGATCTTGAGTGTGAGCAGTCCATTGGAGGAGTGGGTATTGGATTCGGGAGCATCATTTCATTCTTGTAGCGATGCAGGGATGATGGAGAAGTATGTCATAGGTGATTATGGCAAAGTCTATCTAGCGAATGATGACCCTTTGAAAATTGTGGGCATGGGAGATGTTCGGATCAATACTCCTAATGGATCTTTGTTGTTGTTGAAAGGGGTGAGGCATATTCCTGGGTTGAAGAGGAATTTGCTATCCGTGGGGCAACTAGATGATGAAGGTTACACAGTGACCTTTGGTTGCAAGACATGGAAAATTACCAAAGGAGCTAGGGTGGTGGCTCGAGGTTTGAAGGAGGGTACTTTGTATATGACGAAGAACACCAATGAGAGCATTAATGTTGCAGGTGCAACGGATGATGCAGATTTGTGGCATAGTCGCCTTGGCCACATGAGTGAGAAGGGAATGAGGGTGCTATGCTCGAAGGGGAAGCTTCCAGGCCTCAAGACAGTGGAAGTGGAACTCTGTGAGGATTGTGTTTTCGGGAAGCAGAAGAGAGTGAGTTTTTCGAGAGCTGGCAGATCTCCAAAGGAGCAGAAGCTTGAGTTGGTCCACAGCGATTTGTGGGGACCAGCACCAGTGGCATCCTTGGGTGGTTCGTTATATTACATGACCTTTATTGATGATTCTACAAGGAAGCTGTGGGTGTACTTCTTGAAACATAAGTCAGAAGCCTTTGATGCCTTCAAGAAGTGGAGAGCCCTTGTGGAAAATGAGACAGGTCTCAATGTGAAGTGTTTGAGATCTGACAATGGTGGAGAGTATGAGCTCCAAGAGTTCAAGGATTACTGTGCAGCAAATGGGATTCGCATGGAGAAGACAGTAGCTGGAACCCCCCAGCAAAATGGCATCGCAGAGAGGATGAACAGAACAATCAATGAGAGAGCTAGGGCCATGCGACTGAAGTGTGGCTTACCAAAGATGTTTTGGGCGGATGCAGTGAACACCGCGGCTTTCTTGATCAATAGAGGACCATCAACTCCTTTGGATAATGGGATACCGGAGGAGGCTTGGAGTGGGAAGGAGGTTGATCTTTCTTACCTTCGAGTATTTGGTTGTGTGTCATATGTTCATATTGATGCAGGTGATAGGAGCAAACTGGATGCTAAGTCCAAAAAGTGCACATTCATTGGATATGGTGGAGATAATTTTGGTTTCAGGTTTTGGGATGAGAAGAACCGCAAGGTTATCAGAAGCCGAGATGTCATATTCAATGAGAAGGTTTTGTACAAGGACAGGGGGAGTGTATCCGACGAGGTGGGTTCTAGCAGTGAGGTGATTGAGTTAGACATCTCGAACTCAGGTGGGAGCAAAAGGGCACAAGATGGCCAGGTGGCCAAGGAGGAAGCGGAACCAAGTTCTCCACCACCATTGGTTCCGGTAAGGAGGTCCACAAGACAACGTGGGTCTCCAGATAGGTATTCGCCAGCTAATTTCTATCTCCTATTAACTGATGGAGGAGAACCAGAAGATTTTGCAGAGGTTCAGAAGAGTGGACAAGTGGACAAGTGGAAGCTTGCAATGGATGACGAGATGAAGTCATTGAGGAGTAACATGACTTGGGAACTAGTCCAACTCCCTAAAGGCAAGAAGGCACTGCAAAATAAGTGGGTATATAGAGTTAAGCAAGAGGCGGATGGCACCGAGCGTTACAAGGCAAGACTGGTTGTGAAGGGATTTCAACAGAAATATGGTATAGATTTTACTGATGTTTTCACTCCTGTTGTGAAGCTGACCACTATTCGTATGGTGTTGAGTATGGTAGCTTCAGAGAATCTGATGTTGGAGCAGATGGATGTGAAGACAGCATTTCTCCATGGTGATCTAGAGGAAGAGATCTACATGGTACAACCAGAGGGATACTTGTCAGATGGTAAAAGTGAGCTTGTGTGCAGGTTGAGGAAGAGCTTGTATGGCTTGAAGCAAGCTCCAAGGCAGTGGTACAAGAAGTTTGATGGGTTCATGCATGAGATTGAGTTCGTGCGCTGTGAGGCTGATCATTGCTGCTATTTCAAAAGATTTGACAATAGCTATATCATCCTTCTGCTTTATGTTGATGACATGTTGATAGCAGGCGCCAGTGCTCGGGAGGTGAGCAAGGTGAAGAAGCAATTGTCTGAGAGGTTTGCCATGAAGGACTTGGGGGAGGCTAAGCAAATCCTTGGGATGAGGATTGAGAGGAATAAGGCTGATGGGAAGCTGTTTCTCTCACAGGCTGAGTACATTGAGAAGGTGTTGAAGAGGTTCAACATGCAAAAGACCAACCCCAAGTTGACTCCTTTAGGTGGGCACTTTATGTTGTCCAAGAAGGATTCGCCTAAGAGTAAGGCGGAGAAGGCTCAAATGGAGAAGACTCCTTATGCATCGGCAGTCGGAAGCTTGATGTATGCTATGATTTGCACAAGGCCAGACATAGCACATGCGGTGGGAGTAGTGAGCAGATTCATGAGCAATCCAGGTGAGCAGCATTGGATCGCAGTGAAGTGGATCCTTGGTTACTTGAGAGGTACTACTAAGAAGGCCCTGTGCTTTGAGGGCAAAGATGTGAAGCTGACAGGCTATTGTGATGCAGACTTGGGGTCCAATGATCATGATGGCAAGAGGAGCACTAGTGGTTATGTGTTCACACTGGGAGGGACAGCGATATCTTGGGCTTCCAGGTTGCAAAAGGTTGTGGCTTTGTCAACCGCAGAAAGTGAGTATGTGGCTGTGACAGAAGCAAGCAAAGAGATGGTATGGTTGCAAAACTTCTTGGGAGAATTGGGCAAGGAGCAAAGTGAAAGTGTGCTCCACAGTGACAGCCAAAGTGCGATACACTTGGCTAAGAATCCCGCATTCCACTCAAGGACAAAGCACATTGAGTTGAAGTATCACTACATTCGAAGTCTATTGGAGAGGAAGATCTTGCAACTTGAGAAGATTGACGGGAAAGTGAATCCCGCGGATATGTTGACTAAGGTGGTTACCTTAGAGAAGCTGAAGCTTAACATGGCTTCAGCGGGTCTAGTAAACTAGAGAAGAGACCCGGCGTACCAAGCAGTGAAGAGGAGAAGGAGGTCATCAAGTGAATGGTGACAAGTGTTGAGGTCAGTCTCCAGGTGGGAGATTGTTGGGTATGGAGACTTCGTACTATACGGAGTTACTGTTTACGCGTTGAATATACGGAGTTACTGTTCACTGGTGGACGATTTTGCCCCTGCCGACACCAAATAGTCCTAGGCTGTGGGCACTATAAATACCCACCTCTCAGTCACTATTCCTGTATCTTCTTCCTTGTGTAGAGAGAGAGAGAGAGACAGAGAGAGAAGAGGAGAGAGAAACACCATTGTTGAGCGAGTGAAGCTCTAGAGTGTAGATCGAGCTTGATATAGTGAAATCTCCTGGCTTGGTACGCCCCCGGACGTAGATCGGTTTAGATCGAACCGGGTGACCAAATTTTTGTGTCGTATTCTTGTGTGCGTGAGTTTCCTTTGTGTTTGTCATCGATCTCTAGCTCCGGTATTGTTTGTGTGGTGTTTGGGGCCCTCGTGTTTCCCAACATTTGGCCCGATGCAAGGTTTAAAGAAAACTATGCGGAGGTCGGTGCAGAATTTCTCAAATTTTTCTAGTAAACTCTTCGGACAGGTCGAATCGCTGATTGAACTGAATTCTTTTTTAAAATATATATTACTAATATCTAATATTAAAATGAGAAATAATTATAATTTTATCTAATTTTTTTGCAAAAGTTATAATTTATAAGCATTAAAATCATAATTTGATTATTTTTAGACTAATAAAATCAGAAAATGTTTTTTAAAAAAATTGACCTTTTTATTTGGAGATGATAATCTGACCGGTTGAATCGATAGTAGATGTTGTTGACTAGTAGTTGAACCACATCTTGGTTTAGGTAGAAAATGACTCAAAACTGGTCCTCGGTCATGATTGGACCAGTCAATCCATGTTTTTTAAAACATTGATCTCATGCACAATTTAACAATTAGTTATTCAATTTAAAATTAAGTTCGAGTTGAGTTTATAATCAGAGCAATAAAATTCTTTCTACCAAACTTTAGGACATATAAGGTTCGAACTAAATAACTTAAATTAAATTAAAAAATCTTTCATTACTTTATCTACGTTACTCTGCATTTATAACGTGGCACTCGTTAGTTGTATGCCAAAGTAACGTTCTAGAATTAATTATGGGCTAAAATGGAAATTCCTTGCAGGTAGAGATTGCGGTGCCTAGATTTGTCGGGTGGCTGGGCAGAGCCTCAAAAAATGAGATGGGTAGTAGGATCACGGGATTCCAAATTAAACAACGTTTATAACGGGAGTAGGTGTCTAGTTCCAGTCTAGGTTTAAACGTCGTCGGTCAGCTTACCAACACATTCACTTCGCTATCACTGAACCATTCATTAGCAGCATGAGGATCCAATAACTATGCCTATGAACATGTTTCCACGGTTTCGTCTTTTTCTAAATTGCTGTCTCGTTACTTTCACTGTTTTCCAACATCAGATAATTAGATTGGATCAATCTCGATTGGACACCCATGACCCAACTACGGAGAAATGTTCGATCCAAAAAATCAATAACCAAGGCAAATACGATCATGGAAAATTTAATGAGACAGATTCTCCGGAAAGATTCTCTTCATACAATATGACAAAATGCTCAAGGGTTAAATGGAATAGAGAGGTCGAGACCATCATCATGGGTGCAATCTATGAGGCGGTAGAATGATGCTCATTGCGAACAAATCTAGGCGGTTAATGAAGAATATCATAGATTAACTTTAAGATAATTTCTAGAGCAAATTGCCCTCAGCTCTGGGATTTGCTTAAATCACTGTTTTATTCTTTGCTGTTTCAAAATTGAAACTTTAGTCTCCCTAGTTTGCTTTTATTGTTCTCTTAGGTCCCTCGCTGATGTCATCATTTGTAATATTTTTAAAATAACAATTATACCCTTGGACCCTTCAACCTTCGTCCGCCTCTTCTCCGGCCCAAGCTTGGGTCACCGTCACCGTCACTGTCACCATTGTTCAAGGACCGACGAAGCCATGAAAGCGGGACACTGCAAGTGGGGCTCCTCGAGACAAACTCGATTTCCTGGACGAGAGAAACGCCTGGACGAAGGTGGTACGGTCCTCGGGCAGCGGACATCAGAATTAAAATTGAAATTGGGGAAACCTCTCAGGCTGGACTCGACGGCCTTTGCCGTCAGGAATGACGGCTGCTCGCCGGCGGCTGGCTTGTCCACAGAGGAGATCTTCAGCACACTGGGGAACTGCCAGTCGAAGAGCCTCTTGAGGCGAGACTTCAGAACCGGCGGCTTGGCCGGTCGGCTCGGGACGCTGCAGAAGCGACCGCTGAGGCCACGCGAGAAACGGTCCTTGCCGTCGGACGAAGGTGGTACGCGAGAAACGCCAGTGGGTTGTCAAGAGGCCTCGGACGGCACCAGGCTGGAGTTGCGACGACGCCGTGGAGTGACAGGAAAGAGTTGAGCGAAGGTTGAAGATGGGTCCCTTTTTGAAAGGTAAAATTATCTTTTTAGAAATATTAAAAATGCTGTCATCAGCGAGGGACTTGAGAGTACTATAAAAGCAAACTAGGGGGATTCAAGTTTCGATTTCGAAACAAGAAGGAGTAAAATAGTGATTTAAACTAACTCCAGGAACTTGAGGGTAATTTGTTCTAATTTCTATCTTAATTAACAATATTTCTTAGATAGGTATTTAACCGACATGTGCCCATTAACACTATCAGGTGTAACAAATATTAAGTTCAATTACTTGATTATTTTTTTGAATAAATAAATTCTAGTTGTTCAAAAAAAATTAGATTCAAGCATAACAGAATCATAAATAATAAATAGTCACTAAGTACCAAGTTTTTTCCGATTTAATTTAAATGCTAGATGATTATTATATCATTACTTGACTCGCTGCTCGAAATCTTGGGCGTGAGATTTAATCGGTCAATTTGCTGCCAGCTAATTGAAACAAGGGAGTTTTAGCTGTTAATGTATATTGACATCAACTTTTACCCGAATGTTTTCTCTCTTTTTTTTGGTGAAGACCCAAATGGCCAAATGTATTCTTTTGATTGGAAGGTTTTGGCAGCGGAAATTACTAACACGGCTTTTGTAAATATTAAAGGGAAAAGTACACTTAAGTACACTCTAGTTTAGCACTTTTCAAGATAAGGTCATGTAGTTTTTTCCGTCCAAAATCAGTCCTTGTGATTTGTTTTCTCTGACATTTCCGAGTACCGAGCAGCCCGGGTAGATGCACGGCCACATGTATGTCCACGTGGGTGCCACGTCCGCCAAAATGATATCGTTTATTGTCTTACGTGGATAGTCCACTTGTGTAAGTCGAGATGACATGGCAGATGAAAAAATCCAAATTAGTCCCAATTTTGAAATAAATTATTTTTTAAAACCCATAATTTTTAAATTTTGGAATATAAAAAAATATAATACAAGTCGGATTGAGCTAAAATTTGGCATGGAGAATCCTCTAAATACTTATGATTTTTAAAAAAAATTCAGAAATTTCCTCTACTCGGAACTATTTTTTTATTTTTCCTCTATTCGGTTCATTTTGAGAAAAATAAAAAATAGTTCCGGGGCGAGGAAATTTCTGAAATTTTTTTCAAAAATCATAAGTATTTAGAGGATTCTCCATGCCAAATTTCAGCTCAATCCGACTTATATTCTATTTTATATGCCAAAATTTAAATATCATGGGTTTAAAAAGTAATTTATTTCAAAATTGGGACTAATTTCGATATTTTTTATCTGCCACGTCATCTCAACTTACACAAGTAGACTGTCCACGTAAGACAATAAACGAAATCGTTTTGGCAGACGTGGCGCCCACGTGGACATACATGTGGCCGGGCATCTACCTGGGCTGCCCGGAACTCGGAAATGTCCGAGAAAACAAACCACAAGGACTGATTTTGGACGGAAAAAACTACATGGCCTTATCTTGGAAAGTGCTAAACTACAGAGTACTTAAGTGTATGTTTTCCAATATTAAATTGCCCCCTTATGCGTGAGATGCGTTGGCACTTCTCACAAAACTTACGGCCCGTCTCGTAAATTTTACTCAAGAACCAGAATTTTTCCCAGGGTCGGAGTAAAATTTACGAGGTTCCAACTTTTACGGACTCGCTATCGAGGCCAAGGAGTCCTCAGTGAAAAAATACTCTAAGCCGTTGCTTCCAAAGGCCCAAGTTATGGATGGGCCTCATTAACTTACAAACGCAGGGCTTAATTATTAACCTCAAATAATTTTCCTTACAAATGCATTTTTTTCGTAATTGCAGGATTTCACAGGACATGTGTGGTTTTTCCACCCAGCAGACAGACGGTTTTTTCTAGTGTAGCTGACTTCATAGCGTGAATTTTGCAAACATATATGATGTAGCTACAACTAGCGAGAACTTTTCTTGAGCGACTATCTTTATTAACATATGTTGATGGCTATGGAAGTGAGGCAATGAGGTTGTCTTTCGACCAGGCACCACACCCGGATTCTCCTCCTCTTTTATTCTAACTCAAGCACATGAGTTTGTTCGCGTTATGAATAACTGAAATATCCCACCACCCTGACAGCGAAAAGTTCTTGTCTTACTGACTCGCCCTCCAGATGGCTTTGTGAAGTTGAACTCGGATGGGACTTCAGCAAGGAATCCGGGATTATCCGGCGCTGGTGGAGTCCTTCAAGATGCTTCGAGAGATTGGATTCTGGGTTATGCGAAGGGCATTGGCCTCTATTGTTATGGCTGAGTTTTGGGCGTTGACTCTGGGGCTTGAGTTGACATGGGACCGATCAACGCTTGATTGTTGATGCCGACTCATCCCTAGCTCTGTTAAGTGATGAATGAGAGGTTGCACCAGGCCACCCGCTACGTAATCTGATTGGTCGAGCGAAAGGTCTCCTAAGTCAGGCGTGGGAGATACAGATACAGAACACGCGATGAGAGGGGAATCGTCTTGCTGACGCCTTTTCTACGTATGCCATATCATTGGTGCTTGAATATGCATTGTTGAGCTCTCTCTTATCATGTTGCCTTGATGTGCATTTAGATGATTTTAAAGGGTCTGCTTGCCTCGTTGTATTCGAATCTATACACTACCTTGTGGTTAATAAAAATTAGTGGGATAGTAATAACCTTTGCCAAAAACAAATATATGTAGAAAAATCGGCTAGGATATTTTTACTTCGAATTAGTGTTAATTCGGAGAACATTAAACTGTCTTAACAAACAAAGATAACATTAAGTGATCTTAACAAACTAACACGTATATGGGCAAAAACATTATAGAGTAATTTGTCTAACGCCTCTTTTTTTTTTGAGGAAATTTGTCTAACGCCTCTGAGTTGTCATCCACACTAAAAAACAGAAACCACATCCATCACTTTCCCCGGGAAAGAGAAAAAAAACATTAAATTTCCTTAATCGGTCAGAATACCAACCAACCGACCTCCTCCTCCTCTTCTTCTATCTCCCCTTCCTTCCCTTTTCTTTTCCTCAACTAATTTATTCATCTCTAACTAACAGTAGCCGGACTGGTAGGTAGAGCCAGAACGGCACCGTTTCGCTCCGGTGGATGGATTAGATGACGATCGTCGGTCTATGCCGCGACGGTTGCAACCGGTCCCTCGACCGGTGCTACCGCGTCTTCCCTTGCCTCGCGGATCCCCGTACGCGCCTCCATTCTTCTTTTAGAACACGTGTAATGTTTAGGAAAGAAATTAAATGTTTAATTTTAATTTGAAAAAAAATCGAAGGGAGGAGATCTTCGCTGGGGCTGAAAGCGGCGCTGGTGTTGCTGCATCTAGTGTACGCGGGAGTGCTATTCCTCTTCGACTCCGACCTAATCGACCGGACTAGGCAAGAGCCTTGGTAATTCCCTTCCCTTTCGTCGTTAGCTCATTCTTTTTTTTTTATTTGGAGGTTTGGCGTGTTTGGGATAGTGAACCCTAGCTGGCACCGGTAGAGGTAGTGGTTTTAGTTTCTGTTCGAGTGTTTGTGGAAGTTATAATTAGTAGGTCGGTGGAAGAATCTTGGCGTTGGAGCTAGTGTTTTGGTCTCGTGAAACCGATTGCGCGCCGGTTACAGTAAGTAGTGTCATTTCAGTGGATCTGGACTGAGCTTGGCCGTAGGCGGTCAAACACTATTGTCTGCCTGCATTCCCGGTTCTTCCTTGTGTATAGATTCTTTGGGATCTGTTTATTGTTTTCTTCTCTGTAGTGATTCTGTGGCCTCTGGTGCTAATCACTTTTCTGTTTCTGCTTTATTCTACATCCAGGTATACCGGGTTGTATGTGTTATTGTTCGTTGCAACCCTGGTTCTGTACTTCGTGACCTCCGGTTCTTCGCCTGGGTAAAAGCTTACGAGCTTATGAGCTCATTCGTTAAACTTTTAAACTTTTTTGAGTCGCAAATCTCCTATCTTTTTTTCGTCTGAATGCTCTCACGGTTTCTTTTTCTCTTTTTTTTTCTGCACAATGTAGCTATTTATTGGATGCAATGAGGGCTATAAATGAGAAAAATGGAGGTTTCCATTGTTCATCAGTGACCTCGATGTAAGTAGTACTGTGACCTTAATTGTCAGAACTTGAGTTTGATATTTTAAAATTGGAAGGGTCACACTAACTGTAGACTTGGAATTGTTTAAGCAAAGACAGCCAGCTTCAAGCAAAAATGGTAGCTTGGTTATAACTGTCGACCATAGTCAGTCAGGCAGAAGTGGTTCAGAAAGCAACTTATTATCTTGGGCAAAAATCGTTTTAGATATGTACCCCCCAGGTACATCTGTAAGGTATGCCCATCTTTCCTGGCAACAGCTTTGGAACTATGCTTACTCCTTACTGATAGGGATGGCATCCTATACTGTTTTCATTTCCTCGGTCTCAATGTTTAAGCTTACAGAGGTAGTTGGCAGCTTAAAATTCAACTTTATTTGGACTTTAATCTTGTGTTTAATGAAATTAACATTTCACGAATAAAAAAAGTTTATCTGGACTCAAGTGAGCAACATTTTTTTTTGTTTTCCTCTCTGCAGAACTTTAACATGTTCCTACTGCAATGTTGAGCAGGTACTATTAAATCTTATCTTTGTATTTGTAATTTGTATGAACTAGTTGTCACATGGAGTTAGAGTTTATAAATCTGCTTGCCTGAAGTATGAGTTCTGTAGGGAAATTAAATATTGAAAATGCACTGGATGATAGGGGAAGGATCTTCATTGTGTGTGTTTCCTCTGTCATTTGTCTGTAGCTTGAGAAGTTGATATGATTTGATGCATGCTCGTTCGTGCAACACCAGTTAAGCTCTAGAATGTCTGCAAAATACTTATTTCAGTAAAACTTCTCTAAAGTGATATCCTGTAAAGTGATAACTTTGCTAAACTGATAAAAAATCTTGGTCCTGAGTTGGGACCATTTTTAAAATTTAATAACCCCTCTATTGTAATAACTAATACTTTTTTAGAAAATTTAGTGTTAAATCTCTGTCCCAATTTTCGCATGAAGTAATATTTTTGAATGAAGACATATTTTTACATACTTTACGAATTCAAAAAATATTTTAAGACACTAATTTGTGCTAAATTTGCTTGTTTGATGAATTTTATATTATCATTCATCTTCTCAATTCTTCTTCAAATAGATCTTGTGATCGTCGTCTTGTTATAAGAAAATATCTTAATTGAGTGTAGCATTTGAATAACGTTATCAGGCGAGATTTTAGGTAATTTGAATGTAGACATTTTTTGTTGTTGGTATTAACGTATTTATTTTTTAAAACCTCAATTTTAATATTTTTGGAGAAAAAAATGTAAACCTTCTTTTATGTAATAACCTTTCTAATATGATATTTTTCTCCAGGCCCAACGATATCACTTTAGACAGGTTTTATTGTACCAATAAGTTGACCGGGTGTCACATTGGCAAACAGCAGGGTCAAATAGAGCCAGTTCAAGAAACTGGATGCATTTTTAGCTCAAGGCTTGTGTAGATGCATGTGTAATGATTGATTTAGACTTGTTTGTTTCTATTTGGACTTACAGTTATCTATCGTATGCTATCGATTCTGACTTATCATTTTATTTTTCATTCCTGGTATTGATTAAAGCCTCCTAGGGCTAAGCATTGCCATGATTGCGACAAATGTGTTCTTCAGTTTGATCACCACTGTTTTTGGCTTGGGACATGTGTTGGTCAGGGAAATCATTGCCGATTTTGGTAAGTCTTTTCCTGTCATTCTTTCAGTCAATATTAATGCATGCAATAAGTGACTTGTCAACAAATAGCCTAATCCCAACAGCTTACAGACCAATGACTATTTTTCCTCTGTTTCAATGTTTTTTCATTTTATACCATGCTTTTTTATATAACTATGATATAATTTTTTGATATGCATTGGCATATGCTTTGTCACTTTGGTGTAATACTTTACAAAATTGTGTCTTGCCTTGAGCTGCTTGTGGCATGTGTTATTTGACTTAGATAACTTATTGGGTAAAATAACGAAAGGTCCCTGTTGTTTGAAGAAATTGATTTATTAGGACAGCCTCATATTATTTAGTCCCTAATATTTGCAAATAAAACTCATTAGTCCCTAACATTCACCTCATGCATTCTCAATCTCAGTGGTACCAGATTTTAGCGTTCGAGTATATTCCATGTCATGTGTCATGAGTTGGAAAGCTATGTTCCAGATTTTAGCATTCGAGTAAATTCCGTGTCATGTGGCATGAGTTGGAAATCTATGTTCTGGTTGTAATAGCTAAGGAATGAATGAAACAAAACTATGAAGCATTTGTTTTAGATGCCATGTTTCAGACGTTTCTGCCTTGCTTCTTTTTGTTAGAACACGTGGACGCTGCATCTTAATTATTTCAGCGCAATACATCAATTTGCAGATGTTGGGAGTAATCATCCGTGTGCTCATTTGTATGTTTTACATCTGAAACTTAGGTGGTACATTTGTGAGGAAACAGCGTTGTGCCTGTGGACTGGCATCTTGTACATATCATACTTGAAGACCAATATAACAAGTGCCTGGTATGCAGCTTTTGATGTCATCATTTATGTTAGGCACTGCTTACTGGCATTATGCACAGATCGAAATTTGACAGAAAGGAATCAAAAGAACTCCGAACTAACTCAGTTAGGAGTAGTTAATTGTTGTGGTACTTGTGAAACTGTCTTGGATAAAAATGTTCAATGAGTCCTATGTTTTTCCCATCTCTCGCAGTTTAAGTTAAGACTGTAGAGAACATTTGACTGGCAAGGGCTACACTTAACAGCTGACCCTTTCTTGTCAGGTGGAAGGATGCAATAATGATTATAATGCTGGTCTTTTTGTCCATGTCCTTGATCTTTCTGTTTCTCTTATTAATTTTCCACAGGTACTTCTTGTCAATCATTCCCACTATAAAATCTAGCTTCAAATATTGCTTTACATTATCAGTTGCTTAATCTGTTTTTGTTGACGAACGCTGGCCCAAATTTTCTGATGCACTCAACTGGAATCCCATGTATGTTATGGACGCTAACATGGTTGTTTGAACTTACCCTCACTTCTCATTTTTCTGTAGCTATCTTATTCTTACAAATCAGACTACCTATGAACTCGTAAGACGTAGAAGAATCCCGTATTTAAGGTTTGTCGACACACTTCATTCTTGTCATGATCTCTTTTGAACTTAAAAGTTGCTCAGTACCATCTTTACTGTATGATATGCATCTTGATTGAGTCGCGACTTTCTTTAAACATTTCATAAGACGATTAATCAGTGCATCCAGTTTTCATTCGGAAAGCTCGGAAATGAGGCCTCATGAAAGCCTGTCATTCTAGAATTGATCTCTAAACGAGCTTTGTGTTGCAGGGGAATTCCTGAGCGGGTATACCCCTTTAGTAAGGGAGTCTGCAGGAATGTTCACAACGTTTGCTGTGCAGAGAACAGCATTTACAACTTGGACAGGTTACCGACATCCGGAGAACTCGAAGAGAAGTCTAGACCTTATACTTGCTTAGATTGTTTGACCTGCCGTTGTTGCTGCTGAGATTTTGGATAATTTGTATGATCGACTACGATTCTTTTTCCCCTTTTGAGCTTTTTCAACCTTCGTGTGTGCATCCAATTTTTTATTAGCTACGTGATGCACTTTCCGATGGCTAAATTTATTCCTTCCAGAACACGTTTTTCTGGTCTGCATTATTTTTCATACCTGCTTTAACAAAACTTGTTTTTAATAAGTGGATAGATATATTTCTCCATAAGAAATCACACCTGAGATGCAGAAAATATGTGTATATATAAATTTTATAATCCACTCAATAGTCAAACCATACATGGTGCTGAACTAACAAGCCAGCCTCAGCTTCAATCCCCACTAGTGCCCCTGATTACCGGGCCTAAAGAAGTGCAGTTCGTAGTCTGATATGACCAATGCTCGAACTCCAGCTACTATCATCAATGCACTTAAACTCAAGCCAAAGATGCCAAGTCCCCAGTTGAGCCACCACATGGCCGACCAGGTCTCGGGTTGCCTTACTTTGATCCACATCAGGCATGGATAAGCCAGGGTGACGGGGAGGGCCAGCCCTCCGGCCAGTCCGGCGACGTTGTTAAGGGAAGGAACTGCAACTGCCATGAAGAACATGAAGTAGCCGAAGAAGGTGCGGATGGAGGCCCGGAGCCACCATGGGCAAGGCCCGTATTTTCTCCGGGTGTAGAGGGACTCGAGATAGTCGAAACTCGGCATGGCGTATATTTGGAATAAGGCGAGGGAGTAGGTCACAACAAAGAAGCTGGCCAGTCCTAATATGAACCGGGGTACATCCCGGCCATGGAAGCCATAAAATGCAGCCAATATCCCCGTCGCTGGTATCTGTCATTAAATATATACACCAAGACTTTATTTAAATAAATAAGTTGCTCACAGATAATTGTTATTGTTTGTTATTTGATTAGGTGTTTCATTGTATGAAGAGATGGTTGAACATGGACCGAGTGATGATAAACAATACTAAAATTTTGATGGTCAAATGTATCAAATTATATACATACTATGACTATAATAATTTTTTTAATAAAACAATCATTTGTGTCCGTGTGTATGTATATGTGTATGTACGTGTGTATGTATATATCGGGATTGGACTCGATTTGGGTGTTTTACCTTGTTACCATAAGCCCAATAACCACCAATGACGACCGGGTACAAGCATATCGCATATACGGCATATGCAATTACCGTCCCTTTCCACATTGGGACGCGCGACGGATGCTTCCAACTCGAAGGCATGGTCCCCTGTCCAATTTTTACCATATCAATCACTGTTATTTCTTGAGGTAACACTAGCTTAAAAATTTAACCATTTAATTCCATTAGATTGTGAACAACATACTCGTTCCCATTTAAAAAATATACGAACGACAAACGGATAGACGGAGTCTAATTCGTTATAGACGGATTAACCTGAATTTCGGGAATGAGATTGTGGCCTCTGAAACTGAAAGCAACAATCCCAAGCGCGTTCAACACGTTGAAAGCTTGGTCAATCTCTCCTTTCTTCTTGACAGGATCGTAGGACACACCGGGCATTCTTCCTTTCTCCACGGAAACCACCCACACCAGTGTACTGATCCCGATCGCCATGGCGGACCCCACAAGGGACACTCCGGCCATGGAGTTCAAGTTGGGCAGCTGCGACACCGCCGCCGCCGCGCTCGCGAACACCAGGAACCACTCCGCCACCGTCAGCTTGTCTGCGCAGGCGATCCCGCATGGGACCATGAACAGCGCTTTCAACGCCGACCCTCCTACGATGATCGCCGCCAAACACGTCCCAACTGACAGGTACACTACGTAAGGCCCCGCTAGAACTATTCCCCATCGCTTACCTGAACAAAATTTGCATGCCACCATGTAAGGATTTATTAATGTAACATTCAGCGGGCGTAAATATATATCGCCTAAAAAAATAAAATCATATTAATACATTTATTTAACAGAATGATCGTTGCTCTTTCGCTACGGCTAAAAATCACCCACGGTAATTATCCTAGTATTTATAATTCTTTATATAACTCTTACTAATTAGGATGAGTTCGAGCATTTGAATATTTGTTGGACCTAGTTTATCACTTTTCAAAGGTGCTACCCACTTAGAACTTGGATTAGTCGGTCTAATAGACTAAATAACAAGATGTATAAACCAAAAAAGATACGTTTTTTATCCTAATATTGATCAAGTCAAACAATGATCAAATTCGTAATCGAGTATATTTTGTTCTGAAATTCATATGGAGTAGTCTAGCAATTAATTTGCAAGTGTTGGGACGGGAAATTATTCGCCTTTTTTATTCTCGCAACAGTAGATGAAGTAAATTGTTTGCGACCAAACCAAGCATAAGATTAAGAAGGTAAATAGAGACGCACCAAATGCTGAACAAATGAGATGAAGGTATCGGCTGTAGCGGATCCCAGATATAGCGGACTCGTGGAGCTGGACCAGCAACCATATCGTGTACAGTTGCCATATGAACGTTAAACTCACGCTCACCAATCCCCAAAACCTAAACATCAATAATGTTACTTTCAAATAAAATTTGACAATAATCATTGTTTTATAAAAAAAATGTACATAGCAAATCTTAAATTTTTTTTAGAAGGCAAATCTTACATGTTGGTACCTATTTTTTTATAGATAAAATAACAGATAACTAGTCTCTCCACTTTGCGAAATTAAATAATTGTAACGTTTTCAGAATTAGAATGAGGCTTGCCCGTAGATGGGGCTAAAAAGGGAACTAGAGTGGCGAGTAGCCTTGAGTATGTATATTTCCGCAAACTTAAGACAACTTTATACTATTTTCCTTTAGCTTAATTTATTTCCATAAATTAAAACATATGGAACTACATCACATAATTGTACCAATTGGTACGATAGAATCGAATAGATAAAATTTAATAAAATCCGAGGGCGAGAAAATCGAACACACATCGTAACGTCAGAGTTAGAAAATCGATAAAACGATGAAATCTTAATATTTATTTTTGAGTTTATGTTACTGAGATTGTACCAGCCAAGTGAAGTGAAGGCCGCGGGGAGCAAAAGGACTTGAAGGCCGAAGCCAGTACAAAACAAGTGAAATGCAGCAGAGAACTGGTTGCCATTTCTGGACTCAGTGATGGGTAGCCAAGCGTCTTGCGACGCTTCCCGATCGTCGTCGTCTTTGTCTCCGTCTCCGTCTCCTTCTTCCGTGTCGATGAGTGGCGCCACCGCGAAGTAAGACGGGGAGATCCATATAGAAGGCGACGAACCTCTCCCTGCACTGTTACTACTCTCTCCGTTAGCTAAGTCTATATCCATTTTTTCTCTCTTCTTCTTCTTTGTTTATTGCTCTTTGGTGCTGTCTTAAATCGATATTTGGTTTCGAAGCTGAGGATATCTAGTTTAGACAATTAGCTTAATTAAATAATAAGCTACAGTACTAGCTGGTTAGGTGTCTGCCTCGTACCGTGTCGTTCGTGCAAGTGAACAGATTGGTTGCCTATTTGCTCAGGGAACTCTTTACCAAGAAAAAAGAAGAGACCGGAGAAAGATCAGTTTAGTAGGTTCATTAGGTGGTCCTTTACCATTTTTGAAATGTTGAAAAAGTGGTGCCTTGTGATCTACGCAATTACATGTATATCCTATTTCTGAAGATCAATGCACGAGCGAATTTTGTAGAGTATATTTTGTTTGAGTTTTTTTTTCCAACTCAAAATTTTAAAGCAATGAATTATTGGATTTTTTATACTTATAAATAAGTCAAACACTCTTACATGAAGCAGTGTCGGATTCTCAACACGCCCCATCAAACGAGATTTGTCTAGCGGCAATTTGCACCGGCTTTGACTTCATCAACACTGTATGAAATGAAGTCGTGAGAGTACAACAATGACAACCTTAACATTAAGGCAATGGGTATAGGAATTTTTATGTCCTATCCAAAATCACTTATAAATGAGCCCACCACACTCACAACTAGCGATATGGTAATTCTAACATGTCCTCTCAAACGAAGTCCATCGAGTCAAAGTTTATACAGACTTTTCCACTTTTTCAACGTGCCATGACATGGGGGTGGGCAACAATAATGGACCAGAGGTCTCACATGAGCAATTGGCTCTAATAGCATATAGTAATTTTTATATCCTACCCAAAACCGTAAGATACTGAGTATGTTGATCTTCCACACAGCCCACCACACTCGCAACTAGCAATGTGTAATCCCAACAATGGGTTGGTGGATAATATTTACTTATAAATAAGCTCACTGTTCTTGCAGTAAGTAATGTGAAAATTTTAAAATGGTATTTAGAATTGAATACTAGCAGACTCTATTTAGAGAAATATTTTTTTTATTATATTCTTGATTAGCGGATAATTAATTGCTAATGAAACTCTAGTTTAGATGATGTACTTGTGTCTAAATTAAGGGTGTACCTCCTAAACTCTGATCGTGCAGTTCACTAACTTAGAGTATAACACATTGCAATTGGCTCGTCAACCATTAATCAAAGCTGCTCTAACTGTACACAGAGGTTGGGTTGGAAAGAGATCAAGGGGATTAGTCTAACACTTAAGTTTTTGATTCGTCCAAAGGGAGAGGAGGACATGAGTAGCTGGTGCTAGCTAGAGTAGCTTTAGGTTTTGAGGGCCATACTCCCCATATATAGCACTGACAACTACATATATCTGGATCGTCTACTATGAGTTCTAATTAATCGGACCAAGTTATCTCTACGATGTTTGCATTTTCATGGTTTGAACTCGCACGCTTTCCTTAGGCTGGAACATATTTTATCGGTTGATCTATGTAATTGGTGGTACCTTGGATGGAGTTAGGCCGTTGCGTTGTTATAGAATTGAATCACCGCACCCTCTAAATGATGGGTTTTTGCTCATTTGCATAATACCACCATTCAACAAAAGGACTTAATATTTAGCATAATAAGCCATCAAGTAAGACCATTGAACAATACAGAAGGAAGAACAACTTAAGTATAACGAATTTGACTTTACTTTAGTATACGAGATTAATGATTTAGTTCTTCTTCAATATCAAGTACGAAGTTCGAAAGAGGGTGGCAGCATCTATACCGTGACAAAAAAATGCCGAGACAATGGGATTGAAAGTTCTTCTACGACTTCTTGCTATACTTCAGGGCTTCAAAACGAGCAGTGAGAGCATCAAAATCGGGCAACTTGGGATGAACTTGAGCGCCTGCCGGGGGGTCCAGACTAGCCCGGGATGTAGGAACTGGTGGCGGAGATCGATCAGGCGGTCGATAAACACCAGCCGGAGGTTCTTCCATCTCGATCTCTTCATCGTAGTCCGACTCATCAAAGTCTAAATCCTCACGAGCGGAAGAAGAAGAGGGGCTGTGGCTGCGTCTCCTATTGAAAGTTCCTGCCTCATCAGTTTCGGTTCCTGTCTCATCATGGCTCATGTGGCAATCGTTTGTGACCCATCTACCAAAGCCTTGGTTGTCTCGGGATTGCTGGTCAACTTGGTGATCCCTGGACATGGAAACCTCCTCAAAGCCTCCATAAGATGTTCTTCTTGAACCATTGATGTTGTGATTGAAAACCGTCGCGGCCTTACCGGAGTAGTCCTTGCTGGCCAGAGCAGCAGCTTGTGCAGCAGCTGCAATTGCTTGCTTGGCAGAATCTGCTGCTGCCACCGCGGCTGATGCAGAGTCCTCAAATATTGTGTTCCCTCTGCCTCCTCCACTAATTTTAACCGGAGTAGGCGCCGCTGCCACGGGCAAGTTAGCAGAACCAGCAAAGGTATCCGGTCCCTCCTATCCAATAATAAACAAACAAGAAAAGGAATCAGAAACTGCAGAGACCATCAATGGCAAAATACAGACGAAACCGGGACATGAAAGACTCACAATGAGCTGCTCGGGAGGCTTAATAAGTTCCTTCTCTGATTCAGAGATGTCCCAATCAACCTGATACTCCTTGGCGATCTCCTTCAGGACTTTCAACTTCACTTCACCAGGAGGAGTCCTAACTGACAGCTTATCTATTAGCTACAAAAAAAAAGCAGAGGAGGAAGAGCCCGCGGAACATTAGCAGTGTGTTTGGAACTTATTCTACGGACGAAATAATACTAAAATCTAGGAACTGAAATTTCTCTGCAAAAATAAGAATCTGTAAGAACTAAAGAGAGAACTCATACGAGTAAATGTCTATAAACTTCATACTCTATTTCTAGTAGGGAGCATTACCATGCGATTGACTCCAGAGCTGGGGCGCAGGTCGATGGCAGCAGACACAAAGTCGGAGCCATATTTCTTCTTGAAGATCTTCCTGATGCGGATCAGCTCCGGGATCTCGGAGCACCTGGGCCCTGCAAACAGCAAGCTGGAGATTCCCTCCTTCAGGTCTGCAGGACATTCCCTGTAAATAAAAAAAATAGCAGGAGCACAACATCAAACATTTGGTTGCAAGCAATGTAGGGAGGGACAAAGATGAAATGGGAGGGTGGTTTAGTACCTCTGCTTGGCAATGATAGGGAGTCTCGAAACAACGAGCTCGCAGAAGAGCTCGATGAACTCATTCGCAGCCAGCACATTCTGTTCCCTGATCACATGCTCAACCTTACAATCACAACAACAACAACATCGGATACACGTGGTTCGGTTATTATGAAACCCTATATCCCAACCAACGATTACTGCAAAATCCACTAATATCGGGAAAAAAAAGGTATTAACTTTAGTTAGGGCATTCACAAACAGAGCTCGTTAATTGAT
Source organism: Hypericum androsaemum (assembly GCA_963995505.1). Taxonomy (NCBI): domain Eukaryota; kingdom Viridiplantae; phylum Streptophyta; class Magnoliopsida; order Malpighiales; family Hypericaceae; genus Hypericum; species Hypericum androsaemum. Next base: position 22,217,754 of record OZ023181.1, read on the forward strand.
CACATTACTAGTTTTAACCCGAATGAATGCGAGAGAGGCTGCTGCGGTACCCGAATGCGAGCTGTATCGTCGTGGCCAGAGCGAAGGAGCGAGGCGATGTCCCTGCGCATCTGGCGGACCACAACCTCCCGCTTGTTCCTGAGCAGCTTGATCCTCGCCACCGCCATCTTCGCCGCCATTTTGCTTCCATCATAAACCAAAAGTCAGCCCAGAAAGGAAGAAAAAAAAACCACTACAGCAACAAGCACGAGTGATTCCAAAGTCGCTCGTAAATAGAACCCGACAATGCTCGCTCGAGTTACGCGGAGAAAGAAAAAAAAAACTGAAGGACAAGGGTAAGAGGCTATGGGTTAGTTACCATTTGGAGGAGTTGAAGCGGGGGCGGAATACGGAGACGGTGAGCTTCGCGAGCTTCTTGGCGTGGGAACTCGCCGCGCTCGCCACCCTCCTCATCTCTTTCCCCTCTTTTTCTTTTTCTTTTTTTAATTTATTTTATTTGTTACGGTTATGAGTTTTTGTAAACAAACTACTACTTTAAGGGAGGAAAAAGGATCCAAAGCCTTCCTCTTGGGAGCGTTTTAGCGGAGCGGATACTACTAGCCGTTGCGGATGTGGACCCCACCACTCCCACCGACTCGCCTTTTTGTCTTCTTGTCCACGTGTCAAATTGTCGGTCGGCGAGGGGCCCATCTGCTGAATGGTTCTTGAAGCCCAATAGTGTAGAAGGCTCCGGCCTTGGGCCTTTTTTAACTGGCCCAATCTATTCCATCTTGTTATATTTTTTTTAATAAAATTTTGAAAAAGTCTTATCCGCTAATTATTGTAGCTGGACATCTACAGTTTCTGGTATCAAATTTGTGAGTGAGTTTTAAAGAACTTGTCCTTTGGTTACTTGCCTAGGTGTTTATAAAATCTCCGGAATAATTTTAGAGTGCTTTTTCTATAGTAATATTTGATTCATTCATCGTTTAATAAAATATAAGAAAGTAAAATTAGATATATATCAAATCACATTGTCGAAATCATACTGTAAAATTTTTCGTAGCCGGCCCAATTAGGGTGGTGGGCCCAGATGGTGGCCCGCGAGTTTGACTAAGTCCTATTTTCCCAGTTGCAGATAAAACTACATTATGAGGACCGGTTCGCATGCCTGAAGGTGGGACCTTGCATGCTTATGTTCCGTTTGAATTTAAGGGATACCGACTTTTTTTTCGGGGTAAAATAGTAGTAGATTCTTGATATTTGGAAATTTTGATTAATCAGAACAGTTAAGTATTATTTAATCTCTTATATTTTATAATTTAAGTGTGTTGGAGCAGAAAATTAATTCTCGGATTTGTTTGACCATGTCTCAGTAAAATAGTCATATCTTCCTCCTCGTATATCCGATTGATGCGATTCCAAAAGCTACAAAATGATAAAATACAGATCTAGAACTTTCTAGTTTGTGACTTCTCCAAATTCAGCGTAGAAGGAGGTCAGACTTGGGTCGGAAGTTTCAGGAGTAGGTTTTCTCCTTATTAGGCCGCAGATCTGCTGAACCTATTTTGATAAAAATACCGTAACTTTCTCCTCAAGTATTGGATTGACACGATTCTAAAAGTCACAGAAGGAAAAGACAAAGATCTATAACTTTGTTGTTTATAACTTTTCCAAATTCAGCATAAAAGAGGGCCAAATATGGGTTGGAAGTTTCGGGCAGTTTAAGTTTTTCTTATTAGGCCAAGGCTATGTTAAATTTTTTTGTTTGAAAACGGCCTAGGATTTTTTTATGGGACTGGGGCGAGCTTATCTATATAAGGAGAGCTAGGTACAGGCATGAAGATACCCACAAACCAAACACCAAATTCTTAGCTTCATAGCTTTTATCTTATGTAGCTTCTTAGCTTTTATCTTTCATGTTTTACATATTTTTTCTCTTTCCCTATCAATAAAATCTTTCCTCCCCACTCTCTTTTTTCTCTCCTCTCAACCCCATATTTCTTCCATCTTTACCTATTTGTTCGAATCACTCTTGGGACGACCACTCCGGACCCGTTCTAAAGATCATTTTCGACGTTCTACCACAATTTATTTGCAATATTATTTTTGGCACGCTCGGTGGGACTAAGGAGGGCATCTAAGAAGAGTGATTGTTGCATCAAAATACACGAGTTTCCACATACAGTTTCGAGTCCTTCCTCAAAAGGGAAAAAACCGATCAAAGGTTGTGCTGAAGGAAGACGTCCAGCGAGGTCAGTTGGCTTTGGAGAGTATTCCGGCCCTTTTTGGTGCCAAATCTGAAGAAGCTTTCTTCGCCAAAATTGAAGATCATTGTTTCCTCTTTCTGTGGATACTAAGAACGCCAAAATCGGAGTTCGTACCAGGAAGATAAGACCAAAATATTAAAGATTGATCGATCTATATGATTGAAAAGTCCAGTCGGCTTTAGAAGGCATTTTGTCTTTTTCGTGGCCGAATTAGGAGACGGTTATTTCAGGAAACATTGAAGATCTATCTGTTATCTTTCCAAAGACATCAAAATCACTTTAAGCGGAGTTCGGACGGAAAAGATACAACCAAAATACCAAAGATTGGTCATTCTATAGGCTGATTACGAATTTTTGATTTATCTTGTCAAATCATGATCAGTTATGAGAGATTTGTGGGGAACAATGATAGTTATGAGAGATGGTATATTTCCATGCAAATGAGAAAAATTGCAAAATTAACAGAGAAAGTTAGAGCTGAACTTCGAGCAATAAGATACAAGCCCGGACTACATCAACAACTGAGGAAGTATCAAGTGGCGTATGCGAAGTTGAAGACCAAATAGTTTTTGAATCTCACAATTCTGAGACAAGTATTGAGGCAGTTGTACATGAATCGACCGGGTATACACGTTCTTCTTTTTCCCTTATTGAAGAGGTCGATCAAACAACTAGTCCACAGTTGGCCGACACCACGGCCATCGAGCCTAAAAGGCCCACATTTGAGGAAAAGGAAGAGCCATGCCCGACACAAGTCTCATTGGCAACCGAGACAACCCTAAGTACTGTATCAAATACAAAAGACATTTTAGGGCCTCTGCCGGCTAAGAGAATCTTTGGGCCTTCACCAGCAAAGGAAATTTTAGGGCCTCCGCCGAATCACCTATTGCGGAGATCCTGGTCACACTTTGGTCCACGAGTAGTGAGCCATCTTCGCTTGCCCAATTTTGTCCCAACTCAACGGAAAGACACAGGGGGCCAAGTCTACAGTCAGAATTCAATCTCAACCGGGGGGCATGAAGAGTGCCGCAACATTGTAGTCGAAGCTCCTACATCGGCCGAAATTATCCCGGCCAAAAGGCAAGACGTGCTCATGCCAAAGAAGGTGAAGGATGATAAAGTCAAGTGTTCAACTCCTCCTCAACCAAGCAAAAGTACGGTGAAGCAACAACCTAATGGGCCAGCTCAACCTTGGCCATCAAAGGTTTCAAATTACAGGGAATGTCCTCAAGTCACATGGTCAAAATCGGCCAGCAACAGAAAAAGGGCGCCTGAGTACGCGTGGGTTAAGAGAGACGTGGTCACTCAATTGGCAACCGAGCAAGGAGTTCTCCAAAGAAAAAAATCCTTCAAGGTTTGGGTGCCTAAGGAAGAACTTTCGCAGTCTGCGAAACAACCATGTGAGACACGACCCACAAGGAGTGATCGGCCTACAAGGTCTCCAAGTTATCATACGAAGCCTATGCGAAAGGAGATGCCAAGAAAGCCAAACCCAAACTCGGGAGGCAATTGTCTGGAGTCTCATCGACCGACTCTCACGAAGACTCAACGAAGAAGGTTGGAGCGAAAAATTTAAAAGCAAAAGAAAAAGCTCAGAGACCTTCAACAACAATTGTATGGTCGTTATAATGAAGGACATAGAGCTCCCACTTAACCATATAGGCCTAAATCAAGTTTTGGCGAGAAAGTCGTGAGCACACTGATATCTCGAGATGAGTGATCAACTGCACGCCTACAACTGCTAGGTCTCGACCGGTTTGATGGTACATTCTTCACATATTTACGGTCTTACCTTAGCTGGTTATTTTTTGAGTAGAGTTAATTTTCTGCATGTTCAAGGACGGATACACGTCAATGCTTTTCATAGCGTCAAAACATTGACGTGTGGGGGGCATTGTTGGAGCGGAAAATTAATTCTCAGATTTATTTGACTATGTCTCAGTTAAATAACCATATCTTCCTACTCGTATATCCGATTGATGCGATTCCAAAAGCTACAAAATGATAAAACATAGATCTAGAACTTTCTAGTTTTTGATTTCTCCAAATTTGGCGTAGAAGGAGGTCAGACTTGGGTCGGAAGTTTTGGGAGTAGGTTTTCTCCTTATTAGGCCGCAGATATGCTGAACCTATTTTGGTAAAAATACCGTAACTTTTTTTTCAAGTATTGGATTGACACGATTCCAAAAATCACAGAAGGAAAAGACAGATATCTATAACTTTGTTGTTTATGATTTTTCCAAATTTAGCATAAAAGAGGGCCAAATATAGGTTGGAAGTTTCGGACAGTTTAAGTTTTCCTTATTAGGCCGAGGCTATGTTAAGTTTTCTTGTTTGAAAACGGCCTAGGGTTTTTCTATGGGACTGGGGCGAGCTTATCTATATAAGGAGAGCTAGGTACAGGCATGAAGACACCCACAAACCAAACACCAAATTCTTAGCTTCATAGCTTTTATCTTATGTAGCTTCGTAGCTTTTATCTTTCATGTTTTACATGTTTTTCCCCTTTTCCTATCAATAAAATCTTTCCTCCCCATTCTCTTTCTTCTCTCCTCTCAACCCCATATTTCTTCCATCTTTACCTATTTGTTCGAATCACTCTTGGGACAACCACTCCGGACCCGTTCTAAAGATCATTTTCGACGTTCTACCACAATTTATTTGCAACAAAATGATTTGTCACTGAAACTGAAAACATTATTTAGATTGGCAAAAATACCCCTGACTTGATTGGGTTTCTGTTTTCCCTTGTTCCTCTGTTCATTCCTATCGTTGTTTAGCTTGGAACTTAATTGGGTTTCTGTTTCTTAAGTCCATTATACTTGTGGCCGATGTTAGATTCCCGGAATTGCTTCCCCTTTCTTCTAAGAAAAAAAGAATTGCTTCCACTTGTTTGTTTATCTTTCCCAGATCTTAATTCGACATTAATTTTTTCTGGGTTTCTCGTGTAGGCTACAAAATTCTGTGCTTTATTAGGTGTTGTTTGATGGGGTCTTGGAAAAACGGTAGCTTGATCTCAATCCACTTAGATTTTCCATTGCCAGAATGTTGTCTAAATTTGCATGTTTATGGATTGGGTTGCAATTGCTACTTGGTTTTCCGTTAGTTTTGTGGTTTTCTGTCGGCGATTCTTTCTAGATGCGCTTTTGTGGGGTCGAGTATTTTTGGCAATCTAAATAATATTTTTGAATTTAAGAATTAATCACCTGATTTATGAAGTATCAGAAATTAAATAATACTAAATAGTCCTAATCAATCAATATTTTTAAACATCAAGATGTATTACTATTTTACCCTTTTCTCTTAATTCAGATATGAAACTAACAAAATTACGAAAAATTGAAAAAACGTTTTTTCTTGTATGGAAGCAGTTTTAAATAAATCTACTTTGTGAAATCGCGTAGCGGATATTCCAAAATAATATAAGATGTGACAATACACTATTTGTGCAAGTAAAAAAAGTTGATTTACATAATGCCTGCGTAAGAGGACCCTCTAAAACTTGGATCACGTAGATAACTAAGGCTAAAAAAATACGAAAATTAATAAATAAAAAGAACCATTTTTGCACTTCTCAAAATCATCAACAAGAGAGTATATTAAGAAGGGAGACTCTATTGTGGATCAATCCCTTGAAGAGACACTCCAACTCCGTTTCAAGCGCTTGGACGCTCTTCTCCAAGCTCTCCATCTTCACCTGTGCAATGTCAACCTTCTCCGCTTCTGAACCACCTTCTTCGCTCGAATGGCTAGCCAACAAGTTGGCGAGCGCGAAATCCACGCTCTCCATCTCGTCGAAGCTCCCTTTCTGCCCTTCACAGGCACCATCCCCCCTGTACATGACCAGCCTGGAGACCAAGCACCACCTAGTTTTTGTGGTCTTCGGTTTTTGTACCGGCAAGGAGAGGAAGGACAAGAGCGAGGCGAGGACCGAGAGAGTAATGGAGCTTGCCTCTTTGACCACTCGGATCACCGCGGACAAGTGCTGATCTTGGAGGAGATGACCATGATCCTTAACTGGGACCTTGTCCCCTTGCTTCAACGAAGTGAAACACTTGGCTACCATCTTCTTCACCTTCTTCCTCGAGCTGAAGTAGCTCGCGACGCAGCCCTCGATGCTTACGACCGCGTGGTCAGCACGGGACTTGCTCCGCCTGAGAGCGGACTGGAGCTCCCGGATGGCTTCCTTGATGAGCAAGAAAGCGTCCCTCGTGACGTTGCATGCGTCCAAGTACATGATGAGATCGTCCAGGACGCTGTTCACCAGCCTCCCTTCTCGGTGTTGCAGTAGGGATTGTTGAGTTTGTGGTAAGCTCAGGAGGCTGTCGATGCACGCGTAAACGAGTCCGAGGCCGGATATGGCGGCACAAATGGTGTCGGATTTTGATGAGGTTGACGGTGATTCGCAACAAGTAGCGAGCTTGATCAGCTCTGCTTCGAGTTTCCGTATTGCAGGATGCGACCTGGCGGGGAAGCTAATTGATCTGGTATTGTAGGTGGGATTAGGAGAAGGCTTTGAAGAGAAAGAAGCCGTCATTTTATTGCCTTAATTTCTCTCTTTTTTTGGATAGGTGTATTGCCTTGGTTTCTTAGTTTAGGTATGAATAAATGAGTCAAGGCTGGTGTGATCCATATACTGCAGAATATGAGAGAGGCAAGCAGGTTGGAAATTAATTTGTAGGGCCAAATTCTGACTGTGCATGACGTGATAAATACCTTAATGCGATGTTTCAAATTTTCATAAGTTCACCAAAGATTTAATATAGACACCCGATAATATACTAATCTTCAAAATGTGGAGATCAATTTTTTTTGGGAAAAGTCCACTTTAGTACCTTGTGGTATCGCCCAAAATCACTTTAGTACCCTGTGGTAAAAAATCGACCAATCGAGTCATACTTATTCCAATTAACATCAAAAAGGTCCTCGGGCAGCTGCCCGGAGCTGCCCAGACCCGCCCGAACGGTGCCCGGACTACGTGGCCAGCCACGTCACCAAAACTTGATGACGTGGCGCCACGTGGACAACCATCTTCTTCCCTCTCTTCCTCTCCGCCTCCTCCTCCTCCTCCTCCTCCACGTGGCGCCACGTCATCAAGTTTTGGTGACGTGGCTGGCCACGTAGTCCGGGCAGCATTCGGGCGGGTCCGGGCAGCTCCGGGCAGCTGCCCGAGGACCTTTTTGATATTAATTAGAATAAGTATGACTCGATTGGTCTATTTTTTACCACATGGTACTAAAGTGATTTTGGGCGATACCACAGGGTACTAAAGTAGACTTTTCCCATTTTTTGTGAATAGAGAAGCTTTATTAAGGGAAAAATAAAGGGAAAGCAACGAAAACAAAACAGAGGAAAAATCAACAAATATTTACAAAGAATCACCCTGCCTACACGGAGCCCCGAACCCCACCGAGCAAAGATTAGAAATCATCGGACTTTTAGGGAGTCCCAGAAGAGGTCAAGCTCCTGATTATCTATGTCGTGGAGCGTCCTAGCCTACCAAAGCCATTCTCGCATCCTATAGTAGACAGAGTGTTTGAGAAGCTCCCGATCGCATTGCTTTTCCTATGTCGTGGAGCGTCCTAGCCTACCAAAGTCATTCTCGCATCCTATAGTAGATGGAGTGTTTGAGAAGCTCCCGATCGCATTGCTTTTCCTCAAAAATTACCTTGTTTCTAAGCAACCAAATGCTCCACAAGGTGGCCCCGAACAAAGAATACCAAGCTTTCCCCAACGTTCCACCACCTTCCAACCCGGTCCAAGCCGAGAGTGCAGTGATTGTTGGGTTTTGAATGCTAATTAAAGAAAATAGCCTAAGGTGGAGGCCCATAATAAAAAGCCCAAGTTGAAAATGACATTACCATATTGGAAAGTGCAAAAAGATTTCCTAGTTTATAAGGAGATGCTCCTTGTTAGCTAGGAAATAAGTTGACCACCTGGAAAGCCAACTCAGACCGTTGCGAGGATGGTGCGCACCATCCGAGCACGAGCACAATCACGCCCACGCGCACGTGCGTGTGAGCATGGCGCTTTGTGGCGCACTTTGCACGTGCACACCGCCTGCCGAAGGGGTGCCTACGAGCACCGAAGAGCCACGAACTGCCTGCAAAGGGGTGCCTATGGTTTGTCTTTTTCTTTTTAGGTGACACAGGTTTTAAAAAGTGACAATTTTTGTGATAAATTTTTAACCGGTGTTAATTTTTCTAACCTGACAATACACATCAATCCCACATCATCGCCACATCGTATTTTTATATCCTAAGTGGCGATGACGTGGCAAAATTATAAAATGGCCACATCGCCAAAATTTTTATAATTAGTATCGCCACTTATGATATAAAAATATGATGTGGTGATGACGTGGTGTCTATGTGTATGGTCTGGTTGGAAAAATAAACCCTTGTTAACAATTTGTCAACAAATGTGTCACTTTTCGAAATCTCTGTCACCTAAAAAGAAAAAGTCAAACCATATGGTACTAAGACAAAAAAGCATAAAACTACATGGTAGTTTTGTAAAATTTTCCCCTTTTTTTTTGAATTTAGAAGCTTTATTAAGGGAAAAATAAAGGGAAAGCAACGAAAACAAAATAGAGGGAAAACCAACAAATATTTACAAAGAATCACCCTGCCTACACGGAGCCCCGAACCCCACCGAACAAAGATCATAAATCATCGGACTTTTAGGGAGTCTCAGAAGAGGTCAAACTCCTGATTACCTATGTCGTGGAACGTCCTAGCCCACCAAAGTCATTCTCGCATCCTATAGTAGATGTAGTGTTTGAGAAGCTCCTGATTCCATTGCTTTTTCTCAAAAATCACCTTATTTCTAAGCAACCAAATGCTCCATAAGGTGGCACCGAACAACGAATACCAAACATTCCCCAACATTCTACCACCTTCCAACCCGGTCCAAGCCGAGAGTGCAGTGCTAATAGAATGGAACTCACTCCACACCAAACCCCTGCGATTCACAAAGTGATCCCAGATTGAACTGAACAAAGGGCACAATAAAAGAAGATGTTCCGCCATCTCATCCCGGTCTTGGCAAAAAGGACAAAGAGACTCCCAAACTTGGATACGCTTCATTATAATCAACACATTCCTTGTTTGAATTCTTCCTTGAATCGCTAACCACATGAAGCATTTTACCTTTAAGGGAATAGAACCAGTCCATACCTTGCTTCTTCCTTGAATCGCCAACCAAATGTGTAGATCAATTAAATGATGATTGTTCTAATTTAATTATTATTATCTTTTGAATATAAATGCCTAGAAAGTTGTTGATTTAAATTTAAAAATGAAATTTTTTGTTTTATTCAGCTTAAACGTATATCAATGTAATAGATTTCGGGGTGCTAAATGTTTTTGAAAAAAGTATATGCGGGGGATGTATCTGATCACCAGTAGATTCCAAATTTTGAAGAAGATTGGGCATGGATTTGGATAGCCGACCTTTGCAATCTTTTTTATGCACCGTCACGGCTCCACCACCATTTCAGGCTTTGTCTCTCTCTGGTACGTACAGTTAACCCGTATTGGTGCCATCACAGGAGTGGCCCCTCCAAGTTCTCTGGATATGGAATGCCTAGGGAGACTACTCATCGAGATCCCACTAGATCAATAGTTTCTCGATAAAAGTACTACTCAAATTTGATTACAAATAGAAGTTCAATAAAAAAAAATTCTGAAATTCTTAAGTTTGAGTTCTCAAGAATGCTACTTAATTGTGAATTTTGTTATTTTTTAACAATTTTATTAAGATGATATCAACCCAAAAAATACGGAGGTTACCAAATGATATAATTAATGGTTGCACGAGTGGCATGATTATGTTCTCTACTAAGATACCAACCTGCCAGGTACTCGGGTACATGAGTTTGCCATTTGTATTATGGATTTCGCACAAGTTCATGAATCCTACTTTCTTCGTCCAAATTGAGAGCTTATAATGAATTTTTGAAGACAGTGGCTAATTATTACATTTATTTGATTTGATTTCCTTGCTGACCTTATCCTCCAACTGGGCCAACTCTGACAGCTTTGGTCTATTCATGATCATAAAGACCTATGCAATAGTAGTGTCCTGGACGTATGTTCTCGTGTCGGTTCTTTTTTTTCGAGGGGTTGGATTGGGGTAATTTTTCAAAAGGGGCTTTATTTTTTCGACAATTCCCTGAATGGGGTTGTCAGGGGATGTTTTTCTTGTCTGGGGTCGAGCCAGAAACCGCTCCAGTAGGAGCGTTTTTCCTTTGCCAAAAACCGCTCCACCGGGAGCGATTTTCCTTTGCCAAAAACCGCTCTACCGGGAGCATTTTTTGTTTTGCCAAAAAACGCTCCCGGTAGAGCGGTTTTGTGTTGTCACTGAAAAAAAAATTAGCTACAGTGAGAAGGGGGAGAAAATCCAAATAAAAGCACACAACGGCTCTTATTCGGAATCGAACCCAACTCCACATTTTTAGATAAGCGCTCAAACCAACCAAACTACGAGAGCTTACTGATTTATAACTTTGTAATAAATAATATATTTCATAGATAAGGGTTCTATGAAATATGTAACATATTATTTTTTAAATAAATACGTATTTGTATAAAATAATATTTTTTAAGTAAAAATGTAAAAATAATATATTTCATAAATACAAATATATTTAATAAATAATATATTATATAAATACAAATATATGTAATATAAATAAATAATAACATATTACATAAATATAGATAATATATTACATAAATACGTATTTATTTAAAAAATAATATATTTCATATATTTATGAAATATATTATTTTTTAAGCTAGAAACTGTTCCATAAGAAGCTTTTTCTTTTTCGACCAAAAATAGCTCCATGGGGATACGTATTTATCTAAAAATAATATATTTATGAAATATTTTTCTTTTTCTTTTTCGACCAGAAACCGCTCCCCATGGAGCGTTTTCTTTTTCGACCAAAAACTGCTCCCCATGGAGCGGTTTCTGGTCGAAAAAAAAGACTTTTTCGACCAAAAACCGCTCCCCATGGAGCGGTTTCTGACTTCTAATCAGACGATTATAATAAAAATCGAGTTTTCTTTTTTTCGACTAGATAAGCGCTCGTGGCCTAATGGACAAGGCGTCTAACTTCTAATTAGACGATTGTGGGTTCAAGTCCCACCGAGCGTGTATTTATTTTTACCAAAATATATATATGGTTTTCAATTTTTATTATAATATCTCTGGATTTTTCCCTCGAAGAAATCAAACTGAAATAAACCTTATAAGTTATAACTGAGTCAACCCCTTTTCCTACTTAGGTGGACATGTATAAACCTTATAAAAAAAAGACCGGAGTCGAAAAAAGAAGAAGTCAGACATTAGTTGAAGCTTGAAGTATGTCGTGTGCCCAGACCTTATTTTCAAAATCCAATTGGAAAGATGGAGTATTAGACATGTTTTGGTAATGATTGGAGTTTAAGATCGTTATCTCGGGTAAATAATTTTCTTCCGATAAATTTTTAAGAAAGCAACTAATGTCTAAGTTCAATACAGAAACCGCTCCATGGGGAGCAGTTTTTGGTCGAAAAAGAAAACGCTCTGTATGGAGCGGTTTCTAGTTTTTTTTTCCGACTGCGGTCCTTTTTTTTCGACCAGAAACCGCTCCATGGGGAGCGGTTTTTGGTCGAAAAAGAAAACGCTCCATGGAGAGCGGTTTCTGGTCGAAAAAGAAAAAGAAAAATATTTCATAAATATATTATTTTTAGATAAATACGTATCTCCATGGAGCTATTTTTGGTCGAAAAAGAAAAAGCTTCTCATGGAGCGGTTTCTAGCTTAAAAAATAATATATTTCATAAATATATGAAATATATTATTTTTTAAATAAATATGTATTTATGTAATATATTATCTATATTTATGTAATATGTTATTATTTATTTATATTACATATATTTGTATTTATATTACATATATTATTTATTAAATAAATTTGTATTTATGAAATATATTATTTTTACATTTTTACTTAAAAAATATTATTTTATACAAATACGTATTTATTTAAAAAATAATATGTTACATATTTCATAGAACCCTTATCTATGAAATATATTATTTATTACAAAGTTATAAATCAGTAAGCTCTCGTAGTTTGGTTGGTTTGAGCGCTTATCTAAAAATGTGGAGGTCCTTGGGTTCGATTTCGAATAAGAGCCGTTGTGTGTTTTTATTTGGATTTTCTCCCCCTTCTCACTGTAGCTAATTTTTTTTTTCAGTGACAACACAAAACCGCTCTACCGGGAGCATTTTTTGGCAAAACAAAAAATGCTCCCGGTAGAGCGGTTTTTGGCAAAGGAAAATCGCTCTCGGTGGAGCGGTTTTTGGCAAAGGAAAAACGCTCCCGTTGGAGCGATTTCTGGCTCGACCCCAGACAAGAAAAACATCCCCTGACAACCCCATTCAGGAAATTGTCGGGGAAATAAATCCCCTTTTGAAAAATTATCCGTTGGATTGGGTGTGCAAGTGAGCCATATTATCTGGAATGCGATGTACCCTTGGACTAAGGAAGACGTGAGTGGGTTGTAATCAGACAGTTGAGATTTAATTGGGCAAGATAATTGGTACATTATGCAACAACAATGGTGCAACATGTAACATACAATGGTGCAACGGCGTTAGACAATGAGACAACACACTTTAAAATAAAATTTTCCAAAATTACCCTTATCGAACCTCAAATATTATAAATTTGTCATCACGCGCGGGTCATATCACATTTGTTATATTAAAGTGGGGATGAAACTTGACTTTCAAAGTGTCGACAATTCCGACGAGGCATGATCAATTTTCGAGCAAATTTTGAATTCCAAATCAGAAAGTAGAGTCGCCAAATTCATCGTCAAATGATTGACTCGATAATGCTTGACCCACTCTGATAGAAGCCTTGAACTTGTGCTCTAGAGATATGATTAATAATCACTTTATTTAAAGTATTATTTTCCCCCACTATATATTGTTAATGGATTCCCGCAAGTACATTTCTAGGAATGCTTAAGAATTCTAGAATTTTTAAGTAACAATTCGTAAAATGCGGCTCAAAAACTATAACACCAATGTCTTATGGAGGAAATGACGAGATGGTGAGGAGATTTAAGGGTAAAAAATACCCATGGTCACTGAACTTTAATAATTTTTTATCCATGGTCACTAATCTATACTAAATTACTTAGGTATGGTCACTCCGGCCACTTTTTTGCCAGAAATCTTCCCGGAAACAAGAAAAATTGGTCCCAGAGATCTTTTCCGGCAAAGTCCGGTCATCTAATTAACGTTCCAACCCCAACCTAATAATCCTAGGATCAATTTTTCTTGTTTCCGTGAAGATTTCTGGCGAAAAAGTGGCCGGGGTGACCTTACCTAAGTAATTTAGTATAGATTAGTGACCATAAAGGGTAAAAAAATAGTTTAGTGACCATGAACAAAAAATTATTAAAGTTTAGTGACCATGAGAGTTTTTTACCTGGAGATTTAATCATATTGAAAATGGCACACAGAGACTTCCTATTTATAGTATCTCAAAGGCCATATAGAATAAGTTCAAAAGGTCATAAGTCATCTCCAAACTATTTCACTTTCCGTTAAAGGTCACCAAATTAAGTTGGAAAGAAAATTTTCATTTCTTATATTTTTTTCCCTTTCTTTCTTTTCATTACGTTTCATTTAATCTATTAATTAAAGGGTAAATTACTCTAAAGCCCCTGGTATTTAGTATATTTTACGCTCGCTCCCCTGTATTCCGGTAATCGATTACGAAACTCCCATAGTTTGGAAAAATTATACATTGGGGCCCCTGAAGCCAGAATCAGAGTTTTTCTCTGGCAAATAGCCATGTGAAAAGTCAGAAATACCCTCCCTTGAAAAGGAAAAAAATATTCTCTCTCCTTTTCATCTTCAACCCTCCTTCATCTCTAAAAAACTAATTAAACACTTAAAATCATCTAATAAATACGCCAAAATATCAACAACACCTGTAATTAAACACATCAAGAACTCGTCCATGAGGCAGAAACTTCATTTTTCTGGGTAGAAATCTTCTGGGTAAATTTCTGTCATACTGGAGGTAGTGAACCCGCCATGAGCTCCTTGAAGCGGGGATCTTTCTCTCGACGGTCTTCGCCTCGCAGCGGAGTTTCTCCTCCTAATCTTCGTCATCGCTCTCATCAGATTTCGTGGGCTCCTCGCAGAGGTAAAGGTCACCATCGCAGACAGGCATGGCTTCTCGCGCTCCAGCTTCTCAATGATGGGGGCCCACCCCAATATAGTCCTCGTCCTCGTCCTCCCCGGTGTCCATATCGGCGGAGTCGAGACCGGCTTGAACACGAGCATCGCGCTCCATCTAGCGATAGCGGACGACCTCACCCTGGAGTCGTCGTCGTCGAACTTGAAGTCGGTGGTCGCCGAGGAGGAGGAGGATGAGAAATGAGCGAGAGGATTCAATTTTGGGGTGAGAATTTGGGAATTAGGGTTGATTATTCTGGGTAGAACAGCCAAGAGGCGAAATTCATATCTCAAATTTGGGGATTAGGGTTCATTATTCTGGGAATTTAGCAACATCGCATCCTTATATTCAGATCTCTAATTATATGTTGAAGTTTGAAATTCTACTGGTCTGAATTTCTTGTTATTGTTTTATTTTTTGTTTTTTGTGTCTTGTGCAATATATATTAGCAACGAGTAACCCAGGTTTCTTACGATTTTTTGGTAGTTTAATTAGATGATTTAAGTGTTTAATGGGTTTTCTTAAGAGATGGAGGGTTGAAGATGAAAAGGGAGTGAGATTTTTTTCTTTTTCAAGTGAGGGTATTTATGTCTTTTTACATGGGCCTTCGCCAGAGAAAAACTCGGATTCCGGCTTCAGGAGTCCCATGGTATAATTTTGCCAAACTTTATGAATTTTTTAATCGATTATCAGAATACAAGAGGGCGAGCGTGAAATATACCAAATACCAGAGGCCTTAGAGTAATTTACCCTTAATTAAATAGTGTCGTTTAGTTTAAGCCAGTTCATAGTTTGAGACCAACAACATATGCCTCTTTATTCAAAGAGATTTGAAGTTTGATTAATTGAGAAAATAATGGTATTATTTCTTCGAGTATATATATATTTTTTCAAAAGAAATAAATAGCTCAGGATCTTACTTAACCGGTAAGTAATGTTAAGTTTTGATAAAATAATTTCTTGCTACGTTATTAGTGCACGGAGCACAAATACCCGTACATAGAGAAAATTAAAGAAATTTAACGTCCCTCGGAAAATCTGGTTCTTGAGATTTGATCAGAACTTATTTATATTTTACTTTTCCGGTAGAAATTTATTTTTACAAATTTGCATCAATAAAAAATGTAAATCTTTGGCCATCAAAAAATTGAGCAAAACCCATTTCAAACAGAAGTTAAACAAAACGTGGGCATCAAGTGAATAGTAAACCCATAAATAAGTACATGGGCCGGTTGATGGGCTTTTGACGTTGACTTCTCAGCATTGAAATCTCAAACTCCGATCCATATCGGAAATTGATGCCACCGCCACCAACTTAACCAAAGGTCCTTCTTTTTTGACGAATGTTTCAAGGGAATTTGCCAATGATATATACTTTTCTGTATGTTTTCCCTCGTAAGAATTTAATTTTTGAAACTACGGATCATCAATCTAAATTCGAACAGGTCTCGAATAGTGACAAAATTTTTATCAAATAAATTTAAATACTCAAGTTAAAACTAGAATAACTTTCATGCGGTTGATTTATGATGTTTTTGTTTAAATTTGATGAATGAAGTAAAGAAACAAAAAATGACAAAAATCTAAGATAAAGTGTATGTTGTATTGTTCTATACTACAGTATATATGTGTGACACATGTACATGATTTAGGCATGGCCTATAGCTGCCGCCTATTGAGACATTATATTCAATAGAGAAGCTCTTGTCTTCATCAAACGCCTAAAGACGCTCTCCAATCTCTTCTCGAGTCCTTCAATGGTAATCTCTAGCTCCTCCAACCTCTCTCGTGCAACTTGCACGTTTTCAATTCCCAATTCACTTAACGAAGCATCCACAAGAGCAATCTCGTTCAGATTCTCTCGTGTTTCTTCACAAACGACGCTCCCCTTGTGCAGAACTTTCAAGACAGATGACCATCTGCTGTTCTTCGCCTTTGGCACTGACAAGTAGGCCAATAGGGTTCGGAAGATGGAACGGGTCACGAGATCAACCTCGCTAAGCACCCGAACAACTTCGGGTAGCGGTTGTTCCTGGTCCTTATTCTCCTTCTGCCTCAGTTCATTGACCAACTTCAAAGCCGTCTTCCTCAACTGCTTCCTGACGCATATAAAGCTCTTCGCGCTAGCTTCAACGCTCGCGTCGTCCTTTCGCCTGCGAAGCGCGGATTGAACTGCACGAACATGTTCCTTGAAATGAAGCATGGAGTCCACCAAGATGCTGCATATGTCAAGCACCTTGTCGGAACCATCCATGGCTCCGTCTAGGCATTTCATCGTATCCTCTCGGGTTGAGGCCAAGTTGAGCACGTCCTCCAGGGAATCGTACAAGCTCTCTAGCCCGGACAGGCCAATGCAGATCGACCCAGATGTGGACGTCGACGAAATTTCCATTCTCTTGAGCTTGCTCAGCTCTTCTTCGAGCCTGACGTTGCTGGGATGTGACTTGGATGGCAAGCTAACCGACCTGACGTGGCACTTGGTAGCCATGTCTGTGTATTCGTATTAGAATTGAGAATTTGTTTCTCTTCTTCTTCTTCTGAAATATTGGAGGGTTGGAAGTTTGATGAGTTGGGTTAGACATGGCAGAGCTCAGTATATATAGGAACAAGGCCAATCACCTCATTGTGGTCACCATGTGGAGCCTGTGGTCTCCCCTTAACGTTCGGTTACTTGTCCCATCTTAGGGTCAATTATTATAACGATATTTTTCGGCCTAATTATATCTTATTTTTATATTTAGTGAATCATTAATTCAAATTGACCTACATTAACAAATCTCATTTTGCTAAGGTTGATATCATATTTGGAGAATATCTAAATTTAAGTAGAGAAAAGTGATTTAAAAAATTGAACAAATATTTTGGGACCGAATTTGGTCCTGGAATAAAGAATCCAGAACCAATCTGCATAGCAAACTATTCAATATATACATAATAAATTATTCGATCATAACTAAGTAGATCATTGGATCATAACTGAGTAAACTATTCGCTAACTGGGTAGACTGGGTAGACCATTGTATCCAATCCCTTTTACCCGGAACGGTCCCGATTTATTCGGGACGGGATAAAAATAGACCATTGGATCATAACTGAGTAAACTATTGGATCGTCCAGGACGGTCTTGGTTGATTTTAATCTTCTGGGACCAAATCCGCTCCCAAATATTTTACACTATTGTATTCTGAATATCTTGCACAACCAAACTAAACGTTGGGTATGGTTTATTTCGTCGTTTTGTGGGGCTTGTCAACCCAAGTTTTGCCTTCCCGTCTGCCACAATTATTACACCGTTCTGCGATCCTTTAATAAAATATGGATATGTCATATTGGTGGGTATGTAGCTTGTCTGGCTTGTCCCAATCGGAAGAACCGAAATTTAACTAAACAAATTGATGCAGATCTAGATCTGTGGATTATATATGGACTCCCCTCGCTGATCACGTAAAATTAATCGGACAACATAATTCGATGTCAGGATTTTATTGCTGCCCACCACCAGGCACCAGCTGGCTGGCTGATACAATAATATGTGCACGAGTGGCTTGCTTTGTCCTTCTCTATGATTAAATTAATGATCATGTTTGTGTTAAACTAGTTTTAATATAATCACAATATATAACTTGATATATGTAGGAATTATTTAAAATTTACTAATTCAATTAATTCGAATTATAACAATTTATGCATAGACCGCCGTAAAACTAATTATTCGGGACCAAACCCGCGAGGTCATGTTACGTTATGAGCCTCGGCACTACCCGCCTCGCGGCAAAATGGACACGTAGGAAGCATTCGTGTGCTACTCGGTGAAGGGCCACGTCTACACCTAATTACTGGTGCGTGACAATCGTAGCTAAAAGTTTATAGCTATCGTGGAGCGACGGTGGTCACCAGAATGCGGAGGATTTAATTATGGAAAGTTTCCAAATGCGACACCGCAGCAAAGTTGCACTGGCATCTTTAATTTTCTCCTCCTCGTTTATACATTTGAGCTTTTCATGGCTGAATTAGGTGATCGTTAGTGGCAACTGGCAAGTGCAGTGCATGACATTTGTAGGAACGCCAATAATTATTATTGGGTATTGGGTAAAAGATGAATACCAATAAGTACTTGTATCAAATAATGAGTGTATTGTTTAATTTTAACTAAGAGGTTTCGTGCTTGAATTCTTATAAATGTTGTTAAAATATTTGTTGAAATTTTTTTAGTTCAACGACACAAGACGTATCATGACTTGACGAAGGTCTAGTGTTCGAAGCCTAACTAGTTGTATAAATTTATCTTTAAAAGAAATTATAGAAAATTATTGTGTGTCATATAGCAGATGTCAACGTACCTTTACCAGATAGATGTGAACATACTTAAATACATTAAAATAGAATTATGCAAAAATGAATAAAAGAAAATATAACACAAAGAAAATAGAGGGAGGGATTAATATCTCAATGTTGCTTGTAGCCCATCAGCGCAAGACATTATAAATATAAATGAGGTCCAAGATTCAAACATTGTCAATATCATAGTATAATAATTTACCGAAAAAAATAAACTTCATGTTTGGGTCTTTCGGGGAAATTTTGGAGTGTCCATACTCATAACGCAACACAAACCCGGATATCAATTACCTTTATTTCCTTTTGAGAAAAGTACACTAAAGTACCCTGTACTTTTAGCGATTATCATTTGGATACTCTGTGGTTTCAAAACCGTAAAAT
Organism: Hypericum androsaemum; assembly: GCA_963995505.1. Lineage (NCBI taxonomy): Eukaryota > Viridiplantae > Streptophyta > Magnoliopsida > Malpighiales > Hypericaceae > Hypericum > Hypericum androsaemum. The sequence goes on from OZ023181.1 coordinate 22,236,981, forward strand.
GGGTCCAACTTATTTTAATTTTTATCACGGACCGGTCCCGAGGTCCGGTTCATGATTTTTTGGACAAACGACGTCGTTTTGACACCTACGTGGAATGCTATGTGGCGGTGATCCGGATTAATCGTTGCTGACGTGGCTATGGATAAATTACCAAAATAGTCCCTTTTAATTTATATTTATTACGAAAAATCTTATCCTCCCCTCTCTAATTCTCTCTCTCTCTCCCCTCCTCCTGGTCTCCTCCTTCTACGACCACCATCTCACTCCTTCACAGGGAAGCATTTTTATCACAACCCGTCTCCAATAACACAAAAAAGAAGCATTTGCAACAACATCAATTTATTTCTCAAGCAAGGAGTTCGATTAGGTTAGGGACGGGTTTGTCGGGGGATTTACAACAATTTTCATCGATTTGATTTGCATCGATTAGGTTAGGGACGGGTTCGTCAGAGGAGCTTATAGTCCCGACGGTGGTGCAAGACCAAGAACCCAGACGTCAGGGGAGCTTTCAGTCCCGATGGCGGTGCAAGACCAAGAACCCAGACGACCACCGCTGCTCCGTTGACGGCGGTGCGAGACCAAGGACTCGTCGAGGACGAAGACGGGTAGACAAAGATGTTTTCTCCGACCAGACAATGAGGCCAAAAAATTTAGGCTAACAAAACAGAGATCGGGAGGACACGAAGGGAGAATCGAGGACGAGATATTAGGAGGGTGGGGAGGCGACGAGGAGATCCACCGAGTCTGGGCGGTTCTGGTGAGGGCGAGGTCGTTAAACCCTGTACGCCTTCCTCCCCTGCGTCCCCTAGCGCCGCCTCTGCCCCTACCAGCTCCTCCTCGTTCATCTCCAGATCCTGGGCTAACCCGGGCTTGTTGTTGATTTGTGTTTTTGGGAGATGGGGGGGGGGGGGGGGGGCGAATGGGAGAAGAAGATGGGTGTGGGCTAAATATGGGGATTTTGGTTTTTTTAAAAGAAAAGAAAAAAATCAGGTACTAACTTGATAATTTATCCACTGCTACATCATCATTAAGTAATCCTAGTCTACGCCACGCTGGCAGTCCACATCGGCTATTAAACGATGCCGTTTGTCCAAAAAATCATGAACCGGACCTCGGGACCGGTCCGTGATAAAAATTGAAATAAGTTGGACCCGTTTTATAATTTTGAAACCACAGGGTACCCAAGTGATAATCGGTGAAACTACAGGGTACTTAAGTGTACTTTTCCCTTTCCTTTATATCGACTTACGATGAAAGTAATTGTGTTATTCTTTTCATATTTTCTTTTTAGCGTATTTACCCAGAAAAATATTATTTTTACCTCACCATTTACCAATAACAGTTTCCTAATGAAATTTGATTTTTATAAGTAGTGTATATATTCACCGTGAGAAAAAAATTACAAATTACACCAAAATTACTAAATAAGAGCAATTAAACGTGATATATTTGTGAAGAAGAACCCAATCAAATTCAAAATTTATCAATAAATCTACAGAAAACTTCAAAATTTATACCTACTAAATTTCTCGAGTGTTATCAATAATAGAGACAGATAAAAAGAGGTAGAAAAAAGGGTAACAAATATTGTATCAAAAAAGTTTCGCATGTATATTTTCATTGTATATCAATTTACATCTCTCGGCGCGATACCCTTCAAATAATTTGGGTAATCGCTCTATTAATTAATAATTAATTACTGGGACAATATATTCAAGATTGAGGCTCTAGTTTTAATCAATCTCCTAAACACACACTCCAAAGAAGTCTCCAAATCTCCAACGATCATCTCCAACACATCCAACCCTCTGCGGATCTTCTCGGAGTCCAAATTGCCCTCACATAAAGCAAAGTCAACTCTCTCCAATTCGTTGACTTTCTGGTGATCCTCACTTGCAACCGATCCTTTGTGCACCAGCTTTGTGACGAGCGACCATTTGCTCTGCCTCGGCTTCGACGCCGGGGATGATAAGAACACCAAGAGGGACTTGAAGACGGAGAAGTTGACAGAGTTGACTTCTCTGAGAACCAAAGTCAACGCCGGGATTTCCTGATCCTGGTTGGTGTCCATTTGTTTCGTTACTGTTTCCGTCAGCTTTTTCACCTCCTTCTTCATCATTTTCCTGAAGGAGGTGTAACTTTTTACGTCGCTTTCCATGGTGGAATCGCCTTTCCGCCTTCTAAGGGAAGATTCGAGAGCACGGATCTGCTCCTTGAATCGGGACAGGAGGTCCCTCGTCATCTCACAGACGTCGAGGAGCTTCATCGACCCGTCTAGGAGCTCGTCGAGGCATCCCTCGTTCTCGAAAGTGGAAAGTTGTTGGACCGAACCCGAGTTGAGTAGGTCTTCCAGGGAGACGTACAAGTCCTCCAATTCTGACAAGCCAACGCTAACTGACCCGGACGTGGACGTGGATGACACCTCCCATGTCTTGAGCCTGTTTAGCCCAGCCTCGATCTTATTGGCCTTCGGATGGGTCCTGGAAGGCAAGCTTATTGATCTAGTGTGATACTTGGTCGCCATTTTGGAGGTTTTTGTTGGATCTTAAGAAAAATGGTTATTGTTTTCTTTTGGATTGAAGGGATTGGGATGGTTTGTTGTGCTTATATAGAGACATCTTTTGGAGGAGACAGAGCTTATATTATACAAGTGACCATGTGAAGCTAATGTGGGCTCCCCTCCTACTTCGGTTTCGCTGTCACGTATTTTGGTCAACAAATCTCTCATAATTTCATTGGCCAATGAACGTAGGAAATGAGCTGTATGCTAATTTGTCAGCTTTTGGGAGGGCTTTTAGTAAAGAGTCACTGGCAAGTTTGCCTCCAATTCTGCCACGTAACTCACGCTCTCTTTTATCAAGAAATAATTTGTTAAAATAAGGTAAAAGTTCAATTTGGTACTTTGTGATTTGATATCATTTTAACAAAGTACTTGTTATTTCATTTTGTTTTTATTGGAAGAAGAGTTTAAGAATTTGGTACAATTTTAGAGTTTGCGACATTGGAATTCAGGTGGATATAAGATGTTTATGAAAATGGGTCGCGGCATAGAATTCAACCAGCAGAATGTCACTCAAGTGTCGTATACAGAAATTTCACTTGTCAATTTGATGTTGTAAATCACACTTATAAAAAGATTGATATTGTAAATCAAAAGGTACTAAATTGAAAGATTCGACATACCCCAAAGCATTAAAATGAGCTAATGGGAGTTGATCCATGTGATAAAAGATTTAAATTTACTTAAAAAAGTATTAATTTCAAGTCTTACAAATATAAAAGATACTAATGAAAGAACCGCCATCGAAATAGAGTTCGTGATGTAGGGAGTATGTGTATTGGCAACCATGAATCAGTTGATTTCACAATATATCAGAAACGGGCTATAGTCTCGTTCTATTAATTTTATGAATACCAGAAGACGATAGAGAATTAGAAAAAACCTTAAATTTTTATTTATCAAATTCAACTACCCAAAATAATAGAAAATTTTCTACTTATAAAAAACCAAAGAAACCTATTACCTATAAATCAAATTGCTAATAGCAAAACTATAGATAAATAATAAATCTAATATCATTCTTTATCGTCATTATTCTCCTCCGATTGGAAAAATTCGTTCTCGAAATTGATGTCGTCGACCAGCTGGAGATCCTCGTAACAATACTAAAATTTGAATACATAAATTTCACCCAAAAAACATTAAAATGAACTTTACCCAACAATAAACACCTAGTGTAGTAGTGTAAGCATCTTATCTGTAATGTCTCTTATTGGAGCGACCTACAACACCACAACGTTAAGAATCGATACTTAATGAGATTAATAAAATGGAGGGAATCTAGAATTGTTAATGTCATGATTAAGGATTTCGAGGTACATCTTGCAAAGGAGGCCTTCTTAATTATTATACTAGTAGTTGCACGAGTGGGTTGTACTCGTAATGTCTCCGATTTTATGTGCTAATGCTTTATTTAACTCCATACTCAACGAAGCTTGTAATGAAATGTGAGTCCTGGTCATCGATTTCCTCGACAATTGTACGAATAACGCGAAGACACATGCACCGGCTATTTCATCGTAACACGTGTACCGCCACTCATAATTAATCGCCTGGCTATTTTATTGCTCTTTGGAGACCTATATGAGATTTCTATTATTAATCTCATGTACGAATTAAATAGGTGTTTTTTTTCCGGTGGTTAAGATAACGTGATTTTGTACCAAGAGAAGAATACAAACCTACTTTTTTCTTTTTTCTTCTTTGAAGGACTAGCACCCATTTTTTTCGGAAGGCGATTATTAGTACGGAAAGAATTATATGCTACCGATTGTAGTAAACTTGTCTGCCGAAATAAATTGAGAAAAAAGTGAATATGTTGTTCTAATTTAATTAAAAATTGAATCTGAGGCATATATTATGTACAAGTGAATGTCTATATGCGTTCATTTAAAGATTAAATATGAGGCATGGAGATATAAAGAATGTCACATTTTGTATTTATGATCTATTTATATTTGAATTAGTCTGGGTTAGATATACATATTTTTACGAGCGAGGAAATCTAGAAAATGTATTATGTTTCGGGAGGAAAAGGACAAAGAAGATGGGGGCCCATTTCATGGGGACGCATGTGGTAATAATGTGGATCGATCCTCCTGCGATTTTAGATTCTGTTGTATTTCAGTTGGCCAACAGTCCGCGACACATTCGTGTTAAATTAATCAAACTACGGTCGCCGTGATCAGAGGATCCATGGCGCTTTAGCGTACATGGAAACCAAGTTCCATGCCGCAGATTGTCGTTTCCATGCCTCCTTAATTGGAGGATGGATTGAGCGGGGATTAAAGAAATCTTGTCCATAGGTGTGGACTAGATTTTGGACCATTAGATTCATTTTTTTAGAAAAATCTTTAAATCTGATGGTCAATAACCAATCAAAGACATTTTTGACTTTTTCAAACAATAAAAGATACCCAATTAATACTCCTTCAAAAAAAAAGATATCAATTAAATACAACCCACCATCTCTCCCACGTCTCTTCCTTTTATTCTTCTTCTTTTTCTCTCTCTCCCTCCTCCATTAAAAATTCCTCACGTCTCTTCCTCTTCTTCTTCTTCTTCTTCTTCTTCTTCTCACCCTCCACCCGCGTCGCTGGGTTGAAGAGCCGACGCTGCCGCTGCTGGACAAGCCGTGCACCACCCCGCGTCGCTGGGTCTAAGTCCGCAAGTCACGTCGTGCCTAGAGAAGTGGACCCGCGTCATCGCCAGAGAGAAAAGGAGCTCCCCGCTCCCGCCCAGCCTTCGCGTAATTTTGGGTTTAGGGATTGAAATGGCATCGGGAGAGAGAAGAAGAAGAAGAGGAAGAGACTCGGTCGCGAATAATGCCGCCGTACTGATATTATAAAAAATTCTGCTTGATTTTAGTCTGTATGATATTGGTTTTAGTCGCTGATGATATTTGTTTGAGTATGTATTAATATTGGTTTTCAGATGTAATGATATTGGTTTGAGTACGTACTGATATTAGTTTTTGTCTATACTGATATTGGTTTTACTCTGTACTGATATTGGTTTGAATCGCTAATAATATTGGCTTGAGTATGTATTGATATTGGTTTGAGTACATCTTGTTATTGATTTGATTACCTATTGATATTGGTTTTAGTACGTATTGACATTTTTTTAGTCTGTACTGATATTGGTTTTCAGACGTAATGATATTGGTTTGAGTACGTACTGATATTGGTTTGAGTACGTAGTGATATTGGTTGGTTTGAGTACGTACTGATATTGGTTTGAGTACGTACTGATATTGGTTTGAGTACGTAGTGATATTGGTTTGAGTACGTAGTGATATTGGTTTGAGTACGTAGTGATATTGGTTTGAGTACCTACTGATATTGGTTTGAGTACGTAATGATATTGGTTTGAGTACGTAATGATATTGGTTTGAGTACGTAATGATATTGGTTTTCTATTGTATTTTCGTTCTTTGGTTTTTTGAGTTTATTTAAAAAATAATAATTTGGTAGGTAATAGAATTTTTGAAATTGACAATAATTTAATGAGAGAGAGAAAGAATCCCTTCTTCTTTCAACGTGAGGTTGGTTTATTTTTTTTAAATCTTTTTAGTCTTTCCATAAAAAATGTGCCATCTAATTTTCCATCTCCCCTTTTGTTTTTATTAGTTTTCCAATTTTACTATTAATTATTTTGTTAATAGCTAGATTGCCACAATCTTCCTTTTAATTCCCAAATTTAGGGATTAGCCTGTCCCTATAGAATCTGCTCCCAATTAATTGCATCTTCTCAACAACAACAAAAATTTTGCATTGCCACTTTTTTTTCCCCTATCGCCTCATTGGCCACAATAAAGAGACCTATACATTGAATTGGCTGTGAATTTCAAGCGCTGCAATTTGATATATGCCATTGTCCGGGATAAAAAGCTGGCAAGAAGCTATCGTGGGATGATATACGATCGGACAATCAGAGACAATGAAATCAATTGGGACATTTTTTTCTTGCCATTATTGTTTTAAAATTTGATTGGTCCGACCGGTTCATCAATTGGGTAGTGACTTGGCACTCACAATGGTCATTTTTATGCCAAAACCTGAAAGCTAGTTAGACTAGTGGTGAATGGCGGTACTTTTTTAAACTAAAAGCAATTCAATTAAAATTTTGGTACTTGTTTGTGCAACCAATTTAGAAAATTTTTAATTAGTTGATATCTAATGTTAAAATATAATTAATAATAAAAATTATAAAAAATAGATTCAATCAATGGTTTAACCGATCAGATCGATGTAAAAAAATAAACCGGTTCATTTTTTAGAACATTAGTTATTATTATATGTGGCTAATCACCAGTCGATTCTCTTGCAAGGACCATATAGTACGGTCGATGTCCTTTGTGGACAAGATATAAGTAACTTTTTTTTAGGAAGAAAAGATATAAATAACTTGCTTATAATACTAATTAGGCAGCATTCCTTAATTGAAATAATCAGGTTATTGAGTAGCTTGTCTGATAAAATTCATGTGACCAAGAGAAATGCATCTTGAAATTATGTCACATGGAAATTACATATACACTCAATGAAATATTTAGATTCTTCATGCCTCCTCTGTCCCCCTCCTTCATGGTCATCTCATGACGGAGCTTTATTTAACTGCGTTATTGTTCAAACCCCAGAAAATGTACTTAAATGACCACCATGTATATATTCCTAAGAAATTATACAATTTGTGCGTTATACAGCTTTTAAATTTTCGGAAAAAGTAAGTAAAGTCAAACCTTAAAAAAAAAATAGTCTATCGTAATAATTCATATTCTTCTAAATTTATTTTTAGAAAAAAAAGTATATGTAAATTAACTCCAAGAATAAGATAGTTCAAAGTACATCAAAATAATTAGAAAATAACAACTAAATATTAAGAGAAGGTTACATGTTGTAATTCAAAACGTACATCTTAAAAAAAGAAAAAAATATATATAAACTTGGGGTTGGTGTGGGTTATGATTAATAGTAAATAGCGAATTTGTTCGCTATTAACTTCGCCGTGCGATTGATTTGTAATGCAATGTTATCGATATAGCTTTTTTACTATTATCACTTTTTTCGATTGGCTTTGCAATTTTAGTTTTTAATGAGGCATCGGATGCAACCCTGGTATCATTTACGAGGGAAGATACCATACGATTAGGGGAAGGGGACGTTACGGGCAGGGAGAGGGTAGTAATCTGTAGATATCTTTAATTTCAGTGCTATTTCCTTTTAATTTTGTTCGTTTAATAAAATTATATTTACCTACCCAAAAAAAATAAAAATAAAAAATATATATATAAACTTGGGCTACAATTGATGGGCTTTCCCCATGGGCTCGCCGTTAGTTATGTAGCATTTTCTCGGGTGATGTGGGCTTGTTGCTTTTGTGCACGATTTTGGTTAAACGAATGGGTTTTCTGGAAATTAGAATATTGAAATTTAACTGAAAAACTGTAAATGAGCCAATGCCAATTACATAATTTACATTACATTAAATATTACTTTTTCTTGAGTACGGAATGTAATATAATTTATGTACCACTAAATTATAAATCTCGAGAATTGCAAAATACATAGATGTGACGTTTTGAGATGTCATCAATTTAGACCGTTTCACAAAAACTGAAACAAATTACACAAGCAAGGCCTGATTTTCAGGAATCGAGGGGAAGGCTCTTGGCGTTCTCCCTCAGAATAAATTTCTGAACTTTCCCGCTGAAATTAACCGGCAATTCTCCGAATCTCACGGCCTTTGGAACCATGTGACCTGGCAACTGGATAGAGCAGAAGTCGATAATCTCCTGAGGAGTAGCATCGCAGCCCTCTTTCAATTCCACAAACGCGTAGGGAACCTCTTCAAAGCCAACATCGTCAGGTTTCCCGACGACAGCAGCATTTAGCACCTTGGGGTTGCTCAACAGGACAGCTTCGACTTCCAACGTACTCGCGATCGTCCCGTCTCGGGCAACGATCGCGTCCTTGGCTCGGTCCTTCATCTGTATGAACCCGTCCGGGTGCCTCACACCGAGGTCTCCTGTGTGGTACCACCCGCCCCTGAATGCTTCGCGGGTTGACTCAGGGTTCTTCAGGTACCCTGACATTAGGGTGTTGCCCCTCAGCATTACTTCCCCGGTTGTTTCCCCGTTGCTCGGCGTGCTCTTCATGGTGATCGGATCTTTCACATCCACCCCTTGGATGAAGACATTGTGTAGGCCTGGAAGGCGGCCAGCTTCTTCCAGGGAACTGCCATTTGTACTGAAATAAGCGTCCGGCCTGTCCTTCCAGGGGCTAACGAGGGCTGGACCGAGCGCCTCGGTCATTCCATAGCCGAGAATTATCCTGAATCCCAAGTCCTTGACCTTGGCAATGACATTAGAGTTCGGCATTGGACCCGCGACAATGACATCCACTCTTCTTGGGATCGGACTTTTGACTACATCCCCCGCTTCAGCGATAAGGTTTAGCAACGCGGGTGGTCCACAAAGGTGAGTCACCCCTTGGAGAAGCACCGAATCAAAGATGAGACGACGGGAGACATTCCTGAGACAGACACTGGTGCCTCCAAGAGCAGCCATTGTCCAAGCCAAACACCATCCGTTACACCGAAACATGTCGACCGTCCACAACAGAACCGGAGGCTGTCTCATCTCGAATCGGAAAATCCCCGCTATGGAATTGAGGTACGCAGCCCTGTGGCTATACACAACCCCCTTCGGATTCCCTGTCGATCCTGAAGTGAAACTCACTGATATTGGATCCAATTCTTCGTCAGGAAACATCGGGACGAATTCGAGTACTCCTTTTTCGATAAGTCCTTCGTAATCCAGGCCATTTGGTGCACAATTACCCGGAATTCGTTTAGATGGATCCTGTTCAGGAATCAGCAGCAGACGAGGTGGTGGCTTGGTGTTGCTGCAACTTTTCCGGGAAATTAGTTCTATCGCCTGGAGACCAACTTTCTCCAATTGGTAGTCCACGAAGAAGAGCTTGGCCTCCAATTCTTCAACTACAGACGCCAACGTGGCTGCATCTGCATTGGTGTTTAGCGCAGAGATGACGGCCCCCGCCATTGGGACTCCGAAATGGAGCTCGTAGAGGGCCGGAACATTGGGGGCCAATACTGCCACCTGAGGATTTATTTTCAAAGTAACACGAGATAGCTCAACTAACTAAGATTTGTAAATATTACTCGGAAATTTTTGTCACCTGACAAAAAATTTAGAACCACTACAATATATCAAAAGTCAAAACGTCAAACTAAGTAGTAAAATGTACTTAAACCAAAAAATAGTTTTTTTTTGTGTGTGTTTGGGCTCTGGACCTAAAAGAGTCTTAGTATAGGTTCGAAGGGGTGTAGGAATTAGGTCTTGGCCCAAACAGAAAGGACTGGGCTCGGAGCCTCAGAAATTGAGGCCAATTAAATGACACGCACAAACACGGGTGGAAGAGACTTCTAATATGGTCCGGGAAAAATTGATTGCTCATTATGAATATTAAAAGTAAAAAAAAATCAGAAAAAGCCTTCCCAAAAGAAAAGCAAGGTTTTGAATAATTCGGTCCGGCGAATCGTCTATTTGGGTGTACCGGGTTTGGGGTTGGTACGCTCACCTTACGGACCACCTGAAACCCGGTCGAATTGAGCGGTTTGATCGATTTTTTGTCTCAGAACGACCGATCTGATCGTATTTTATTCGAAATCAACAACAAACTAATTAATTACAAATTTGATTTTTCCAAATCAAAACAAAATAAACCAAATCAACAAAGAAAAATAGACCAGATATGAAAGAAATAGGTTGAAATATGAATTTTGAAATTTATATTTAGACTATTTAATCTATATATTAATTTAAATTAGTAATAAAATTAAAAAAATAAAGAACAAGTCTAACCGATCGGACTTACCAACTCAGAGGCAAGAGAAATTCCGGGTCGGACTGTGACCGTTTTTTAAAACCTCAAGAAAAAGAGTATAACTTTATTTTTCACCGGCAAACGCGGGGCTATTTTTCAAAAGACTTGGCGGTGTCATTTGTTCCTTTCTTGGAGCACGACTTAGATAAGTCGTTGCCAGTAGGGATTTATTTATATATTTGTACATATGTGCGTATTTCCGCATTATATATTGACGACTTCAAAAGTTGACGTGCGCAAGTCAATCAATTTTTTTACCTAAAGTCTTCTTCACCATGGAGCTAGAATGGAACAGCGAAATAAGTTCTTTTTTATAATTGCGGACCCTGAATAATTTTATTAAACATAAATGATAACTAATTACTGAAAAATGGAATGGTGAAGAAATTGATAATCCTTATGTAAAGAGTGAGTATCAAAAACAATAATGATATATTCATCCCACGGATTCTATAGCTTTCTTGATTGATTAGCTAGAACCATTAATTAAATATTCTTTCGTCAGAAAATTATTCTAAAGTGGTACTCTTTTTTTTTATGATGATCAATAACGAGCTACATGGACAATACAAGTTAAATGACTATAACGATACAATAACTAATTAATTTAAATTTATTAAGCTGAATAGTTTCATTCTCAATTATCTTTGCAATACACTGCAACTGGTTAATCTAAGTGTTGTTTTGTTTTACAAGTAACTCATAAAGCATAAAACAATTAATTTGGAGGAGAAGGGAACTTACGATATCACCCTTGGCAACCTGTAAATGGAGGCTAAGAGCAGAAGCAAGCTTGAGACATCTCTCGTAAGTATTCCTCCACGAGAACCTCGCTCCTCCATAGATTACCGATACTTTGTCTCCATAAACATTGGCCGCTCTCTCTAGAAAGCTCAATGGCGTTAATGCCACATAATTTGCAGAGCAATGGACCAAACCCTCCATAACGTTAATAGCCACCTTAAGAAAAAGAAGAATCTTTCTAGTGGTTTTCACATGTAGGTGTACGTTTCATATGGTAGTACAGAGTCTTCGTGGTCCAGATATTTACTTGACGCCATTGCTTAACAATATAATATATATTTTCGGTTTATACCATTTATTATGGGGATACCTACTACAATGATTAATTCAGATTCGAGTTAGATATAATTTTTGATAAATGAGAAAGTTATATCAACAAGTATTTAACAATGCTATATTCTTAATAATTTGAACACGAATTATTTGTTAAGTTAGAACAACTCTCTCACTATTTGATTTATTAGTTAACATCTTAGGTTATGGTAATTATAACGCACGATTAATTCCAAATACTAGATTTGATAAGTATGATAAATACTATTATTTATACAATGTTTTGCAGTAAATTTTGACCATAAGAACAGATCCACACGGAGATAATAAATGTATGATCTCCTAGTCATGTGCCATTAATGTCGCCTACCAAAACGAGACGGCATGATCTCTTTATATTTAATTCCGGACTGGATTCAGTCCTGAATGTATAAAATACTCCAGGATTGTTCTGAAGATAAACTGGTGCGTCATGTTATGATAGAATAGTTTGTCCAGTTATTATAGAATATTTTACTTAGTTATGATAAATTGGTTTCACAGATCCGTCCCGAAAAAATGAGACTCTGACCGGGATAAAAGAGGTTGGATAAAATGGTTCGTCCAGTTATGATAGAATAGTTCGTCCAGTTATAATGGAATAGTTCGCCCAATTATGATAAAATGGTTTCACAGATAAAAGAAGTTGGATAAAATGATTCGACTAGTTATGATAAAATGGTTGCTCAGTTATGATAAAATGGTTCATTCTTCAGATCGTACTGGATATGTCACTCCAGTACATCCTATTTAATTCAATGGGAGAGATAAAGCCGGAACTGAACTTGCGTTGAAGAAATTAATATATGATGCGACTTACCTTAAAAATTAATATATGATGAGGGCGACTCCTTTATACATGTACAAGGCTTACACGCTAGAAGTTTCCAGGCAATTTTTTCCTTGTTCTTTTTCAGTGGCAACACCTAGAATTTGTTGAAAAATTAAGAGATAAAGACAATTTAGTACCATGTGTTATAGGCTATAGACACTTTGTAATATGTATTTTAAAAATATTCACAATACCATTATGTGTTTTAGTGAATCTAACTTTTTAATTATCATAGCAGATATGACATGCTCAGATGGCAATTACTTGATGACGTAGATAATAAGTAAGTCAAAATAATTTTATAAAACCATGTTAATTTTTTCTCCTTCCCGAAACAAACGATTGGTATTCTTCCTTCCTTCCTACCTTACTTCCTCATTATTTTCTATCCTTTCCAAGCCTAGCCACCTTCACTTCCATCTCCTTCCCTCTTATCGCTAATACCATCACCACCTCTTGAACCAGAATCCTAAAACCCAGATAATATGAGGTGGTGATGGCAGTGACTCAGAAAGTTCAACGGCAGCACAAACTTTGGTTTCAAAGTTAAATGCTGGCTTTTCTCAGAAAAAAGTTGAATGCTGACTAATTAGTTAATGGCACCATATGATACTGGCTACCAGTCGACTTTGGATTTAGGCAACCAATACATAATCTTATACTTGGAATAACTTATATAAGAAATTGGTTATCGATGTTCAATAGTTGTATTTGCTATATATCTAATTTCGTTTTCTAGACTATGGTGAATTGTACTTGGGTGTAAATTATTGTTTGATGGATAAAATTAATTATTTTAAAAAATGGCAGCATATGAGGTGGTGATGGCATTAGCGATAAGAGGGAAGGAGATGGAAGTGAAGAGGTGGCCAGGCTGAGAAGATAGAAAATAATTGTTTGTTTCGGAAAGAAGAAAAAATTAACATGTTTTTTTAATAATTATTTTGGCTTATTTATTATCCATATCATCAAATAATTGTCATGTGAGCATGTCATGTCACTTCTGGCATTTAGAAAGTAAAATTTACTAAAACACATGGTAGTATTGTGGGCATTTTTAAAACACATGGTACAAAATATCTATATCATATAACACAGGATAGTAAATGTCTTTATCCAAAAATTAAATCAAGTTGGTACACAGTGGGCTGGATGGATCGATTAGGTTTATTTTTTATATAAAGATGCATAGATTAGGTTGGTATATGCGTTTCTGTATTACCAGCTGGGACGTTAACATTTTGTACAAAATTATACTATAGGGTTGAGGTCGAGTTCGAATGATTAAAAATATAATAGTATTAAATATTTATTTAAAAAATTTTGTGTTAAATTTTTTTTGGTGAAAATGGAGGAAAAAATCTCCCATATATAAATACAAAAATAAATTACAAGTACAATCTAAAGAAAACGTACTATCCGCAACCGAGCCTCGGTAGCACGGGCAAGCTATGTATATATATATCCGAAGTTAGCGATGGGTAGCCCGGTTTCTTCTACGGCCACATTCTCTGAGCTAAACTTGGAAACATGACAAGAGATTCCAAACTCGAAAATAGACTAATGCCCATAATTAGCGCGTAATTAGTGGTAAACCCACATCATTAAAAATAAACAAAGCCCTTACCCGTGTTCTATACGAGTAATTAACACGCCCTCCGGCTGGTTGGAAGCAGCAACAAAACAGAATTTTTTTTAATATAAGAATGTTTCCCTTGATGATTCCCATGTCCATTTTAAAAGGGTAACCCTAATATTCTTCCTCTTCACCACCACTCACCGTTGATTTGCCCTCTCCTTCTTATCTATATAGCTGAGAAGAGAAGGTTGATCATCAAATAATTATTATAAAACAAAATATTTACCAATACACAAAATTATTACAAGAAGACATGGGATCACAAGACAATGGCCGGCCTCTACCAAAGTTCGGGGAATGGGACGTGAACGATCCGGCCTCTGCGGAGGGGTTCACGGTGATATTCAGCAAGGCGAGGGATGAGAAGAAGGCCAACGCCGGAGCTCCGGCCGGCAGGTCCCAGAAGAGGGGAGACTATGCTAATTCTCCCAGCCAGAAGCCCGTCAACCGATGGCTCTGTTGCATCTTCCCCTAAACCCATTATTAATCATCGATCTCCCCCCAATTCCCCCACTTAATTACTCGTTAATTTGTTTGTTAATTGTCACTCAACCATCTTCGATCTTAATCTGATTGATCCTGCTTCTGGGTTCGTCGTGAATAGATCACACGGCCGGCCAGATTTTTTCGTACGTACACATTTAATCTTAGAGTTATATATTGTTCCTTTTTTTTCTTGGTCTTAATTTTATTATATATGGTGGATGTAATGGAGCTACTACAGTAATAGATCGTCCGTTTCTCGTCTCTTCCTAATTTTGTCGATTACTTGTCGTCAACGGGCCATGTACTATATCTATCCATCAAGATCATAATCTGAAAGGATAATTAACAGTGGAAGGGGTAAATTTTGGTTCGTTAAATTTGTTACCCTGAGTGAATTTTCTTTTGTTATATTTATAATCTTCATGTTCAATTGCATAATTTTACGACTAGAGATTTTTTAATTTAAGTTCCCTTCTCGGTGTCGATTATAATATTTGAGTGTTCCATCCGATGTCATCAACTAGAGATTTTTAATACCGTTGCTTTATGAGAAATGAGGAGGTTGCTTCTTGGTCACGCGACCCACGATGTACGGCCAGAAATTAGGGTGGCCATTAATTCCCCACAGAATACAATTCGAAAGAGAAAGGGGGACGAAACCATTAATTAAATAGAGATTCGGATTGCTTTTCGGCTACGTCAGGGCAAATTATATGAACCTTATGGAAATAAATGAAGGTACTTATGGAAGTAACGCATGCATCCACTAGCAATTTGCAATATATATGTTAGTTGATTTTGGCGTGATTAATGCCACTAATTACTTATGTCATTATAAATTATAATTGGTGTCTTTCGGGATTTACAAATTCTCCGGGTGGTGGTTGTGTTTGCCAACCGAGAGCTCAATTGAGCTGGGAGCTTGATCCCTAATTCCCCACTTATCGCTTTTCTGATTGTTTATTCCGGAGAATTATTTCTATTTATATAATTAATATTTTCGTAAAATTTATGAGCGAGAAAAAGAATGACATATGGTCACCATAAAATTGACACTCGAAAAAATTATAATTATTAAATATACGTCATAATTGTGAAGGATATTTTAAAATTTTCTTTTATTCCGTCAAAGATTCCTGTGAGGTGCCTAATCTACGAAAGCTCCACCGGCTATTAAAAAATGGAGGGAAGTATACTTAAATTATATCTTCTTATCTTTAATCAAATTATTTAAAACTTCTCAATTATTTTTACTTTAATAAAATATTTCGAGTTGATAAAAATTTCTTATTTTTCTGAATTTTAATTAATGCACCATCATCAGATCTAAAATGAGTTATGTTGAGTGAGTGATCACAGGGGAACAATCAGCAACAGATGCACGAAAATTTTATGACGGTCTTTTGATAATTTTATAATTGTTTCAAATATGATGAATTTTGTAAAATTTATTTCATGTCACTTAAATTTTAATAAAAATCAATAAACCAAATATTATCATTATGAACCCGTGATCCGAATCTGAAACGGTCAAGGGCCTTGTGGTTTAACCTGTAACTATTGGGCCTGACCCAGCCCAAGGGAATTCGACAAAACCCGACCCGCCCATTTCCACCCCCAATCCCCTGGCTAAACCCTACTCGAGAGAGAGAGAGAGAGAGAATGGGAAAGCTCTCTCCGTCCGTACGGTCGCTGATACCGGCGGCCTCCGCCACCAGAACCCTCCGGAAGCCTCCTCCGAACTCCCCCGAGCCCCACCATTTCCTCCGGCCCCGGAGACGCCCCAATTCCGAAAATGCCCCTAAACCCCACCAGCCAATACCTTCTCCGCCTGCCCTCTTCAGCTCCCCGAGCCTCCAGGAGGCCAAGCAGCGGTTCACCTCCCTCCTGCGGGCCCCACCCGAAAACCCGGCCCGCTACTTCAACTCCGTCCTCCAGTCCTATGCCTCCGTCTCCGCCGCCGATGACGACACTTTCTCCTTCCTCGCCCACATGATCAGAACCGCGGGCCCCACCTTCTCCCCCAACCTCTCCACCTTCCATTCGCTGCTCTCCCGACCCGTACGCGGACATGACGAGGATGATCCGCCCCGTTACGTTCGGAAGACGCTTAATTTCATGGTCCAGAGTGGGGTCAACCCTACACAGGTTACCGTTGACCTGGCAGTTAGGTCGCTCTGCTCCGTTGACCGCCCTGAGGATGCGGTGTCGCTGGTAAAGGAGATGAATTCGAAGCACGGGGCGAGGCCCGACACGTTTACTTATAATTTCTTGGTCAAGTGTATGTGCAAGACTAGGGCTTTAAGTACGGTTTATGAGTTTATTGATGAGATGAGGGATTGTTGCGATTTGAAGCCGGATTTGGTTACTTACACTATTTTGATTGATAATGTGTGTAATTCAAAGAATCTTAGGGAGGGTTTGATGTTGGTAAGTGCGTTGAAGGATAGCGGGTTTAAGCCGGATTGCTTTGTGTACAATACCATCATGAAGGGTTATTGTAAGCTGGGGAAAGGTGGGGAGGTTGTAAGTGTTTATAAGCAGATGAAGGAGGAAGGGGTGGAGCCCGACTTGGTTACTTATAACACTATGATATACGGTTTGGCCACGACTGGGAGAGTCAAGGAGGGTATCAAGTACTTGAATATAATGGTGGAGTCGGGGTTCGGTCCTGATGCAGTAACATACACTTCGTTGATGAACGGGATGTGTCGTGAAGGGGATGCTCTGGGCGCGATTGTGTTGTTGAAGGAGATGGAGGGTAAAGGGTGCAGTCCCACTTCGTGCACCTATAATACATTGCTTCATGGGTTGTGTAAAGGAAGGTTGTTGGATGATGGGGTTAAGCTGTATCAGTTAATGAAGGAAGGTGGTACTCAGCTTGATACTGCTTCATATGGCGCTCTAGTGAGGGCGCTTTGTAAGGAGGGTAGGGTTGCCAAGGCTTATGAGGTGTTTGATTATGCTGTGGAGAGCAAGAGTTTGACTAGTGTTGCTGCTTATTCAACCTTGGAGAGTTCCCTCAAGTGGCTTAATAAAGCCAGAAAGCAAGGCCTTACCGTCTAATTGGTATGCTTTCTTGTCTCTCTTGGTTGGTTGCTTGTTCTATGAGGCTTGTTACAGCTGTTTGTCACTCTTGGTTGGTTGCTTGTTCGAACATTCAAAATATCTGTTTCTGACATCAGTAATGCTGGTAGCATATCCTATCGGTGTGTGTGCTTAAATCTGGTGTAAATAAAATTTAGGCTTGTCAAGGACCTTTGAGATTGACCATAAATTGTCGAAAATGACTGAAATTAAAGGATACGGAGGGTCCAGGATTCAAAATGATGTTGATATAGGTGGGACTTAAAACCAAGATGCTCATTCTGTGACGCTGAGTTCTGTATTTTGTACAGGAGGCTATTGTGATAGGGTATCCTATGTTGACTCCTTGCGATGCTGAGTTCATTGAACGTTATTTGTTATAGCCAATCTACTTGTTATAGATGAATTATCCTTGCAAGATTTATACAGCTTAGCGTGTTCATGGCATTTCAGTTTCCGTTTTTCAGACTCTGCGTCATAGCTCTTTCTCTACTTCTTGCGCAGAGGGGTGGTTGCAATATGCAAATACTGGAATCAAAGTGCCAGGTTTAGATGCCCGTGCCATTCAGATGTATGCATCAAGGAGTACCCTCTATTTGAGAGGAACTGAGAATTATGAAAAAAACTGGACGGGCGCGGACAGGAGGCATGCAGGAGTGGGTTGGGCCAAAAAGAAACTTAAAAATTCTTGTTGGACTAATTTCTGAACATGGTCCCCGACACAAAACTACTATAAGTTCGAATGCAGTATTAGAAAGCACATTGCTGGTGTACTCGTGATTTTATTACTGAAGCCCCTGGTTAGTTAGTGATGGCCGATGTCTCTCCGCCCGCCGGAGCTACACTGTGACGGAGAGCTTTTACCCCCGCAAGTGACGGTGGGGAATTCGGTCTTAACCCTTGGATCGATGGCCAATGTTACATATGCGGATATCGCCATTAAGGAAATAACTTCTCAGAGACTTTTTTTTAGGAAACCAAGTTCTGATGGGACCGGTGAAGGACCAGATTTGCTCACCTGCAACCAGTTCAGAGCTCTTTGTAAAGACTTTCAGTTTACCTGTAAGAACTTGGAATTATAGAAGCATCAAGAAGTAGGTTGGCCAATTTTGCCAGGAACTTTCTTTTTCATAACTAATACTCGAGATTACAAACTAAATTTCTTACACGTATGTCTCGAATTACTTGAAGTTTGTTTCGAAAGTAGCAATTTCTTTCACTAAATCTCGTTATCTTGTTTATATTTGGAAGGTTTGTTTTACACCTCGTCATTTATGGGCCTGGGATGGCCCATATGGCAGAAAACTGAGATGGCCCACTTTTTGGCCCGTGGGCATTTGAATCTGTATGGGACCAAGTCGCATTACCGAATTTATTCTCAGTATTTAATTAAATACTTGCTATGTCCCCACCGAAAATAATTCAGTGTTAACGTACTTTAATTCTTTTAATATTTTAATTCATATTTTTCTTAACAATAAGAATCAGTATCGTTGAATATTTCAATAACGTACTATACAACAAAATAAAAAAATATCACTTAATCATACCGTTTGATACGGACAACGAGGACTTTGTTATAATATAAACAAAATATATATATCTATACACCAATAGATGGTCGACATTTTTGTTGGCAAATGACCAAGGTGTAAAAATCCTACAGGTGGTTCTTTACCCAAAAAGTGGCACCATTAAATAAACGAATCGATTGCCCAAGATCTTCTCTACCTAAAAGCGTGTGCCAATCATGTTTACGAGGGGAAAACATTTATTTTTGGGGTAAATACTCATAAGTCCCTATGTTTTAACATAATGTACTAATAAGTCCGGTCTTTAATAAATTAGTCCGTATATTTTGAAAAATCAAACTCACTAGTGCCTGAAACCAATTTTTATCTTAACTCAAGTTAAATTGTCGCATGAAATTATCAAAATACCCCTTATACTCACTTTCATACCATTTAGGCATTTACCCCTTCCGGTATCTATTATGTCCTTTGATCGTTTATGTTACAGTTCGCTTTGCTTCGGCTATTGATGATGCTGTACCCACGAGAGCATTCGTGCCAAGGGAAGCACTAGTCGATGTCCAAATCGGGGACATGATAGTCCCAAAGGGTGTATGCGTTTGGACATTCATACACAGGATTATGTCCTGTTCGGGCTCGGGACTCGCCTGTGCCTGGGCAAGCACTTTGCAACTGCCGAGTTAAAGGTTGTGCTCTTTCTCATTGTGTCCAGATTCAGCTTCTCGTTGTCCCCAAATTAAACTTGCGCATGTGTTGTTGAATGCACCCAAGGTATTCGATGAAATGCCTGACACATGATTTCAATTAGAATCATCCCTAATCCACTTCTTCGTTTCGCAAGAAGGGTACTGATCCGTGAAGTTCTTAATTTGTTTTATCGGCTTGCTTCGACTTTTAGGTTTGCCTACTATGTGGTTCACAATTTTGTATCCTTATTAGACGAATAACATAGCACAGCGGAAGCAAAGGGAACTGTAACGGAAATGATCAAAGGAAAGAATAGATATCGGAAGAGATAGATGGTACGAAAGTGAGTATAAAGGATATTTTGATAATTTTATGTGACAATTTGAGTTGGGGTAAAAATTGGTCTCGGGGACCAGTGAGTTCAATTTCTCAAAACTCAGTTACTCAGGGATCAATTTACTAATGATCGGACTTGTTAGTACATTATATCAAAACTTAGGGACTTATAAGTTTTTATCCCTTTATTTTTTCTTTGTGCTTCTGCCATTGTTTTTTTTTTCTGGATTGGATCTAACTAGTTATTATAATATCACGTCAAGAATATCGTAAGAATCAAAACTACCCCGTGAAAATTGATTTGATTCTAATAAACATGCATCTTTGAAAATACACGTGAAGAGGGGCCACCACGTTTCATGTCGGCTCCCCGATGATGTTCGAAAGTAACTTGAAATTCATACGAAATTTTAAATCTTGTGATCAAATGAGTTGTAAGATAGTGTATGCTGTTTGTAAATTGAACATCATTTATTATAGTCTCTTGTAAGATTATGTGGAGAGAATGGAATGAACTTCATTCATGGACCAAGAGGCCAATATATACAATATACACATGTAATCCTAATTACCATAATTACAGTATCTATCTTAAATGTCCTTAAACATATTAGGCAAATACAATATGGACATATACAAAATCTACGCCTGAATAGGAAGCTAGATGTAGGAGTGAGTTCGGTGCGGTTTTGCGGTTTCGGTGTGAAATTTGACACCGAACCACAATTTTTTATTTCGTATAATTCACACCGTGCGGTTTGCGATTTGGGATAAAACTGCGGTTTTCGGTGCGGTGCGATTTTTGTTGCGGTGCGGTTCGGTGCGGTTTTTTCCGCAATATTACTTGGCCCATTTCAGTAGGCCCAATTTGAGAAAAAATTATTTTTTTGATCAAAAATTCCGGCAACAATTAAAAATTCAGCCCACGATATCCATTTCAGTAGGCATTCAACCTGATTTAATCAATAACAAACCCACGAAATTGTTCAACAAATCCAACACATGTTCAACCAAAGTTCTCAGCAGTCACTCACCAGTCATCGGAAGTGGAGGAGAGGCGAGAGAGGGAAGAGGCGAAGGAAAAAAAAATTACGGGGAGAGAGAAGAGAAATGGTTAGGAAGGGGAAAAAATTGGGAAAAAATGACGTATATATATATATAAACGACGTCGTTTAATATAATATTCGGTTTGCGGTTTTGCGGTGCGGTACGAAAAAAAAACCGCAACCGAACCGCAATATGCGGTTTCACACCGAACCGCTTCAACTTTGCTGTTTGGTTTTTTCTCGGTTTACAAAGTGCGGTTTGGTCCGGTTTGCAGTTTATATCAGTTTTTGGCTCACTTCTAGCTAGATGCGGACTGAACGCTGGGACTGTCGCCCGCAAGTTTACTGTCAGTCGCCAGTGACGAGTTACAGAGTTGTGTCTGATTCGGGCACTGGCGTCCGCTTTAAGCCTGGCGCTCGCCAGTCAATTTATCAGCAACTTGCGAAGAAGAAGAAGAAAATCAAACTAACGCTGACCAAGAGCTTTGGTGAGAATATCAGCAAGTTGGAAATGTGTACGAACGTGCGTCAATGCAAGCTCCACCGATTAAACAACATCACGAACAAAATGACAATCAACTTTAATATGTTTCGTCCGCTCATGAAACACATGATTAGTCACAATGTAAATAACAGATTGGCTGTCGCAAAACAAGCGAGCAGGATAAGAATGTGATATGCCAAGATCTCGGAGCAACATGTTTAACCACCGAACTTCACTCAATGTGGCAGCCATGGAGTGGTACTCGGCCTCGGCAAAGGAACGAGCAACAGTCGGTTGTTTCTTAGTCTTCTATGAGATAGGAGACAACCCCAATTGAAAAAAATAGCTAGTCAAGGAAGGCCTAGTAAGAGGACAACCAGCCCAATCTGAATCACAGAAAGCATACAGTTGGAGATCACTATCAGAATGAAGGAAAATTTCTTGACCGGGGCAGCCATTCGAATAATGAACCACACGAAATGTAGCTTTCTAGTGTTCTTGGCGAGGACTTTGCATAAACTGAGATAGAACATGAACATAGTAGCTCAGATCATGTCGAGTGATGACCAGATAAATCCGTCGACTAACCAATCGACGATATGCCTCAGAATCTCAGGTCCCTCAATTAGAGCGAGCTTGTGATTAGGCTCCATAGAAAATGAGGCAGGTTTAGAATGCAACAACCCACAGTCGCTAATGATATCTAGAGCATACTTGCACGGGGAAACAAATATTACATCTGGCCCTCGAGCAGTGCTGAGACCAAAAAGTACTTCAGAACTCTTAAGTCTTTCATATAG
Source organism: Hypericum androsaemum (assembly GCA_963995505.1). Classification (NCBI taxonomy): domain Eukaryota; kingdom Viridiplantae; phylum Streptophyta; class Magnoliopsida; order Malpighiales; family Hypericaceae; genus Hypericum; species Hypericum androsaemum. Next base: position 22,259,496 of record OZ023181.1, read on the forward strand.
AAATAGTGTGATAAATAGCAATTTAGCTAAACAATTGGATCTTCATGACTTTCACCAATAATTAGATCATCGACATAGATCAGCACATACAAGGACACTCCGGCACGAGGCATGGTAAAAAGAGAATAACATGCATAAGACTGGCAAAATCCATACGCCTTTAAGGCCACCGCAAGTTTGGCAAACCAATTCTTCGGAGCCTAACGGAGACCATATAATGACTTGAGAAGGCGGAACACCTTCCCAAGTCCGGGATGAGCGAATCCAGGAGGAATTTTTATATAAACCTCTTCAGCAAGGTCGCCGTACAGAAAAGTATTATGAACATCCATCTGATGTAAGTACCATAATCAAGCCGCAGCAACAGCCAAGAAAGTGTGAACACTCACCATTTTTGCCACAGGTGCAAATGTTTCATTATAGTCCAAACCTTCAGTTTGGCAGACACCTCTAACAACCAGACGAACCTTGTATCGCTCAACGGAATAATCAGAGTAATAGTTGATACGATACACCCATTTGCAGTCAATTGCTTTCTTGCCAGAGGGTAAGGTTTCAATTGTCCAGGTGCCATTGGGCTCAAATGCATCAATTTCTAGTTTTATGGCATCCCTTCAACGAGCATCTTTGATAGCCTCTGCGAAGTGTGCATGTTCGTGTCCTGTGATGTGCAGTAAAATGAGCACTGGAAACATAATTGGCAATGGGGTAAGTGATACCTGAAGACAGCGGACGGCGTGGGGTAGCAGCGGGGGTTTCAGAGAGGCACTGAGCAGCATGAGTAGAAACATGATTGAGAAAAAAAATATGATATTTGACAGGTACCACATGTTGTCGATGTCCCTGACCATGCAGGATAATAGAAGTCGGAGCAGGGTCAATCGGAGGGGCAGGAGAGGCATGGAAATCAACCCCATCCGGACTGTCATGCTCTGGTTCAGTAACATTCATATGTTCAGGAGAGACACTCTCCCTGACATCGATATCCCCATCATGAGCAACTGGCACATCAATATCGGTATTGTCCCCAACCACTACTGGAGTAACAGTCTGCTGGACACCATGAGGAATCAAGGAAAAGGTATCATGGTAAGGAAAACTATCTTTAATGAAGACGACATCACGCGAAACAGAAGTTTTGCTAGTTTTAAGAGCGTGGACCTGCCATCCATTCTTTCTGATACCATGTAAGATTATGTGGAGAGAATGAAGTGACCTTCATTCATGGGCTACGAGGCTAATATATACAAGATACACATGTAACCCTAATTAGCGTAATTACAATAACTGCACTAAATACCCTTAAACATATTAGGCAAATATAATATGGACATACAAATGGGTAAATTACTGTGGTATTTCTCAAATTTGACTAAATCGATGATTTAGTCCCCCGTAATTCAAAATTTATTCTCCCGTCCCCCGTATTTGATTTTATTATACTTTTGGGTCCCTCGCTGATGTCAGCAACTTTTTTTTTTATTTTTGTCATAGAAATGACAAAAATACCCTTACAAAACAAAAAAAGTCATCGTCTCCATCGTCTCTGATCTATCCCTTCACTTCACCACTGTCACCACAGAACTAGAAACCCAGAAAAGCTAGATACATAATAACAGAAGTCGAAACCACCCATTAGAAATTCCCAAATTCCTCTACGTCGCAGAACCCCAACGACGAATCCACGGCATCATCGGAACCACCAAACCCTAAGCAAATTACTTCATCTGAAATCAATTTTCATGGTCACCGAAGAAGAGGCGGAGGCGGGAAGCGAAGAGGCCGTTGGGAGAGGGAGTTGAAGGAGAGGTCCCTTTCCGGCGGGTCTCGGGGGAACAACAACAAAATCTCTGCCGTCGAGCCCTCGGTCACTGGAGAACAAACACTGACTGGAGAACAAACTTCATGGGCTTGTCAAAAGAGGAACCACAACCCGGGGAAGGAGCCGAGACGAAGGCAGCTCTGACGAAAGAGGAACCACAACTTCATGGGCTTGTCAAAAGAGGAACCACAACCAGGGGCGAGAGCCTAACCGCACTTGAAACTGACCAGACCTAGCCTGACACGGCTAGAGGTCGGGAAAGCTAGCGGGCTAGGCGACGATGGTTGAAGCAACGGTGGCTGTGGCCTGGAGATTTGAAGAGGAGGAGAAGCTACCGCGGCTAGGCTTCTTGCTTCTAATTTTTTTTGTAGTAGTAGAAATTTAGAATTGGTGGTTCTTAATCATTATTAATAATCGGTGGAACTTTTTTATGTAGACCACCATTTGCATGTGGAACTTTTTTTATCTTTTAAAAAGTTAATCAGTTTATTAATAATTAGTTGTTCATCGGAGAAGATGATCGAAAGTTGTTGTTCGTCGGAAAAGCTGACCGGAGAAGATGACATCTGGGTTGACAGAGAAGGGTATTTTTGTCATTTCTATGATAAAACTGAAAAAAAGTTATTGATAACGTCTGCGAGGGACCCGAAAGTATAATAAAATCAAATACGGGGGACGAGAAAATAATTTTTGAAATACGGGAGACTAAATCGTCGATTTAGTCAAATCCGAGAGACACCACAGTATTTTCCCTATACAAAATCTACGCCTGAATAGGAAGCTAGATGCGGGCTGAACGCGGGGACTGACGTCCGCCAGTTCACTGTCGATCGTCAGTGACGAATTATAGAGATGTACCAAATTCAGGCACTGGCGTCTGCCGTAAGACTGACGCCTGTCAGTCAGTTCATTCGCCTAATATCCCTGAATCGTATTAAACATTTTAAGGCAATATCAGAGAATATGCAAATATACACGAATGATATTAGTGTACAAAAATGGCGGAGTGGTAGATTTACTTCTCTTGCACTAGTATACACTTTAGAGATAAATGTAGACACAAAGTGTAAGAATTGGCAGCCGCATACTAACGGGGCGCCATCCAAAAGTCACGCTCAAGGTGGTTGGCCTCACATTCATTTCTATTTTGTTTAATTCAAATAATAGGATATCGGCACCCTCGTCCACCGCTTATTGTATGGGCTGAATGGTGCCCAAGTCCCAATCTAATATACGTATACTTGCTACCACGAAAAAAAAAAGATGATTACTCTCAGGACCCCAGGGTATAGTAAAATAGACTCTGAGGATCATGTAGTTTTTCTACTAATTACTGAACTCCTGTAGTTTGGTTATTATTATACACTCGGGTCCCTGTAGCCGGAATCGTCTATTTTTTCGGCGAACTCCCCACCTGAAATGTCTAAAATGCCTATAGGCATCTTCCTCCTTCTCTCTCACATCTTCCTCCTTCGTCCCCTCCTCTCTCTCCCCTCCTCGCCCACTCCCACCGTCTCCCCGGCCGCCCCACCAATCCGCTTCTTCTCCTTCTCCAGCCCCGAAGAAGCCGCGGCAGAGCACCGCCGCCGTAAGCGCCGACTCCGCATCGAACCGCCGCTGGGCTCCCTCCAGCGCACCCAAACCTCATCTCCCCTGCCCAATCCTGAAAACCCGAACGCCCCGAAGCTCTCGAGCCAGTCTCCGCGCTCTCCGGCAAGAGGCTGGACCTGCACAAGAAGATCCTCAAGCTCATCCGCGAGAATGACTTGGAGGAGGCCACCCTGTTTACCAAGCACTCGGTCTACTCGAACTGCCGGCCGATGATTTACACGGTGAACGCTGTCCTGACCGCGCAGATCTGACAGTCTAAGTACGGTGATCTCCTCACCCTCCATCGGTTCAGTAACAGTGCAGGTATTGCCCCTACCGTTGGCACTTACAATTTGTTGTTCCAGACCTATCTCGACTGCGGGAGTGGGCGAGGAGGGGATAGAGAGGAGAGGACGAAGGAGGAAGATGTGAGAGAGAATGAGGAAGATGCCTAGGGGCATTTTAGACATTTCAGGTGGGGAGTTCGCCGAAAAAATAGACGATTCCGGCTACAGGGACCCGAGTGTATAATAATAACCAAACTACAGGGACTCAGTAATTAGTAGGAAAACTACAGAGTCCTCAGAGTCTATTTTACTATACCCTAAAATCCTGAGAGTAATTATCTCAAAAAAAAATACACGTATACTTGCACGTGAAAAATTCATCAACACTACCTTACGATATTTTTTGGTCGGGAATTTTTTTCGAGAACCGGGAATTTTTTTAACGATTGGGTGGTATATCTGATGTTTTCATTTTTGGGAGACTACTGGTACATTTGATTTGACCTTTACATGTGGAATTGTCGGTACAAGGAGGTGAACCACGTGGCTTTTTGGTCATTGAACAACCACAATTAGACAATTATTGGTGCATGGAGAGAAGGAAGCGAAAATGACCATAAGAGATCCGACCGCCAATCTTTTTTTCTACCGTCTCTACAAACAAACACAATTTTTTTAAACGTATTTTGTCCTCGTTCATATGCATCCCAAAAAAAATTTCAGGATGTCATTCATTCTAAGACTATCTCAGGTCATGCGTATTAACGTTAAAATTTTTTTAAGATGTGTGACAGAAAAGAAGATGTATATTATTGATATGAATAGTCAAATCAAATCATAACATATCATTTATGAGATATCACTAATAATTATGTTAGCCAAACTATCACTACTGATCTCTGGATATTAATGCGGACTAATTTAAATTCGAATTGGGTGCAATTTTTTAAAGGTGACAAAAATTATTTCAGTATTTAACATTAATGTATTTCTGGTGATTTTGAATTTGAGACCTCTCAATTAAGCTAAAATAATATTATTTAATTGATTTAAGTGTTTATTGGTTATTAAATGCAATTATTAGTGCACACATGGTGAGAGTGTCTTTTCCCACTCAAGGCCAAGCCATTGTTGCTCTCAAATAATGGGACTGCTTCTCCCTCGAAAAATGGAGGAGACGTCAAAAAAAAATTGTAATGATTGGGAATTACTTTAATGATTGATGCTTCCACTTAAACCACAAAGAATATTGACGTCCGACCAGGAAGGGTCGTAAAATAACGCAACTGTATTGTAATTTGATTCAGTTTTAATCTAAATTATTCGACTCAAGTTGTATATATAAAAATACAATGTTGAAATACGTGGCTACTTTCGTTTGCACAATACATTTCCAGCACGCGGGAGACAATTATTGCTGCCCTCCGTGAGCACCACCATTATATTATACAGTATATAACAATACGGACATTAATGAATTATATATATACTTGCTACTTAACGTTGCTGGTTGCTCCTCCTCTTCTTCTTGACCAAGTTTAGACAAGAGCCACTTCTGAGCCTCAGCTGAAAACGATTCCCAGTAGGTGAAGGTATAATTACGTTGACATTTTTTAAAGGTAAATTTCACTATTAGTTACATCGGACATGACAATTATTGAACTTAGTAACTCCGTCAATTCATACAAAAGACGCCATTAGGCCAAATGCCAGGCAATTCCGTTGGCATTGTAGTGGAGATTGGTGGGTTGTTCATTCTCTTGCCTTGCTGTTGATTTCCACTTTCCTGATTAGATTTGATTGAGCCAGCAGATTATTAATCAGCGAAAATGGCCGTTGCTCGATTGTCCGGTGCACGCTTCCTCGGCGTTACCGGTGAGGCATACGTGGATAGAGAGCCTAGCAAGTGGACAAACAGCAGCATCGCGCGTCGAGGGCGAGGCGCGTTGCAAGTTCGTCGTGCTCGCTATCCGCTGCCCAATGCCAGGTGTAGTTCGAGGTTCAACAATGTAGCAAAGTGTGTGGTGGCCATCAATGAAGCAATGCCTTCAGACGATGGAAGCCTGTAAGCCAGCAAATTTGAGTATGTTGTCTAGTCCTCTTGTTTCTGCAATCTGGTAGCTGAAGTTTTAATTCTGTAGCGGAGCAGAAGGCGTGCTGATAGCCGAACAACCACGCTCGCAGCGCGTTCAGGCCGAGCTTATAATGCTTTCGATTCCAGCAATTGCAGGGCAAGCAATCGAACCAATGGCGCAACTGATGGAGACTGCATATGTTGGCAGATTGGGTGAGCTACACTCCTTTAACACAATGTTTGAGGTTTCGGTTTCGGTTTCGGTTTCGCTGATATTGATGTTGCTGCGTTCTTATTCTCGGAAAAGGGCCATTGGAATTAGCATCATCAGGGGTTTCCATATCCATCTTCAACATCCTGTCCAAGGTGTTCAACATTCCTCTACTCAGTGTCGCAACTTCATTCGTTGCTGAGGAGATGGCCAAGACCGAAGGGGAGTCGACTTCGGGCAAATTACCACAAACAAGCGAGCGCAAGCTGCTCCCTTCGGTCTCTACAGCGTTGTTCTTGGCAGTTGCCATCGGCGTGCTCGAGGCGCTGGCAATGTACTTCGGGTCCGGGATCTTCCTCAACATGATGGGATTGTCATATGTGAGTATAACATGTGATGTGACTGGTGAATTCTGATCATCTGCATTTTTCTTGTCTGATTGTTCGCGGTCTGAATGTATTCAGCTTCTTACAGGGTGACCTCTTTCCGAAATCTCTTCTAATCTTGTGAACAGGATTCGCCAATGCGCATTCCAGCAGAAAGATTCCTGAAACTCAGGGCCGTCGGTGCTCCGGCCGTCGTTCTATACCTCGCCATTCAGGGCATCTTCCGCGGATTCAAGGACACGAGGACTCCTGTCCTGTGCTTAGGTAAACAAATTAGCTTACCTATGTGAGTTCGGAAGGACTCTGATAAGTTGAAAACCGCTGAGGTTTCGCAAGGGGCGGAAATAGATTGCGAAGAGAGCACACATTGTTAATCTTTCCCTTGAATCTGACAAAGCACTTTTGCAGGTATCGGCAATCTGTCGGCTGTTTTTATGTTCCCTGTAATGATGAACTACTTCCAATTGGGTGTGGTCGGAGCTGCAATTTCCACAGTTGTGTCTCAGTACGTAATCTAAGGTTGAAAATGAAAATTCTCATTTGCTTTGTTCTGAGTTCATCGTAAATAAACGAGGCATCTGCATTCGATTATCGGCCAGGTACATTGTGGCTGGTCTGATGATGTGGTATCTTAACAAGAGGACAGTCCTGTCAATCCCCAGTATCCATAGTCTGCAGTTCGGTGGCTACCTAAAATCTGGTAAGCAATATGAACATCCTGAAGTAAGCTAGTCGCAAGCATATCCGATCTGTCACGATTCTATGTCCGATCGGCCCTTTTTGTCAGGTGTTTTTCTCCTTGGGAGGACCCTAGCTGCTGTAATGACAATAACTCTGAGCACATCAATGGCTGCGCGTCAAGGACCGATTGCTATGGCAGCTCATCAGATCTGTTTGCAAGTGTACCTATCCGTGGCCCTCCTCTCGGATGCACAAGCTGCATCGGCTCAGGTAAGGGTTCCGTAAACAGACATCAATCGCGGACCATTCGCAATTCTCGGATCCATTGGTCAACATTTACATGTCTCCCAATTGAACTTTCAGGCCCTTATTGCAAGCTCTGCAGCAAAAGGTGACTACAGAACCGTGAAAGACATTGCTTTCGCTGCTCTAAAGGTAATTATTGTGATCAAGCATCACGCTGCTTCATTTTTCTGGTCTATAACCCTCTGCCATATCACGGGAAATGACTAATTCAGAGTCGGGTTCATGTCAGACGGGATTGTTCACCGGAATTTCCCTAGCCATCCTGTTGGGATCATCGTTCGGCTCTATAGCACGATTGTTCACCAAGGATGCTGAGGTCTTAGCGATCATCGGATCCGGATTAACACTGGTACTGATCTCGGACTTCTGATGTTTCTACTGGTACAATTCATTTGGTGTGCTAAATATGTAAAATTCCCAACAGTTTCTCAGTGCCAGCCAACCAATTACTTCAGTGGCATACATCTTTGATGGCCTGCATTATGGTATGTCCGACTTCCCATATGCAGCATGGGCTACGGTATGTAAAATCCACTCGAGACCTTTTTGTTAAGCTACACGTTTAGCGACTCATCTAACACTACCTTGTTTGTCCCGAATCGTCTAACTCATACACAATTCGTGATAAATTGCAGATGGTAGTTGGGGCAATCTCTTCTGCATTTATCCTGTATGCACCCTCTGTGATCGGACTTTCCGGAGTTTGGCTCGGATTAACTCTTTTTATGTGCTTGCGAACTGTGGCCGGATTTATGAGGTAACCAACCCATTTCGATTTCTATTACACTTTTTGGTGGTCTGAAATTTGATCCGGATTGATCAACTTGCACCAGATTGATGTCGAAAAATGGACCGTGGTGGTTTCTGCATGGGTCTATCAAGAACAACTCGAGACTGGCCGATGTAAGTTGGAAATGTTAAAACTTTAAAATTTACACCACTAATTACTTTTCGGATCCCCACTTGGACCTGTTTACAAAATTAGTAATTTTGATAAATTAACAAGATAACTAAATAACCACTGAAAATAATCTTAATCACTGTCTTGACTTTGGTTCTGTTCTTTGCATCAGGTTGCAGCCTGAAATGAAATGATGAAGCCAAATGAGATCTCATTCTTCTCTAGCTTGTCTCTTTCCGTGTATTCCAAGTAACGTGCTTGGTGTATTTTTTTTTCTTGAAAGGTTTGGTGTATTTAGTTTCATAATCTTGAGTTGCAAAATTCTAGTTTGGTGTATTTTCCATGACAGGGTGTAACCTCATATGAAGGAATTTAACACCCTGCGTTGTAAATCTGTAATTATTTATATTCCCGATGAATAAAAATCTACTTATTAGTGTGTTCGCACCACGCACTATCCCATCGATCATGTTCTTGGTGAAAAAAAAAAATATATATATATATATATATATATATATATATATATACGGCATTGGGTTCTACGATGTACAAATAGTTTGGCCCATGATGTAGCTAAGGCCCGTTATGTTAAATCTCTTGGCCCAATCTTGGCTTTGTAACTATTTCACCCAAGTACCCTTTCCCAATGATTTCAAAATTCCGGTTTGACCGGCGGCCCACCGTTCCTACTCGGGACCAATCCTGGGTTGATTTTGACAAAAAATTGGAGATCAGTTTAACTACTCAAAATTCGGCCGGACCATCTGGCCATACACTTTCAAGTGACCTATTTTCCGAGTGACCCGTCCTTTTCGGATAATGACGAGCGTGTCGAGGTCCTTCAAAATAAACTGATATTTCACGGCTCACTAATCTGTAGCAAGCAAGAAAAGTACCAAGTCAGATCCAAGGACTAACGAATATTCAATTAATCTAACAACGAAAACAAAGAAACTAAAATGGGGGATTTTGTTGTTCGGAAAGAAAACTAAACTAACAAAGGAAAAATAAATATCCATGTAAAACTAATGAGAAACACACGGAACATTCAAGGTCGGAGAGGTAGGTTGATCATCGGATCACAAAAGATAATCTAACACATGTAGCAAGTAGGAATAAATCTCCCGCAACCGCAAATAGATCACTAACATCATCAATCAATTAGTCAAACAACAACTAAATGTTTACCATCTAATAGGCACAATGGCAACTAAAATACAAACTAGCCCTACTTATTCTTAGTTAATTAGTTTGGTAACGACCGTTCCTCGCTGAATTAACCTTGCTCCTAGTTCAATTCCTAATTGCAATCGCTAATCAAGAATCAATGGTCTATCCGTTCTAGAATAAACTCACAAACGCAAATCATTCAAGAACAAAAATAAGCACAAGGAGATAAGCAAATACTACTGAGATAGATTAATAAAACTAAGATCCTCAAGATTAATAAAACTAAGATCCTCACAACCAAAATATAGGTCCCCTCCCTCAAATCTACCTAGAGGATTAGTTCCTCATAGTCGTGACAAAGAAAAAGTAAAATAGGTTATGTTCTCTGGAATAAATAGTTTTTCTAAAATGAGTCTGGAGGGCTATATATAAGTCCTCCTAATTGTAAAAACCTAGGGAAGTCGTTCCCAGTGTCCTCAGCAATGCAGAAACCGAATTTCTAATTTTGGCCCGAATATTCGTCAATAAAATCTGCCAGATCAGTCTTCAGTGTTTTAGCCGTAACTTCCTCTTCCAACCTCTGATTTTTTCGTTCTTTATATTCACGGAAAGAGAAAAGAAAGATCTTCAATTTTCTGTCTAATAGATATCCTCTAATTCGGCTTAAAAATTGACCAAAATATCCTTTTAAGTCAGCTGTCCCTGCTAGACTCCTTCTTCAAGTATAATTTCTTTTCAAATTTTCCTCATTTTCCTACAATTTAGAACTCATTAGCACTCAAACTTGCATGACACTCGGGACTCCACTCTTAGATATGAATAGGCCAATTTATAACTTTTCATTGCTCTGATTGTACACCTATAACGATCCTCAAGCTCCATCCTAGTTAGGCCGGAGGCAACATCAACTCCAATTGTTTACCTGACTATTGCTCTTCCACCAGCATTCATTCACATTCCACATTCCACATTTCAATTTTCCTTCCTTCCTTTCCCATTCCTTTCAAACAATTTTTTTTCACAACTTAGAAGTGCAGCAAGTTTCATATACGCCACTTGGTTAATCCTCACACAAGTCAGCTTATGATACATGCGGGAGTTGGTTACTACAGCCATGCCCCCCGAATTCTCTCAAGTGTTATATTAGTCTTGTACAATAGTGGTTGTTTAATCCAATTATGAGATTTTTGAAAACAAAAAATTACTTCTCGATATGTGCTTTATCCTATCCTTGCTAATTTCATCTTGGCATGAGCTTTCCTAAGGATATTAAGTTGCTAAAGAGTCTAAAATTTAAGGTTGCAAGTTCAAGCAGGTGGTTGACTCGACACGCAAAATACACTAAACATTTTAACTAAACATCCTCACACTTAGAAAATAACATGTCCTCGTGGTGTAGGTTGACCTAAAAAAAAATAAAACAAAACACACATGACATAACAAGACAAAAGAAATAAAAATAAACTGAAACATATGAGTTTAGGGTTGAGGGTCTCCCTCCGGTGATGCGTCTCTTGCTGGAAGAGGTGGTAGCTCGCATCCAGAATTCGTTGTCATCTCGGATAAGGAATGAAGCTTTGTATATGTCACGAAGGTCGGCTTGATTTGTGGGTGCAACTTTGTTCTTCTTTGGAGGCATGGTGAAAATTTCTGTCCAAAAATAAATAAATAAATAATAACAATGAAGCTAGAATGACGAGAAAATGTTGTTGTTCCTGTTTAAAAAAAATTGATCAGTTAACATTAAGCATAACAGGATATGAAATATATATAATGGACGAAGAGAATATTGGAGAGAAGGAGAGTTCAAATTCGATTTCCAATCTGTAGGAGTCCAATTAGGACCAAGTGTCATGGGCGCAGAAATCGGAGAGATAAATTGTTGGGCTGAAAATTATTGGTTTGGACTTTTAATCAGCGGCTGGGTTGTCGCGGGAAGGGCTTGAGCTTTAAATATTATGTTCACGTCGTGGAGGTCAGGTGCTTGTCGGGGCGAGAAGGGTCAAAGTGCCTCGGGTTTTTCTGTCCAATTCGTAGCGGGATTGTCTGTTCACCACGAGGACAATTGCAGATTCGTCCGTCCCGTACAATTCCCTTATAAGCTTCCAAATCTTCTGTTCATATCGTGGCCAGAATGGCTGTTCGACTAGACTTTTTCAAAAAAAAATTTCTCCAAAAATTGAAAAAAGATTAGACCCAAGTAAGGATTCTGTGATAAAAAAAGAAAAATTATGCTCAGGTCCCTTTAGTTTGGCATCCCTTCTTCTGGGGTCCCTGCTTTTTTGAAATCGTTCCTGACGTCCCCGAAGTTTGGTTTTATCAACTCTCGGGTCCCTGACAGTTCTTTTTTCATTTTTGGTCATGAAAATGACCAAAATACCCTTAAACAAAAAATAAAAAAATTATATTCTTCAACCTTTGAAAAAAAATACCAACCACCAAAAACCAAGATCAAACTAACTAAAATCAAGAACACAACCAAGAACATCAAGAACAACCAAAACTAGCTCCAACACCAAACCCTAACCGTAACCGGCACCTCCCCCCCGTCCCCATCTTCCTTCACCCCCGCCCTCGACGAGGACGAAGACTCCTCCATCTCCTTTTCTGATCATTTCTCCGGTCACTGTCTGGTATATTTTCGGCGACCACTGATGAGTGTCAAAACACTCTATCATCTATGTATGTTTTAGTGTTGATTTTCTATTGTTTCTAGTGTTTTTGTGTGTTTTATATCGTCGTATTGTTATTTATTGTTCTTTGAACGTTTTAGTGTAGTTATCGTGATTTTCATTAAGTTTTATTCTTGTTTATTTCAAGGAGGCTTTGTGGTGATGCGGGGAGGATATTGGTGTACTTTGGAGCACGTCAACGATGATCGGATCAGCCTTGAAGAATGATGCACGATCAGGAAGGCGACGACATTGGGCAGATTGACCCCAAGCAACTCAAATGAAGATAACTTTTTCATACGAAGTCCAATGGAGACGAGTGAGGCAGTTCTAGAAAGAAGACATCCGGAGCTACAACTTTATCTTTATGGTATTCTTCAAATTCGAAGTCTAAGAGGGTCAAAAATGCGCATGAATTCAAGCTTCAAATCTGAGGACTCGCCTGACCGAAATCGGCCAAAATTTTGGGACCATTCCGGAATTTTCCATGACGTTTCTTGGCTGCCATCCCACCACTTTTTGGCTGGAATTCCACTACCAAACTCTCTATACTCCACTACCTTCCATTGTCTCCCACTACCTTACATTGTCTCCCACTATCTCCCTTTTTTCCACTCTTCCATACTCCACTTCCATCTTCCAACAACTCTGCACTAACCTCTCTTCCTCCCTCCTGGACCAAAAACGTGGCTCACCATTGAAGAGGAGAGGAAGAAAAACGTGGCTCACCATTGAAGAGGAGAAGAAAAAATCTGTGGCTGCCAACCTTCTTCTTCCTGGACCAATTCCGTGGCTGATGAGAAGAGAAGGAGAGGAGGAAAAACGTGGCCAAGTGTAGAAGCTAGGAGAGGAAGCCATTGTTGAAGCTTGTGTAGGGAACTTGAAGGAAGAAGATTGGAAGCTTGAAGACCATTTTGAGCTTTCTCTTACTCTCTCTTTTAATGTTCTTGCTTTGCTTGCTTTGTTCAATGGATTTGTTGAGTTGTATGATGAACATGTGTGAGTAGTTCATTTGTGGGTTAGGTGCCTTGATGGCATCTACCTAGCCAATGGTTTTGTGGGGTTAATATGTTAAGGTTTATGAATTAGTTAATGAGTTTATTACTTAATCTTGCTTGATCACCTTGATTATAAACTAAGTTAATGCTAATCACCGAGAGGGTTAGGATTAACGGACCATTTAACTAGTTAACTAGTTGCCTATTGTTGAGGGATCACCTTAGGTGACTAGTTGTCCAAGGGATGATGATTATAGTTGGTGAGTAGTTGGATTAGTTGGCTAATTAGTCGCGGGAGCGCGGTTGGTTCATCTAAGCCTAATTAACTATTGATTTAGACTAATTAGTCGCAGGAGTGTTGATTAGTTGCTTAAGGAACATCCGGACCATAACACGAACTTAATAAACCCCATATGCCATTTGGTTATTTAGTTGTCATTGGCATCAAGCCCACTATTTCCTTTATTGTTTAAATCTTCTTATAATTTAGTCGTAGTAGTAACCAACCCGTGTTTGGAATTGACACCTCCATTTCTTATTGTCCTAAACTAGTGGTAAAGTCGAATTTGTGGCCTAGCTTAGTCCTTGTGGGACGACAATCCCGTACTTACTCTTTATTGCAAGAGGGGTGAAAATCCTTCCTTTCAACCACCAAAATCAGGCAAACAACAAAACCAAAACCAACTGATTCATCCCACTGCTTCCGATTTCGAACAACCTTATAAGCTTCCGACGAAAGCTTTCGATTTCGAACAACCCTACACGCTTCCGGCGAAAAAAAACCTACAAGGTTCCGGCTGAAGCTTCCAAAATCTAGAAATTAAAATATAAGTCAGACGGTAGGGAACATATTTGATAAGGCTTCCGATGACAATCCCAAAATCTACTGTTTCTTAGATATCTTGAAACAAAAAAATAGAGAGAACCCACAAGCCACCTCTGATGATGGCCCGAGACAAGCCGCCTTCGACCGTAGGGGGAACATATTTGATCTGAATTTTGTTCGTAAAGCAACCCGGGACCAGCCGCCACCAATGACAGTCCGGTTCTCTTTACCCATAGGGTTGCCTTCATCTCCTTGACTGTAATCGATTTGGGTTCCTCGATGGAGGGTGGGAGAAGATAAAAGAAAAAAGAAACAGAGGGGAGAGTCTTCGTCGATGGAGGAGTCATTTTTGGTGTTTGGCTAATTTTGGTGGTCGCCGGTGGAGGTCCAGGGATAGATCTAAAGTTGAAGAAGTGGGTCCACGGGGAGGTAGGAGTCTTCATCGTCGTCGAGGGCGGGGGTGAAGGAAGATGGGGACGGGAGGGAGGTGCCGATTACAGTTAGGGTTTGGTGTTGGAGCTAGTTTTGGTTGTTCTTGATGTTCTTGGTCGTGTTCTTGATTTTAGTTAGTTTGATCTTGATTTTGGGTTGGTTTTTGGTGGTTGGTATTTTTGTTCAAAGGTTGAAGAAGATAATTTTTTGTTTTTTGTTTAAAGGTATTTTGGTCATTTCCATGACCAAAAATAAAAAAAAGAGATGTCAGGGACTCGAGAGTTGATAAAACTAAACTTCGGGGACGTCAGGAATAATTTTAGAAATGCAGGAACCCCAGAGGGAGGGACGCTAAACTACAAGGACCTGAACATAATTTTCTCTAAAAAAATATATAAATCTAGTAAACTAATTAAAATCTAAGAAAGAAAAAAAATAAATTGGGTTGCCTCCCAATAAGCGCTAATTTAACTTCATTAGTTAGACGCCTGTTTAAACTTTTAACCGGGATTAAATATGTAATTTTGGTCCCGAATCTTCATCTTAACTCTCAAAAGTTGTATGCTCTTCCTATTCACTTTTGGTGCTTTGCCATCCTCCTCAACCACATCAAGTACGTACACGTACTCAAACTGATACGAAAACATGCTATCTATACAGGGCCCACCAACTTTAACTTCGAACTTCAATTGTTGTAATTTTGTTGGTGTCACCATAAGTAGCATGATCACTGGTGGTTCTTCAATGAGCTGCGGCACAATCATCACCTCACATTCATTTTGTTCCTCTTCTTCAGGGTCCACCACTTTCTCTTTGCGTTGTATCTCCACCTTTATTTCTTCCACTTTGAGCTCTTGGCACTCCGCGTTCTGACGGCTTGCTTTAATCTCTCTTATATCAGCTACAAGTTGGGATATGTGCTCTTCAATATTTTTTATGCTCGCCTGAGTTTGGTTGGCGAGATTCTGAATGCTTTGGTTAGTATTTTGAATACTTTGGTTGGTGGTGATGGCCAAGGTCCTAATAAGATCTTCCAATGAGGAGTTGGATGCTTGTTGTGGACGTGCTTGATAAGTATAAGCATAAGGATCATAATTCCCTTGAAATCGATCTCCATAGTACTCCACAGGATAGTTAATCCATCCATCACAATCAGGTTCAAGCGTAGAAGTTGGTGGACCTGCAAATGAAGCTCTATTGAACATAATAGGTTAGATCAATCAAGTAATACGTTTACCTCCCCTGTAACGGCGCCAAATTTTGACGAGCGCGTCGAGGCCCTTCAAAATAAATCGATATTTCACGGCTCACTAATCTGTAGCAAGCAAGAAAAGTACCGAGTCAGATCCAAGGAGGAACGAATATTCAATTAATCTAACAACGAAAACAAAGAAACTAAAATGGGGGATTTTGTTGTTCGGAAAGAAAATTAAACTAACAAAGAGAAAATAAATATCTATGTAAAACTAATGAGAAACACACGGTAAATTCAAGGTCGGAGAGGTAGGTTGATCATCAGATCACAAAAGATAATCTAACACATGTAGCAAGTAGGGGTAAATCTCCCGCAACCGCAAATAGATCACTAACATCATCAATCAATTAGTCAAACAACAACTAAATGTTTACCATCTAATAGGCACAATGGCAACTAAAAGACAATAGCATTAAGCACTGGATGTTCATACTCCTAGCGATTATACTCAAAACCTTGGTATGTACAAACTAGCCCTACTTGTTCTTAGTTAATTAGTTTGGTAACGACCGTTCCTCGCTGAATTAACCTTGCTCCTAGTTCAATTCCTAACTGCAATCGCTAATCAAGAATCAATGGCCTATCAGTTCTAGAATAAACTCACAAACGCAAATCATTCAAGAACAAAAATAAGCACAAGGAGATAAGTAAATACTACTGAGATAGATTAATAAAACCAAGATCCTCACAACCAAAACATGGGTCCCCTCCCTCAAATCTACCTAGAGGATTAGTTCCTCATAGTCGTGACAAAGACAAAGTAAAATATGTTATGTTCTCTGGAATAAATAGTTTTTCTAAAATGAGTCTGGAGGGTTATATATAAGTCCTCATAATTGTAAAAACCTAGGAAAGTTGTTCCCAGTGTCCTCAGCAATGCAGAAACCGAATTTCTAATTTTGCCCCAAATATTCGTCAATAAAATTTGCTAGATCAGTCTTCAGTATTTTGGCCGTAACTTCCTCTTCCGACATCCGAGTTTTGCGTTCCTTATATCTACGGAAAGAGGAAAGAAAGATCTTCAATTGTCTGTCTAATAGATATTCTCTAATTCAGCTTATAATTTGACCAAAATACCCTTCCAAGTTAGCTGTGCCTGCTGGACTCCTTCTTCAAGTATAATTTCTTTCCAAATTTGCCTCCTTTTCCTACAATTTAGCACAAAGAACTCAAAAACTCAAATGTTTACTTAAACGATACTAAAATAAAGACAAACGTGCAAAACTGACTCAAAATTCTATGCGTTTAATGCGTGTTTTAGACACACATCAGATAATGAAAAAATATTTTTAATTTTATTTGATTTAATTTATAATTTTTTCAGGTAAATTTTTATACCGTGATACAGCCAAAGTTTGAACTTTGGACCTCCTAAATATTTACGACATATTGTGCCATTGAGCAAGAATTCCTTGGACATTTTATTTAGAACTAACATCTTTACTTCCACACTCGTAGGGTGTACATCATCTTTGGATCATAAATAAATTTATCTTTTTAGCAATTTTCGATAAAATGTCAACTAAGTCAAGCAAATTTGAGTAATATGTCAAATATGAACTTATTTGATATATAATTATTTTTATACTAAATTAAAAAAAAATTCTTATTATTTAATAATTATTTTTTTAATGAAATTTTTTAATGATTATTAGTATAAAAGGAAAAAGTCATGGTCCAACGAGCGAATTCCAATAGATTTATTGGATGTACAGTCCCGTTGGTGTAGGTGAACTAGAAAATTGAAGATTTTTGGATCAACTTCCAGTTTGGTTTAAAAAACATTGCCCTTTTCTACTTTATAAGGAAATTAACAATCCCAATTTCATATTCAAGTGAGATAGAATCGATATTGTATCAAATTTTAAGATAATTATGTTTTTTTTAAACCGCCCGCCTTTTTCTTCTTTTTTTGAAGAAGATAATTATGTATTGGTTCCTTTCGAGGGGAGTGGATTGGGTACGGAGTGAAGAAATTACTCTAAACGATTTGGAGTGAAGAAATTACTCCGAACGATTTGGAGTGAAGGGGGGCTCGCGCTGGCAAACACAGTTATGTCATAATGGCATGTGTATTTGTGACAGCGGCAAGTCCCGTTTATGATAATGGCGCGCGCGACTTTTTTCATTTTGGTCCCCATATTTTAGCATTTTTGCAAAAAAAGTCATACTGGCATACGCAATTATGTGATACTGGCATGTACTGTTATGTGATACTGGCATGCACAGTTATGTCATAATGGCATTTATTTCAGGAATGTGTTTGCGCGTGGTTTTTTTTATTTTGGTCCCCGTATTTTTGTATTTTTGCAAAAAAGCCCCTGCGTGTCTTCATTCCGAACGGTTCAGAATCTGGGCATTCCGTACCCAATCCATACCCCTTCCGGGACAGGCAACCATTTTGACTGGACGAAAAGATGCAAAAGAAGCCGGCCGTTTTATTAATTATTAGTTAAATTGAGCAATTACATTATCCCCTTGTTAACGTTAGCTAACGAGTCCCTAACTCCCAAAGTGAAAGCTACTTTCTTCCAGAGAGAAAAAAAACTAACTTGAAGAACTACCAAGTACTAACCACCCGCCATGTCCAAGCTCAAATCCAACTCGCCACCTTCTCAAACCCAATGGCCCACCCCAACTCTCCTCCTCCTCTTCTTCTTCGTCCCCGTCTCGTTGGCTCTCCTCGTCTACCACCTCGACTCCTTCGACCCGGCTCCTCTCCCGATCCCCCCCAAGTCAACCCTTCCCCCGTTGACCGCCCAGTTGAAGAACGACCACGTGCTTAGTGGCTCCGAGTTCGTGGGGTCCGGGAAGCTGGTGGGTCCCGAGGACATCGCCTACGATGGGGCGGCCGGGGTTATGTACACCACGTGCGTCGACGGCTGGGTCAAGCGGGTCACGGTCAACGACTTGGTCGTCAAGGATTGGGTCCATACCGGCGGGAGGCCGCTCGGGGTTGCGTTAGGACAACAGGGTGAAGTTATTGTCGCCGATGCTTACAAGGTCAGTACGTAGACTTTTTTTCCAAAATTTCTTGTATCGAACTAATTAATCTCGAATCCAACGATACCATAGAGTAAACAAATGTGTACTTACAATTTTTAATATTGATGTATTTTTATAAAGCAAATTCAAAAATTTTAATATTGATCTATAATATAGAGGTTAGTTGGATCACCGGATCAAACCTGAAATTATAATTAATATGTTATAATTTTTGTACCTATGCATTGGGCTATGTTAGACTTGTTTATTACGTTATGGTTTTGAATTTGATCATGTAGCATGTTGTACTCGCACATGACACGTTTTCGGGTTTTGGACGTATTTTGGACAGGGATTGTTGAGGATAAGCAGCGAGGGAGAGATAGAGTCGCTGACCGACGAGGCAGAAGGGGTGAAGTTCAAGTTCACGGACGGCGTGGACATAGCCAAAGATGGGACCATATACTTCACGGACGCCTCCTACAAGTACCATTTCAGTGACTACATATGGGACGTCCTCGAGGGGAGACCTCACGGTCGCCTGATGAGCTTCGACCCCGTGACCAGGACGACCCGAGTCCTGGTTCGCGATCTCTACTTCGCGAACGGGGTCGCTGTCTCTCCAGATCAAAACTACGTCGTCTTCTGCGAATCACCCCTGTAACTAAGCTGTTCTTGATCATTTGGGTTTTGCTTAAACTTGTTGGTTTAGTAAGTGAGAGCTGCAAATTTGACGAGAGCTATTGGTTGCTTGCAGTGCAAGGTGCAGAAAATACTATATAGATGGGGAGGAGAAGGGGACGACCGAGAAGTTTGTAGACAACTTGTTTGGTGCACCGGACAACATCCGCTACGACGGGAACGGACATTATTTGATTGCATATTCCTCGGTAAGGAAACTCGAGGACCACAAATGACGACAAAACTCCCTCAACAAAGAACGTTGCATCCTCTCTGCAGTTGATCTACAGACTTGCAGGAAACTTTCTCGAATCTTAACACTTAGAATCTGTGTGACAGGAGATTACATTTCTGTGGGATGCGGTGCTACGATATCCCGTGGTCCGAAAGATTTTGGCAATAATCACCAAGCACATTGGCGCCTTACATGCATATAAGAACGGGGGAGTGCTAGTGGTGGATCTGGAGGGAAATCTTGTTGCTCATTATTACGATCCGGCGTTGAACTTGATCTCCACAGGGGTCATAATTGGAGACCATCTCTACATGGGTTCCATTGGTTATCCGCACATTATCCGCCTTGACCTCTCCAAGCACCCTGCAACTCCCGTTGCATGAGCCACTGCACGATTTAGATCCTGAAAAATCTTTGTTCCTGTGTTGTACTTGCTTCTGTTATGCAACCTATGCACTATCTGCAGACAAGATTCTTGCGGGACATCGATGTAAACCCGTCTCATTAGACAATGATGGTGCGGGTTTCCAGATCCTACTGTCGAGATTCATACATGGAATTTGCTGATCTTTGCTTATAAGTGCGAAAAATTTACCAATTCGTTGAATATGGATAGTATCAGAGTATTTGTTTCATCGCATGTTGGTGAAACCGTCATTTGACACAGGATTACTGATATAATCACAAGTGGGAATCAACTATGCATAATCTTGGAAGCACTGGTTTTAGAATGTAATTGCCCTGCCTCGTCATCCTTGGCTGATGGCGTGGGAGTGGGAGGATAACGTTGATTTTTGTGTTTGTCCAGATGCCCTACCTACCTACCATTTTTTAGCTGAAACATTGTCGGATCGTTAGATCTTATTCATAAACGATTATTCGATAATTTGATGCGTACCTACAATTACTTGTTATGAGATCCATGTATTACTAGGAACTATTAGTTAAAAAAATAAAATAGAACAAGTTCACAAATTACTGAAAATTTGAAAACGACAAGGATTATTAAATAGCCACCGAAAATAATCTTAATATCACTGTCTTGGCTTTGGTTCTGTTCTTTGTATCAGGTTGTAGCTTGAAATGGGATGATGAAGCCAAATGAGATCTCATTCTTCTCTAGCTCGTCTCTTTCCGTGTCTTCCAAGTTACGTGCTTGGTGTATTTAGTTTCATAATCTTGAGTTGCTAAATTCTAGTTTGTTCGCACCACGCACTATTCCATCGATCATGTTCTTGGTGAAATACGGCATGCATTGGGTTCAAATAGTTTAGCCCATGATGTAGCTAGGGCCCGTTATGTTATATCTCTTGGCCCAATCTTGGCTTTGTAACTATTTAACCCAAGTACCCCTTTCCTACTCTATAACAAAGTTTTAAGGGAAAAGTTCACTTTCGTACCCTGTGGTATCGACCAAAATTACTTTAGTACCCTGTGGTAAAAAATCGATCAATCGAGTCATACTTATTCCAATTAACATCAAAAAGGGCCTCGGGCAGCTGCCCGGAGCTGCCCGAACCTACCCGCCCGCTGCCCGGGCCACGTGGCCAGCCACGTCACCAATTTTGGAGGAGGAGGAGGACGCGGGGAGGAGGAGGACGCGGGGAGGAGGAGGAGGAGGAGGAGGAGAGGAGGAGGAGGAGGAGGGGGACGCGGGGAGGAGGAGGAGGAGGAGGAGGAGGAGGAGGCGGAGGAGGAGGAGAGGAGCCCTAAATTGTTAAACTTGTTTACTTTATTATAGTAAGATGATGGTTTTGAATTTAATCTAGTAGCATGTTGTACTCGCACGTAACACTTTTCCAGTTTTGGATGCATTTTGGACAGGGGTTGTTGAGGATAAGCAGCGAGGGAGAGATAGAGTTGCTGACCGACGAGGCAGAAGGGGTCAAGTTCAAGCTCACGGACGGCGTGGACATAGCCAAAGGTGGGACCATATACTTCACGGACGCCTCCTACAAGTACCATCTCAGTGACTTCATCTGGGAGGTCCTCGAGGGGAGGCCTCACGGTCGCCTGATGAGCTTCGACCCCGTGACCAGGACGACCCAAGTCCTGGTTCGCGATCTCTACTTTGCGAACGGGGTCGCTGTCTCTCCGGATCAAAAATACGTCGTCTTCTGCGAAACACCCCTGTAATTGGCTTTGCTTAAACTTCTTGGCTTAGTTATTGAGAGCTGCAAATTTGACGAGAGATATTGGTTGCTTGCAGTACAAGGTGCAGAAAATACTGTATAGATGGGGAGAAGAAGGGGACGACCGAGAAGTTTGTAGACAACTTGTTTGGTGCACCGGACAACATCCACTACGACGGGCACGGACATTATTTGATTGCATCCACGGTGAGCTTTTCTTTCTTTCCGTTTCTCTTTTAAAGAAACTCGAGGGCCACAAACGACGATAAAAACTCTCTCGAATCTGCATAAATTTGAGACAAATTTTAACATTTAGAATGTGTGTGACAGGAGATTACATTTCCGTGGGATATGGTGCTACGATATCCCGTGGTTCGAAAGATTTTGGCAATAATCACCAAGCACATTGGCGCCTTACATGCATATAAGAACGGGGGAGTGCTGGTGGTGGATCTGGAGGGAAATCTTGTTGCTCATTATTACGATCCGGCGTTGAACTTGATCTCCACCGGGGTCATAATTGGAGACCATCTCTACATGGGTTCCATTGGTTATCCGCACATTATCCGCCTTGACCTCTCCAAGCACCCTGCAACTCCCGTTGCATGAGCCACTGCACGATTTAGATCCTGAAAATCTTTGTTCCTGCGGTGTACTTGCTTCTGTTATGTAACCTATTCGCTGCAAGAAATACTTAATCTGCAGACAAGATTCTTGCGGGAAATCGATGTAAAACCGTCTTGTTGCCATGGGTGGGTTAGACTTCTTCGATGTACTCGTAGGATTTGTGATCTGACGGTGCGGAATTAAGTTCAGTGATATCAACATCAAGGCGAGTTTCTACTTCGTCGAGGTGTTCTTGTTGTAGTAAGTGGGGATAGAACCTGGTTCTTGTAGTGTCTATAAATCCGACGAGATACAAACTATCTTCGAGCAAACTTGGAACCCCAAATCTGGTTGTAGAGTTGTCAATAGATTACCAATTATTTGACCTCGCAATGCTTTGAACCACTTCGATGGAAGTTTTCGATTTTGTATTCTTGAGATGTGATTTGTAATCATTGTCTTTAAAGTATTAGTGCTCCGACTACATTGCCAATGGGTTCCGACAAGTACACTCTTAGAATTACTCAAGAATTCTAGAATTTTTAAATAGCAACTCTTAGAAATCCACCTCTATAACTATAATACAATGACTTACAGTGGAAGTGAAGAGATGTAGTGGAGATTGGATATTTTGGATGATATCAAATGATAAGGAAAGACTTGCTATTTATAGGAACTCAAAAGCCATAAGTGATCCAAATTCAAAAGTCATTTCCAAACTGTTTCATTTCTCATATTTCTTCACTTAATTGTTAACCACATATGTCTCTTGGTTTTAAACCAATTGAAGTATCATTTGGTATTAAACACCAAAAGACATCAAGAGTTCTTTCCTCCCTGCAAATTTTTCTCACTGAATTTTATAGCGAGAGGATTTTATTGAGGCCGGTGGTTGCAACTTCGAAAGACAAGTTTCCGCACAGTGTAGTAGCCATTACAATAATGAGCTGCTGAGACTTTTAGTTAGAATGTTAGTTGGAGGGTAGAACGATATTTAGAATATAATTATTTTTATATTTATTTATATATAGGAATTTGTTGCTTATTTTCACCCAAAAAAGGTAACATTATTTGTTTGGATTTCAGATTTAGGTCAGATAAAATTGATATTGTATAAAAAAAATTTGGTGAAAATATTGTATTGTATCAAATTTTAACATTGTTATGTATTGGTTCCTTCCGGCACAGGCAACCATTTTGACTGGACGAAAAGATCCAAACGAAGCCGACCGCTTTATTAGTTAAATTGACCAGTTATATAATCCCTGTCTACGTTAGCTAAACAAGTTCCTAACTCCCATCAACAACCACTTACATAAAGTTTTTATCTAATTTAACTAGGTTTAGAGTTAAATTCTTGAGAACAGAACACATTAAATTATTCTAAACTGGATCGATTATAAAGAAAACAAGTCCCCAGCTCCCAAGGTGAAAGCTACTTTCTTCCGGAAAGAAAATAACCAACTAAAGAACTACCAAGTACTGACCAGCCGTTCCTAAAAAAAAAAAGTACTAACCAGCCGCCATGTCCAAGCCCAAATCAAGCTCGCCACCTTCTCAAACCCAATGGCCCACCCCAACTCTCCTCCTCCTCTTCTTCTTTGTCCCCGTCTCGTTGGCTCTCCTCGTCTACCACCTCGACTCCTTCGACCAGGCTCCTCTCCCGATCCCTCCCAAGTTAACTCACCCCCCGTTGACCGCCCCGTTGAAGAACGACCACGTGCTTAGTGGGTCCGAGTTCGTGGGCTCCGGGAAGCTGGTGGGTCCCGAGGACATCGCCTAGATGGGGCGGCCGGGGTTATGTACACCACGTGCGTCGATGGCTGGGTCAAGCGGGTCACGGTCAACGACTCGGTCGTCGAGGATTGGGTTCATACCGGCGGGAGGCTGCTCGGGGTTGCGTTAGGACAACAGGGTGAAGTTATTGTCGCCGATGCTTACAAGGTCAGTACGTTGACTTTTTTCCCGAAATTTCTTGTATCGAACTAATTAATCTCGAATCCAATGATATCATAAAATAAAAAAATGTGTACTAATATTGATGTATTTTCATAAAGCAAATTCAAAAATTTTAATATTGATGTATAATATAGAGGCTAGTTGGATCAAGTTGAAGCTCACGGACGGCGTGGAAAGATGGGACCATATACTTCACGGACGCCTCCTACAAGTACCATTTCAGTGACTTCATCTGGGAAGTCCTCGAGGGGAGGCCTCACGGTCGCCTGATGAGCTTCGACCCCGTAACCAGGACGACCCGAGTCCTGGTTCGCGATCTCTACTTCGCAAACGGGGTCACCGTCTCTCCGGATCAAAACTACGTCGTCTTCTGCGAAACACCCCTGTAATTGGCTTTGCTTAAATTTCTTGGCTTAGTTAGTGAGAGCTGCAAATCTGACGAGAGCTATTGGTTGCTTGCAGTACAAGGTGCAGAAAATACTGTATAGATGGGGAGAAGAAGGGGACGACCGAGAAGTTTGTAGACAACTTGTTGGTGCACCGGACAACATCCACTACGACGGACGTGGACATTATTTGATTGCATACTCCACGGTGAGCTTTTCTTTCTTTCCGTTTCTCTTTTAAAGAAACTCGAGGACCACAAACGACAATAAAAACTCTCTCGAATCTGTATAAATTTGAGACAAATCTTAACATTTAGAATGTGTGTGACAGGAGATCACATTTCTGTGGGATATGGTGCTACGATATCCCGTGGTCCGAAAGATTTTGGCAATAATCACCAAGCACATTGGCGCCTTACATGCATATAAGAACGGGGGAGTGCTGGTGGTGGATCTGGAGGGAAATCTTGTTGCTCATTATTACGATCCGGCGTTGAACTTGATCTCCACCGGGGTCATAATCGGAGACCATCTCTACATGGGTTCCATTGGTTATCCGCACATTATCCGCCTTGACCTCTCCAAGCACCCTGCAACTCCCGTTGCATGAGCCACTGCACGATCTAGATCCTGAAAAATCTTTGTTCCCGTGTTGTACTTGCTTCTGTTATGTAACCTATTCGCTGCAAGAAATACTTAATCTGCAGACAAGATTCTTGCGGGACATCGATGTAAATCCGTCTTATATGACAATATAATTGCTATCCAAAAACAGAGATCATGCATTTGCATCAACAGTTTCACGGGAAAGGCTGCCCATAGCCTTTGCTTTCTCCCTCAAGATGAACTTTTGCACCTTCCCAGTAGAAGTTCTTGGGAGATCCTGGAAGACGACACTTCGTGGAGCCATATAATGAGGCAAGTGGTCTCTGCAGAAGCTAATTATATCTGCAGCACTGGCATGGCATCCCTCTTTCAGTTTCACAAAAGCGCAAGGGGTTTGTCCCCAGTGATCGTCTGGCCTTGCGACAACTGCTGCCTCGAGTATTGCAGGATGACCATACAGAACAGTCTCCACTTCAACTGAGCTTATGTTCTCTCCCCCAGAGATTATAATGTCCTTCGACCTGTCTTTCACTTCTAGGTACCCGTCGTGGTGTTTCACTGCCAGATCGCCGCTCCTGAACCATCCGCCTCTGAAAGCTTCCTCTGTTGCCTTCAAGTCCTTCAGGTATCCGCTCATCACAGTGTTTCCTCTGAACATGATCTCGCCTATCGTTTGTCCATCAGCCGGTACGCTTTCCATTGTGATCGGATCTCTGACATCCACATCCTCCAAGCCCAAGTGGAGCATGCCCTGTCGCGCTTTCATCTTCGATCTCTCGCCAGGAGGCAGCGAGTCCCATTCGGGTTTCCACGTGCAGTAAGTTCCTGGACCGTAAGTCTCTGTGAGGCCATACAAGTGAGACACACCAAACCCGAGCTCTTCCATCTTGAAAAGTATCTGGGGCGGGGGTGGGGAACCGCCCGTCATTATATCCACCTTGTGAGGCAGAGGCTTCCTATCACCGGCAGGCGAATTAACAATCATGTTTAGCACTGTAGGCGCTCCTCCCATGTGTGTCACCTTGTGTGAAACAATACTTTCAAATATGCCTTTAGGAGTGACCTTCCTGAGACATATGTTGGTGCCACCCTGAGCAGCCACGCCCCAAGTAAGGCACCATCCATTGCAATGAAACATAGGCACAGTCCATAGATAAACAGGCATGGCTGCCATTCCGTGGAGGAAGACGGTCGCGAGAGAATTCAGATACGCTCCCCTGTGACTATACACAACTCCTTTAGGCCGCGACGTTGTACCAGAAGTGTAATTGATACTAATGGGATCCCATTCACTTCGTGGCCGAATAATCTCAAATCCGTCATGCGCACTCGCCAGTAGACCTTCGTACTCGTAAAGTTCTGAACCGGCCAAGCTATCTGCAGGTGAATCATCACGTTCATCGGTTATAAGTACCAGTATTGGTAAGGTTGCATTGGCATCCTTCCTCAGAAGTTCAAGTGCTCCATTGGCAACATCTAGCAACTGGTGGTCCACAAAAATGATCTTGGCCTCTGAATGCTCGAGCAGAATGGACACCATGTTCGAGTCGTGACGCGTGTTGAGGGTGCAGAGAACGGCTCCAGCCATTGGAACCGCGAAGTGCAGCTCGTACATTGCTGGAACATTTGGGGACAAAGTGGCCACCTGATTCAATATGACAGACACATTCTCAAAAGCTCAAGGTAGTGTGTGCTATGATTCAATGCAAGAAAGAAATCTTTTTTCACAAGTTAAAGCGCTTTTAGCAATAGGTTCCTGCATACTCAACTCTGGATTAGTCGTTGCCCCGAGCAGATATATTAGAAGCACTTTTATAAGAGAAAAAACACAGCCTCCGAACTTTTTTAAAAAAGGTTTAAAAGAGTGGTGCAACACGAGGACTTTTTATGAGGTCACCCATCCTAATACTACTCTCGTCCAAACGCGTTTAACTTCGGAGTTCTGATGGGATCCGGTGCATTAGCGTTGGTATGATCGCTCCCAACACAGCCTCCTAACCGGTGAACCTTTTCTTCTGGTCGAAACCACTTTGTACATCGATTGAACCGACTAATCCGGAATTCGAAGAGGTCACCACAAAGTGCAACAGTGATGTCTCTACCAAGTTTTATCACAAATGCATCGAACTCGAGAATTTTGGTTAAACGAAAGTAACAAAACTAACCACGTGGCCTCGGGAAATACCCAAGTGGGACAAAGCAGAGGCGAGCTTGAGACAACGTTGGTAAGTCTGAGTCCAAGTGAAGGCGGTGGAGCCGTAGACAAGGGAGGTGCTGTCCCTGTACACCTTGGCAGCTCGCTCCAGGAAGCTTATGGGAGACAAGGGCGCCTGGTTGGCCGAGCACCTCGTCAGCCCCTCCATCGATTTCCACGACTCCGGCTCTCCCGACATATTCCGCCGTGTGGGGTTGCCGTTGACGGTGGATGAACTTGTCCGGCGGCCATGGTATAAGCAACGGGCCCAGGTGGGTAACCTCTTGCCGATGATGATCCACTGCCTCGTCATCCTTCGCTGATGGCGTGGGAGTAGGAGGATGACGTTGACTTTGTGTTTGTCGATATGGCCTACCCACCTACCATTTTTTAAGCGAATGTCTATGAAAATGATAAAAAAAATGTTATTTTTGAATCGAAAATATTGTTAAAATTTAATAATTAATATATGGTAATAATTAATATTTTTTTTAAAATGTTAGTGTTAAATTTTGATTTTATTTTTTGCATAAAATGATATTTTTTGATAAATACATATATTTTAACATATATTATGAATTTGAAAAATATTTTAAAATACAAGTTTGTGTTATATTTGTTTGTTTGATAAATTTTATATTATCGCGTAGTTTCTAAATTGTCTTCAAATGATTCTTGTTATCAAGGCCTTATTGTAAAAAAAAATTGTAATTGAGTATTACATTTGAATAACTTAAGAAGCTAAGATTTTATGTGAGTTGAATATAGACAAAAATAATTTTTTAGTATTTATGTATTTATTGACTAAAAAATTAGTTTTAATAATTTTAGATTTAAAAATATAAACTTCTCTTATGTGATATTTCTCCCTAATGTAATTTTACTGTATCAAAAATGAACATTATGGATCATATTCAGAGACTTTTTTTTGGATTAGAACTACTTGGTATCTAGTTCATTGGGTCGACTAATTCAAGTTCGACCCGGGTAGAACCTTTGAAAGGTGGCAAAACTCTCCCAACAAATATTTAACACTGCTGTGTTCCCAATTACTCGAACTCGAGACCTTGGTTAAACTAGAAATTCCTATTCAGAGACTTTGATGCATACCTGTCATTACTTGTTATGAGATCCATAAATTAAACTCATTTGTATCGTATCAACGCACATGGTTTCAAAGTGCAGTTATGGGTGACCTATTTATTATTAGGAACTATTAGTTACACACCAGAAAAAATATAGAACAAGTTCACAAATTACTGAAAATTTAAAAACGACGAGAATTATTACTTTCAGATAGAGTTACGAAATTCGCAAAATAACGTCCCACAACACAGTATTCAACTATGATATCAGAAAACGAAAATAAAAACCAGACACTCCAAATAAAAATCCATCATAACTCACATTGTCAAATAAATGTATTACACATGAATTCACCAGAGATTTCCCGCGACTTGTTTCAAGTGCACGGTGGTTCAAGCTTTGTCAAGAATGTGGTATTATTTAGGATTTGATACAAATCAGGGAAATGAAATCCCCTTGTTACGGGCAAAAGAAGGGAATAATGTCGAGAAGCTAAGAGTAGCTTGGGGGAAAAATAAGGTGACACTTCCAGGAGGATCGTTAACATTTTCAAAACATCTTGAGCTGAATGAGATTCTGACCGGTCAATCTAAAGCAGCTATGACTGCATCGACGACCTCTTGGGTGGTACTGTCTCCACCAAGGTCTTTTGTCATGTACTTGCCTTCGCAGATTACCCGCTCCACTGCAGTTTCCAATCTGTCAGCAAAAGAAGGGAACTGGAGATGTCTAAGCATCATTGCAGATGAGAGAAGCAGCGCCACGGGGTTTGCTTTCTTCTGTTCCATCAGTTTCTCGTTCCCCACGTTTCCTGCCGAAGCACCTTGCTCAAAAACAGCATGATCGGCACCGACATTACCTGCACACGTAAAAGCCAGTTACGAATCTTTGATTCAAGACGAGCCCACATTTCTCAACAACTGGGAAGGAAAACATTCTTGCCTGGACAAGCAAATGACCGAAGGGAGAAATGAAAGTCATTTTTTATTACCCCAGCAACGCTCCCTACAACCTCCCCTTCTCACTCGATATGAGGTGTTTCCATAGCCCATGGGTATTTCTTTTTCAGGAAAAAGAAAATTTGGTAGGTTCTCATCCCTTCTTTTAGCAGTTCAATTTAGACAATTGCATCAAGAAATTGGAGATGAGAAAGTATGGCTAAAATAAGCTGCTGGCGAGGAGGTCACTGCCAAACAATGATCTATCTGAAATTCAAGTATGAATTTCCGAGAGAAAGCAGCGCTTTTGCCTAAGCTTGTAGAGTTATATTGAGAAGACTATAACCCATTAACTCGAATGATCTAGCAAGAAACAAAGCATGAATGTACCTCCTGGCATAACTCCCGTACCACCGGCAATGCCAGCAGCTGTATTCGCAACAAGATTGCCGTAAAGATTAGGGGTGACCTGCATAATGTAGAGCAAACCAATCAGCTAAAGACCCTTCTTCAAATAAAACATAATTATGGGCATTAGTTGTGAATAAGGCTATAATGGGTACAACAAAGACCGCAACTGATAATTGCTGATAGATGTGGGATGTATGAAATCCTATCTAAGAAAATATAGTAAGGACTGAGTGAATATGGGGAACTTCTCCTTTGTATTCATATGTCTATCGATGGTAGCTAACACTTGACATGACAAAGATCAAGGGCTCATGATTGACGGATGTTGCCCCATTTTCAGAACACACCTGTATGAAACATGGAATATACCATCCTCAAGAGAAAATATAATCAACAATGACACGTCAATCTTTGCTTCATTCCATGAGAGTGAACAGACTAGTGGGTCCAAGTTTTTTGACTTTTATCATATGGATTGACAAGCTCAAAATGGAGTGTCTTCAAAGCAGATATGACAGAAGCAAGACCTCATTTGGACAAAGGAGAACTCTAAATGAGACTGAAGTTTTATTCACACATCCAAGGGCCAAACTTGTTCAAATCAGATTTATAACCGAAAGGATTCTGCTTACCCAGAGCCTTTTAAGGTTTTGGGTGAAATTGAGAGTTTGATATAAACCCACGGCAGTGAAGTTCTTTAGCACACTCGCACACTACAAGGAGCTAATGAAGGAAAATTCCATTATCCAACTTAAGGTACTTACGCATAAACAAGTTGTAAATCACTACCATGACCAAACAGGATGCAGTCCAGTAGGGGAACCTATCTTCCACAAAATAAAAACTCAAAGCTTATGGGCCATGGTAAAACACAGTGAAGCTTGACTTAGAGAAACCAGGATTGAATGAAAAGAAAAGGTCTTAATAAAGTAGTTGAAATTCTTAAAGAAGGAAAAAGGTCGGAACAAGAATATGCGAGAGTTCAAGCACCTAGGCAGAAAGGAGATAGTGCAAGTAGGACAGTTCCCTTGAAGACAACGTACCATGACGTCAAATTGCTCGGGCTTGGCAACGAGCTGCATACAGCAGTTGTCGACGATGATCTCATTGTACTTAATACTAGGATACTTGGTAGCGATCTCCCGGCAGGACTCCAAGAACAAGCCATCAGCGAGCTTCATAATGTTGGCCTTGTGGACGGCAGTCACCTTCTTCCTGTTGTTGAGGTAAGCATACTCGAAAGCGTACTTTGCAATTCGCTCGGAACAGAACTTTGTTATCACCTAGCAACCACCTTAGTAATCAGATCCACAAAAGCAACATTGCCAACAACAAAATACAACACAACCAAGCAAACCCTAGCTGAGCGACACAAAGCAAATCAAGCAAGCAAAACCTAACTAAAGCGAATCGAGCAAGCGGGAGTAAAGTTACCTTGAGGCTCTCGACGACGCCAGGGACGACCTCGTGCTCGAGGCCGGCGTACTCGCCCTCAGTATTCTCCCTGATGACAACGATGTCCACGTTTTGGTGGCGCGTGGGGAGGCCGGGGAGGTTGAAACAGTTTACGAGGGAGGCGTAGAGGTCGAGATCCTTGCGGAGCTGGACGTTGAGCGAGCTGACCCCGCCGCCCATCGGGGTGGCCAGCCCTCCCTTGAGGCACACCTTATTCTTCTTTATCGACTCGATCACCTCCGGCGGGACGCGTTTCATCGTCCCGTGAACGTCGTACTTCTCGAAGTAGACCGGCGCGTGCATCGCCTCCATCACCTGCTCCACCGCACCCGTAACCAGCGGCCCGATCCCGTCCCCCGGTATCAGCGTCACCGGACGCGGGGCCCCGTCCCCCGGCCGCGGCATGTACGTCACGGATCGGGTCTGGCTTCTCGAGTACGAAGCCGTTCTCTCCACCAGCTGCTTCAAGATCGGCGCGGATCTTCTCGCCATCGGCTTAATTGTTTTGGGATCGTTGGGGTTAGTTTTGGGGCGAAGCGGTTATCGAGCGGTCATGGGAGGACAGGGACAGATTTGTAATATTGCGGCTGAAATAGTGGGATTTTCGGGAGGAAGACTTATGGCGGCTGTTGTCTGGTGCGGCCGTGAGTATTATATCACACGGGAATGAGCCGCGTGTAGGGTTTTTATTGGGTAATTAAGTCAAATGGGCGATTTTATTATGCAGGGAAATTGGAATTTGAATGGAGGGAAGAGGTGCTGTGGACCGACTTTTGGTAACATGGAAAGAAGACTTTCCTCTTTAAGATGGTCTATGAAATTGTTAGGCTTGGCCTGAGCTCAGCCCGTTGGGCCTGATTATGCTAGGTCAGACTCTATATTGGTTCGAAAAAAATTGTCTTAGAACTATATGGCTTTTTCTATAAGAACTTTTTATCAAATGCAAAGACATCATAAGATAAAATATATTTTTTTGTAAAGGTGGCTCGAAGTCTATATTAAAATACCGAGTTACATAATATAAATGGAAAATACATAGAGACATAACGAAAACACTAGACAAAATACGAAAACCAATTTGTAGTCCACAGAGTGGCACGTGTGAAAGCGATGGGCGGTCGAAAAACTGCAAAAGCCAACGATCGGAGCAGAGTTCTGCCAAGACAAGATACGGCTAATAATCACGAGGTAACGTCATAAATGATGCCTCGTGGGCATTTGAATGTATATGAGATGCACGCAAATAAGAGTTAAGGTCGAACGAATTCGACCAAGACAAGTTTCTCCACTTGCAACCACAGGCAAGGTATCGGATCAAGCCAAGGTTGATCCGAGCAAAATACAACTAGAAATAAGCAACAATCAAAAACCACTCATAACTCATAAACACCAATAAACAACTGATGAGTGGGCACAACATAACACAACATAAACAGATAATAAATTAACAGAGAACATAAAGACAAAGACAAGCAAACAACATTAAAATTGGCAAAAAAAAGAAGGAAAACAAGGGATACAGGGTACCGGAGGGGAGGTCTATTAATTAAATTAGAAAATAATATATTTATATTGAAGAGAATGGCATTTTTGGCACTCCCAGTAGAACTACAAGGAACTAAAAAATTAGAGAGTGAATATATTATATCAAATCTTAAGAAACTATAAATTTTCTCTCTTTTCGTTTATATTATTTTCGCTTCTCCGTGGACTTGGTGTTTGCGGTCCAGAACTAGGCCCATTACCCATGTCAAAGGAAGCGAGATAGGCCTATTAAAGAGATCTTTTAGGTAAAGTCGAGCTATTTTGAATCTATTTATTAGTTGTTAATTGTAGGCCAGTATCAACGAGTTATTCTAGCATAGCTAACTAATCTTGAATTTAAATCTGCAAAAATCACAATACAATAATTAGAAAGAAAAGAACTAGATTCACTAAAAATTATACTAAGTCCCTCTATACGCGCTCTTCGCTTTGCTAGCTCTGCTGTCCTTTGCCTTTCAATCGATTTGCTCTCACCTCACCGCCGCAGGATCTGGCCGTCGCGCCTCAAGCTGAAGGCCCTGGAGCTTAGTGTTAGGGTCTCTCTCAACCGTCTCTCGACATTGATGGGTCAGTGGCATAAATCTATTATTTTCCAATTTTAACAAGTTTCTCATGGCATTCAACAAGTCTAGTGATTCAACAAGTCTCAAACACAATTAAACTTGCAACTTATCTACCAATATTTTAAGAAATGAACTCAAAGACAACCTAAAAATATTTAATTTTTTATTCATCCAGTCCACCCGATCAAAAGACTTTTTTCCCGACATAATTGGCCGTTCAATATTTACACTAATGGTTATTGATTGATGTATAGTCATAGAATTTCATAGTAGATAACTCACTTATAATGTACGATGTGCATCCCTTATAGTTTGGGTTTGGCTAGTAGTAAGCTAAACATTTTGCATCACCCTTATGTCGATCTTTACTTAGTTACTATTTTCAAAAAATAATTAAGCTTCTAAGAAAATAGTAAGAAATAATTTATAACTCCTTAACATGAAGGCTCAAAGACATTCGATCCTAGTGCGTAAAGCATATGCAATATATAGATTTCGGTAAATTTATAGTTATACTCAAAATAATAAAATCAATTAATAATATTAAGAGCCTAACATCATTTGAAAAAATGATACTTCATCAAACTATGTCACCTTTTAAAGCACTTGCTAATATGATGAGGGTAAAAAATAAAAATTAACTCCAAGATACTAGTGAACTAAGAATTTTTTTGCCATTTTCTTGTCATTGGACATACCACAAATTATTTTAGGTCTTATTCTTAAATAATTTTAAATATCTACTTTAATATTATTATATATGATCTATTTATTTTTAATTAAATATTCATTATGTTACTAATCATTGAACCTATCTCATTAAGAATACTGCAATTACTTACTCTGTTTTTCATCAGTCACAAGAAGATATAAATGCTACAATCCTACGACAAAGAAAAAGTACCTAACCAGAGACATCACTTTTATTGAAGATCAAGCATACTGCATGCATAAATTATATGGACTAATGAGTTTCATGGGGAGAACAATACACATGAAACTCAAGAAGTCAACATGACAAGACTATCTTATCAAGATATCTACCCTAATACTAACAATACAACTCAGCAAATACCAGTTGAGGAAGAAACATAGGAAGAAGGAGGAAAACATATGATATAAAGTGCAAACAATCTAAATATATGTTACCTCGTTCTTGTAATCAATGTCACTCCCAGTGGCTTTAACATGCTCCATGTAATCCCATGTCGTAATTGTCTTATTTTCCTAAAAATCTTGCAAAAAAAGAAGATGATTATACACTTTACGGGCAAAATTTAAAACATTTAATTAATAGTAAAGAAGCAACAACATACTCTTAAGAGCCAAACCAGAGTTGGAGAGAACTGGTCAAGTTCGAAAGCTGAACTCTTTCCAGTTTATTTTGTCATCTGAATGACACAAGAGAGAAGATCAAGTGCAGCTTCATCTATCCCATTCATCTAATAAGGAGTCACGAACAATCACTCAGCGTGTCAAATATCAAAACAAAGACAAAAGTTAACAATTGAGCTGGGAGCACCACTAACACCAACCTGGTTGTAAATGAGCACGCTAGATAAGAACACAACCAGAGAGAAGATCCGAGTGCTCTAGATATCCTGTAAAAAACAAATTTTAACACAAAAGTACCAACTTCTAAAGCAGGAGGACTATAAAAATGAAAGCAAATAACTTCTAAAGTAATAGGACTCTAAAAACGAAAGCAATATTTCGATCTTGGACTTTTCAAATAAAAATAAGCCAAAAGAGAGGTTCAATGATGAAACATAAAAATATATAAACACAACGAGATATAATCATATAAATAAAAGATTATCATCTATAAACTATAACTTTTTAATGCTTTAAAAACCACATGCCAATCATGATTGTAATTATGGATCATACAAATTTCTCACTTGTCGTCTGATAAAAAATTTAATGAAGATGAAATCGTGATCCCTCCTCTTCAGGACATATGGCCACCACTCCCTGGCTATGGCGAGGATAACAACATCGCAAACCTACCCAAACACAGCGGGTCTGAGGAGTTCAATGAGAGGTCGGTGAAGGGTTTGGGACGACGCTCATGGACGAATATGGTGGGAGGTCAGGCCAGGCTATTGGGAAGAGTCAGAGGGACAAGAAGGATGTACAGGAGATGGTGTACGAGAAGAAATTTTCTTGCCAATGTTGACAGTTTAGAGTAGGGCTGAGTTCAGTGCGTATGTACGGTGTCGGTGTGAAAAATAACACCGCACCACATTTTTTGTTGAGGAGAAATCTATACCGTTGGTTTAGCGGTGTGGTAGAAAACAATGGTGTGACAGTTTGGCTGTGTGCGGTGTAGTGTCATAGTTTAAAATTGCATTTGGGGCCCATTTTGGTAGGCCCAAAATTGATAAAAGCCCAATTTTCATAGCAACCTATTAACCTAAGTACATTAGCAAATTGATCAGCTTTGGGGCCCATTTCGGTAGGCCCATTTGCTGACTAACTTACAATGAATAATCACATTTTATATTGCCCATTTGTTACAGAATTTAAACACCAGCAGTAAAAGAATTCACCAAGCAGTAGCATCAAAACCCATTTCAATAATTCAGTAACTGCCCGTTATCTGCAACATCAATTCAATTCATCCAACAAAAGAACAATTTTACAAGTTCAATAATTCACCAACTTAAATGCCTACAAGATGAATTCAATTCAGCAGCATCGAAAGCAACAAGTAAATGCCTATTCAGCCTCCAGGTCGTCATTTTTGCATTCAAATTTCTCCTCAAGTTCTGGAATATCACAAAAAATTAAATTAGAACTTAAATATATCATGGTTAAGAAAATTATTTCGTTTTAAATAATAACTACACTATTAGAATCAAGAATATTTCAATGCCCTAACAATTTCACAAAAGCAGCAATAGATAGATCACAAAAGCAGCAAATTAAATGAATATCAACAGAAAGGCACAAATTCATATTCAAACCAATATGAACACAACTGCATATTCGAACCGAAATTAATGGAATTTAGGTCAGATTGATGGAAATTTTGACTTGTTGTTTACGCCATTGGAAGGATCTCGGTATGAACAACCTTAACCCGATGTGATATGTAAATAAGAACCTTGATTTGTTGAAGACGCCACAAACCATGATGTAGATCCGCTTGATAAGTCAAAGGTGAACTCGACGGAATCACTCTGTTGTGTTCGACCAATTCTGAATAACCAAAAGAGAAAAAACCAGGTTTTTGTATCCAAATTATTCTTCTATTCTCATTGATAATGCCACTATATGTAGGCAAAAAGTTACAAAGAGATTCATAATGAAACAAAATTTGTAACTAGGTAAAAACTATAATTGGAAAGAGAAACTCATAAGAAAAACAATTATAATCCTACTAAGAATGCTAAAAAATGTGATTATCTCATAATTGACTTCCTAAATAGATTAGAACTCCCAATAAAATAAAATTATCACATAAGTGACTTCCTAAACAGACTAGAACTCCTATAAAATAAAATTAACAAATAATTAACTTTTTAAACAGACTAAAACTCTTATAAAATAAAATTAATAAATAATTAACTTCTTAAATAGACTTTAAAACTCAAAAATAAATTATTATGTAATTTTGCTTTACACGTACATCCGTTTTTACCATAATGGGTCAATTTTCATTACGAAGGCAGAGGCGGAGGCGGAGGCGGAGAGCAGTGGACGCCAGAATAAAAACTGAACAAATGCACAACCAATTAGAAATTCCAACTCAATTATCTCCAATTGGAAAAAATTTAAATAAATTAGGGTTTTTACCTTAGAGTTTTTGAAAGATGAATAGGGAGGATGGCAGAGAGAGGGGGATGAGAGCGGTGGACGCTGGAATCGAGCAGAGAGTGAAGAGGGTGGATGGGGATTGAGGTTTCTGAGATTTTGTATTTTAGGGTTCTGAGGATTTGGAGATTTTGGATTCTGCAGCGAGTGAAGAGGGAGGATGGTGGTGGAGGACGACACACAGAGAGGGAGGAGTGGGTGGAGGTCAGAGGCTAGCAAAGACCGTGGCCGGAAGTTGGAGACTAGCAGTGGATGTGATGTGTTCGAGAATTGGGAGGAAAATGGTTTTGGCCTTCGGGGTAGGAGAGGTCTGGAAGGAAAATGTTTCTGGGTAGGGGACAAAAAATTGCTTATGTACTAAAACAAAACGAGGTCATTTTTGTACAAAGTAGACATATATTAAAACGACGTCATTTTATGAATGTGGTTTTGCAATTTTGTGGTGTGGTTTGGGACCAACACCGAAACCAAACCACATCAATTTAGTGTAAGTTTCAAATCGTAACACGACACGGTATATAATTTGACGGTCGATCGGTTTGGTAGTTTGGTCAATTTTGCGTTCACCCCTAGTTTTGCACTCACCCCTAGTTTGGGCTGAAGCTTCAAGATATCATGAGCTCGTGAAAAAACTTCTTTCTTTGTATCTGGAAGGAAGTAAAATAATTATTGCTCATCTGGTGCTGATTAGCAAAATTCATGGGTCATATCATTTGCTAATCAAGCCTCCAACTACTGGAACTACATTTTTTCACTTTTGCTGTAGTTTTAAACTACTGGCTAATACAACACGAGACAACAAGATTTGAACATGAAGAATCTTATCCGCTTCAAAAAAGTAAAGATATGGTATACTTTTTGAAAATAATATGGTATTTTATTGACTTTCGCTGAGGTTTTTTTAAAGACTTGCCTTTTTACAAGATATATTTTTTGTTGAATATTTTCAAACATATTACATTTTTATAATATGGCCGCTACGACAGGAGGTAATGGGATCGATCTAGTGGGCACCAGGCAGGGTCTGTACATGTCGGTGGATTCAAAACACCTGGCGGGCGCTAAATTTAAAGGGGCATGTTCGAACCCAGCGGTGCCATGCCAGGCCTGTACAAGTTCAAATTCGTGCCCCTTGAGTTTAAACTCACAAGACATGATATATCCTATTAGTCACCATTGACATCCATTGCAGATAATCTTTGGTGGTGAAAAGGCATCAAGAGTGGGTGCCAATTCTCTATATATAGTGGCACATATTTCTCATTCAAAGATCATCTTAAGAATTACATAAGCCTTCATACTCACTTACCTTTCCAAAGCATCATCAGAAATTCATAGTGTATTTTTGGTCGAGTCAATGTAGTACTAACCTTGAATTCAATTTCGGCGTTAAGAGCTTCTTTGTATCCTGACAGAATTCGTTCATAAACCCGTTGTACTCGCAAAAAATCATTCGGAGGGTTAAACTTTGTCTGAAAGAATCACAAGATTCTAGAAGTTTGTGCTACACCATTTTTTCTTCCTCCTACCCGAAAAATTTTCCATCATTTTTGAGTTGGCTTATATCGATGATAGTTTAACTATGTAAGAATTATCGACGAGTGTTAGTCCAGATAATAAGAAACTAAATTCGCACGAGATATTGAATTAAGAACGAGACTCGTCTAGAAACATCACTGACGTATTATATAATAGAATATCAAACCAAGAAAATGATGATATACATCATATCTTTCCTTTGTCTACACAGTATTTCCATCTTTCTTTAAATATGTTTGAATTTTATACATAAAATTGCAGTTGCACCCATTATTATCCATTTGGACGCTCGCATCCCTTCGAGAACTCACGCCCTTTGGAGATTGCATATCCCTTGGAGTCTTTATAAGGAGAAAGACACCAATAAAATAGGGGATGAGAAAAAGATAATTCGCACAATAAATGTAGAAAAGGAAAAGAACACTACGTTCTTTTCCCAAACAAAACTCTCTCTACACCCTTCGAGGCATTTAGGCGGTGGAAACAATCTTCGCTTCAAGTACGTGAGTAAGGACCCAACCAATAATAAACTTTCGGTTACGATGCTGTAAAGTGTTGCAACAAATATTAGTAAATTATGGTATGAGCACGTAAATATAAATCGTAAGCATATACTCGTATGTAATCCGTAAGCCAAATAAAAGAGAGGAGTTTAGAGAATGCTCACGATCACACTTCGAACTAAGTGTGAATACCATCTTCTTCAAGGTAGTGATTTTCGGATGCAATCCTGGACGAGGCCACAGCAAGCCGTGTGCCCTTAAACTCTTATTACCCGCCTATATGCTTCAGGCCTCCGTGGGTAAGAGAGCTCTCAAGGTACAACGCCCAACCTCGTGTACAAAAGGAAGCACTTTCGTACACCTTTCGAACTTTTCGCAGCCTTAGAACTCCGACACAATGAGAGTGAGAAAATGCTATGCTATAGAGGGAGAAGTAGAGAGCTCAAGGAAGAGTGTGAGCTGGGATGATTTGGAATGAAGGAGGTGGGCTCCTTTTATAGGCAGCCTTGGACCTCCAACAGCCAAATCCGGATTTAATAGGGCCATTAACCCACCCATTAAATGGGCTGTTACAAGACCCATAAAACCCCCAACATAAATAGGCTGTTACTCTCATGAATTTAAAATTCGAATTTAAATTCAAATGGCAGCTGGTAAGAGAAGGTTCCAGAACGTGGGCTTGTCCAAACGGAAGTCCAAGAAGCCCAGAGGACTTTTTGGGCCTAGGATCGCTACAACAAGTCCGGCCCAGTTCTAAAAAGATAAGGCCCTGGAACCTGGAACAATTCCCACAAACCCACAATCCCGCAACCCACAACCCGCAACCCGCACCCGAGCCCGGCCCTGCCCGGCCTGGGACGGGGCGGGGCGCGCGCGCGTGCGTGCGTGCCGAGCCGAGCCGGACGGACGGACGGACGGACGGCGCGAGGAGCCTCTCCCTTCTCCACCAGTTTACCCATGCTAGACTTCTAGTCCCTTATAAACTTGTCTCAGCATGGTGCGCTAACCAATGTGGGATTGTGCTTATTTTAATAACAACCATACCACTTTAAAGCCAATTTTTATTCACCCCGAGAATTGGATTTTCGCAAGTGTTATATATCGTTACGAAGCTCTATCAACAAGCTTCGTATTGATCTCATAAACACCCAAAACCAATTGGTGTGACCTTCAAATAAATTAGCTCAAAGTTGCCCACTAATTACTTAGTTATTATATTTAATTAGGATTCTCCCTCTAATTAAATATTTGGGCCAAAGCCCAATACACTCACTTGTATTGGGCCATCTCTTCCTTGGTTAATAAACCAATTCTCCAACAATCCCCCACATGAATGCAAATTGGCTTATATATGATATGAGCCTACCAATGCTACATGTAACTTGGAGTTCTGCGAGAATTTGTTGCATCAGGAAAGGTGGTTGAAAGCCTTGAACCTTCCTTAGTGAAATACCTTCGGATATACTCGCCAACCAGTGGACGCGATGCCTTGAACTATTCGGCATTTCATGTATACCAAGACAAAGGTACTCACACAACTCCTTCTCAAACCACTACTTGGTTCTTTCGTTGTTGTCCATTTTGGCCCTGGACTGCCTTGGAAACTTCATCGAATGCTCTAGAGATTTAGCCCTTAACTCATCTCATAGAAGCGGCCCCTTCACATTCGATATAGGTGATCTCTTATAATGAGTATCCTGCCATACCCCACTTATATATATACTCGAAGTATAAGGATCATTAAAAGCTTAAAGCTTAACCTTCACATGGACAGGTCTATCACTCTTCCATCATAGGAATAGGCAAGGAACTCAATTTCCCAAGTACTTTGTTCGACCCTAGCCACACAATTCGGTTGTCCCTTTGAACCTGCAGATCGAGATTTACGATCCAGGTTGGGTTGCCATCATGGGTTTAGGTCATTTCGTGGGCTTTAATCCCATTCCCCTCGATGATACCTCAACTTGGTCTCTCGTTAGACCCTTAGTTAATGGATCCGCGATGTTCTCTTTTGACTTTACATAGTCTAAAGATATCACACCCATTCTTAATAACGTTCTCACGGATTTATGTCTACGACGTATGTGTCTAGACTTTCCATTATACACATTATTTTGTGCTCTTCCAATAGCTGATTGACTATCACAGTGTACACTAATGGGAGGCACTGGTTTTGACCACATCGGGATGTCCTCCAAGAAACTTCGGAGCCAATCCGCCTCTTCAGCTGCTAGATCCAACGCTATGAATTCTGATTCCATAGTTGATCTAGCAATGCAAGTTTGTTTGCATGATCTCCACGAGACCGCTGCTCCTCCAAATGTAAATATGTATCCGCTAGTGGATTTTATATTCTTGGAGTCCGAGATCCAGTTCGCGTCTGAATACCCTTCCAGAACGGCTGGATGTCTCGTATAGTGTAATCCATAGTTAGCAGTGTACCTTAGATATCTAAGGACTCTAACTATCGCTTTCCAATGTTCATAATTGGGATTACTCGTATATCTCGATAATCTGTTAACCGAGTTTGCAATATCTGGTCTAGTACAGTCCATGAGGTACATTAGACTGCCTATAACTCTAGAATATTCTAGTTGTCTCATACTCTCTCCGCGATTCTTGCAGAGACTCGACACCACTTCCATAGGAGTTCTCGCAATTACATTGCTATCCTTATCAAATTTGTCAAGTATCTTTTCGACATAGTGACCTTGGGAAAGCGCGTAACCTTCTGAAGTCTTGGTGATTTTCATCCCAAGTATTACATCAGCTTGTCCCAAGTCTTTCATGTCGAAATTTTGTGACAACATTTTCTTGGTAATTTTGATATTATCATTATTACCCACGATCAACATGTCATCTACGTAGAGACAAACTATCACATAGTCGTTATCATCTCCTTTCACGTAGACACATTTATCACATTGGTTTATCTGAAACCCGTTAGATAGCATTACACTATCAAACTTTTCGTGCCATTGTTTAGGTGCTTGTTTTAGTCCATACAAGGATTTTACAAGTTTACACACCTTATGTTCTTTACCTGGAACCACAAACCCTTCGGGTTGCTCCATGTAAATCTCCTCTTCCAAATCTCCATTAAGGAAGGCCGTCTTCACATCCATTTGATGGATCTCTAGGTTAAACAAAGCCGCCAAGGCTATGACTAACCTAATAGACGTTTTCCTGGAGACAGGAGCATATGTGTCAAAATAATCAACACCCTCAGTTTGCTTGTAGCCTTTAACAACAAGTCTCGCCTTGTACTTATCCACTGTACCATCAGGCTTCATCTTCTTTTTGAAGATCCACTTATAGCCCAGTGGTTTACTACCCGGAGGTAGATCTACTAGTTTCCAAGTGTGATTATGTAAGATAGACTCTATCTCACTATTCACTACTTCCTTCCAAAGAGCAGAGTCTGTAGAAGACATTGCTTCTTTGTAGGTTACTGGATCCTTTTCTAACAGATATGTTAGGAAATCTGATCCGAAGGACTTTTCTTTTCTAGCCCTTTTTCCACGCCTAGGCTCTTCAACTTCATCTTGAGGTTCCTCTCCCCCCACATTGCTTCCACTTTGGTCAACTTGACGGTCAACACCAGTACGAGCTTTGTGAGGAAAGTTTTCCTCAAAAAATGAAGCATCCCTAGCTTCTATGATAGTATTTACGTGGATATCAGAGTTATCTGACTTGTGTACCAAGAATCGATATGCAGCACTATCTTGTGCATAACCGATAAACACACAATCCACCGTCTTGGGTCCTATCCTTGTCCTTTTAGGAGGTGGGATCGGAACCTTAGCAAAACATCCCCAAACCCTTAGGAATTTATAGCTAGGCGCATGACCTTTCCATAATTCGTAAGGTGTTTTAGCCAACTTTTTATGTGGTACCCTGTTGAGCACATAGTTGGCCGAAAGCACCGCTTCCCCCCATAAATTCCTTGGTAATCCAGAACTAATAAGCATCGCATTCATCATTTCCTTAAGCGTCCTATTCTTCCTTTCTGCAATTCCATTTTGCTCGGGAGAATAAGGCGCCGTGGTTTGATGAACGATTCCATTCTCGGCACAAACTTGTGCAAATGGAGATTCATATTCACCACCTCGGTCACTTCGAAGATTTTTGATCTTCTTGCCAAGTTGGTTCTCAACTTCATTCTTATAGTGAATGAACATGTCTATTGCTTCGTCTTTACTTCTCATCAAGTAGACATAGCAATACCTCGTACAATCGTCGATAAAAGTTATAAAATAATTTTTACCGCCACGCGTTTGTACGTATTTTAAATCACACACATCGGTGTGGATTAAATCCAACGGTTCCGAGCTTCGCTCAATCGAGTGGGAAGATGCTTTGGCGTACTTGGCCTCAACACAAGTCTCGCACTTATGTTTGTGATCGATGTTAAACTTTGGTAGTAGGTTAAGTGATATTAGCCTTTGCAAAGACTTATAGTTCACAAGACCTAGTCTACCATGCCATAAATATAACGAATCCCGAGAATAAGCAACCTTCACTTTCTCATTGGCCTTATCGGCAACATTCATTACATTATTGCTCGTGCTAGCCTTATTGGCGGCACCCACATCAATCTTATCACTAGACTTTGCTTTGGGAGCTAAAGTCATTACACTCATCTTTAAAAGATTGTTGGTCAAGTAGCCCTTGCCAACGAACATCCCTCCCTTGGACATGATGACCTTGTCGGACTCGAACACAAGCCGAAAGCCCCTCTTGTTGAGCACCACTCCGGAGATAAGATTCTTTCGAATCTCGGGCACATGCAGCACATCAGTCAAGGTCAGCTCCTTGCCCGAGGTCATCTTCAGCATGACCATTCCCTTGCCTTCAACCTTTGAGACTGCAGAATTTCCCATGTAGCAGTTCTCATCATCGACCGGTTGATAGGTCTTAAACATCCATTTGTTGGCACAAATGTGGCGGGTAGCCCCCGTGTCCACCCACCATTCCTTCGAGTTCCCACCCACGAGGTTCACCTCGGACACAACGGCCGTGAGGTGCATCTCATCGAGGTCGGAGCTCAAGCTAGCCTCCACA
This sequence comes from Hypericum androsaemum, assembly GCA_963995505.1. Classification (NCBI taxonomy): domain Eukaryota; kingdom Viridiplantae; phylum Streptophyta; class Magnoliopsida; order Malpighiales; family Hypericaceae; genus Hypericum; species Hypericum androsaemum. The sequence continues at coordinate 22,303,814 of OZ023181.1, forward strand.
ATGTTAGCATTGGCGGGCTTCTTCTTCTTGCCCTTGCTTGGTCCTGCCGTCTTCTTACCCTCCGCGGCTAGACGTTTGTAGCAATCTTTGGCACGATGGCCAGTCTTGTTGCAAACAAAGCAGGCACCAGTAAAGCTCTTGTTCTGAGCATCTCCCTTGGAGTCATTTGAGCATTTCCGCTTGTTCCCACGGGAGCTCCCCCCGGTCTCGACCACATTGGCCTTAGCAACCATGCCACTTGGTTTCTTATCAACCTTTCGGTTGTCTTGCTCGATGCGCAACCTTCGGATAAGGTCCTCGAGAGTCATCTTCTTCCTCTTGTGCTTGAGGTACATCTTGAAGTCCTTCCAAGATGGCGGTAATTTCTCAATCACCATCGCCACTTGGAGGGCATCATTGATGGCCATTTCCTCGGTTGTAAGATCATGAAAGATCAATTGCAACTCTTCGCATTGTTCCACAACGCTCTTTCCATCGACCATCCGATAGTCGTGGAAGCGCCCGGCCACAAATTTCTTTGCACCGGCGTCGTCAACTTTATATTTGTGCTCCAACGATTCCCAAAGATCCTTAGACGTTTCTTTGGTATAGTAGACGCCGTAAAGCGAATCGTCGAGAGAACCCAAAATATAGTTGCGACATAGGTAATCTTCATGTACCCATGCGCTGTGGATCGCGGTTTTATGCGGATCACTCACATTCTCTTTGGGTTTCTCTTCCTTGACATACCGGCTAAAATTCAAGGCGGTCAAGTAGAACAACATTTTTTGTTGCCATCTCTTGAAATTTCCACTCTTGAACTTTTCCGGTTTCTCAAGATGAGAGTACGGCAGTGGCATTGGGTGTCTATGACCCGGCATCACGGCCTCAGCGCCGCTAGCCCTCACAACAGGAACCTCCTCGTTCAAGTTGTCATTTTCGGTGTTTGTTGCACTGGTGTTGTTGAGTGGGGGAGAGTTGTTATCAGCCATCTAAAAAAAAAATATCACCAATACACGCTCGTAAGTAATGGGTTTTATCCAACAGAAAAACCCAACAATATCTTAAAGGTTATAATAGTTGTAGTACTAGAGCCGAATACTAATCAACCGGACACTAACATTGGCCTATTTATTTTCCACTTTCATGCAGAGAGAAGCAATATATAATTGAACGTGACACGAATAATTATACTAATTAAATATTTCCGTTCTGTTCTGTTCTATTCTGTTGCCATATGCAATTTAAGTCCAAATTAAATTATGCCAATTTACCATACTCTACAGAATGAACGAAAGCAAGAATCAATCATGAAATGGTTAGTTGTCAAAAAATTATTATTTTAATGAACTTCTTATTCTTTCAGAGAAACAGATTCTCGCACCAACTTATTTTAAGGTTCTGTGCACAGCGACTTTGCAAATAAACCGACGAGAGCAGATTACAGATTTCTTAATTCGACAATAGCGATAGATGTTCACGATTTACAAACCACTTTACTAATATTAATAAGAGTTTAAGATTGTTGCAACAAATATTAGTAAATTATGGTATGAGCACGTAAATATAAATCGTAAGCATATACTCGTATGTAATCCGTAAGCCAAATAAAAGAGAGAAGTTTAGAGAATGCTCACGATCACACTTCGAACTAAGTGTGAATACCGTCTTCTTCAAGGTAGTGATTTTCGGATGCAATCCTGGACGAGGCCACAGCAAGCCGTGTGCCCTTAAACTCTTATTACCCGCCTATATGCTTCAGGCCTCCGTGGGTAAGAGAGCTCCCAAGGTACAACGCCCAACCTCGTGTACAAAAGGAAGCACTTTCGTACGCCTTTCGAACTTTTCGCAGCCTTAGAACTCCGACACAATGAGAGTGAGAAAATGCTATGCTATAGAGGGAGAAGTAGAGAGCTCAAGGAAGAGTGTGAGCTGGGATGATTTGGAATGAAGGAGGTGGGCTCCTTTTATAGGCAGCCTTGGACCTCCAACAGCCAAATCCGGATTTAATAGGGCCATTAACCCACCCATTAAATGGGCTGTTACAAGACCCATAAAACCCCCAACATAAATAGGCTGTTACTCTCATGAATTTAAAATTCGAATTTAAATTCAAATGGCAGCTGGCAAGAGAAGGTTCCAGAACGTGGGCTTGTCCAAACAGAAGTCCAAGAAGCCCAGAGGACTTTTTGGGCCTAGGATCGCTACAACAAGTCCGGCCCAGTTCTAAAAAGATAAGGCCCTGGAACCTCTCACAAACCCACAATCCCGCAACCCGAGCCCGAGCCCGAGCCCGGCCCGGGACGGGGCGGGGCGCGCGCGCGTGCGTGCGTGCCGAGCCTAGCAGGACGGATGGACGGCGCGAGGAGCCTCTCCCTTCTCCACCAGTTTACCCATGCTAGACTTCTAGTCCCTTATAAACTTGTCTCAGCATGGTGCGCTAACCAATGTGGGATTGTGCTTATTTTAATAACAACCATACCACTTTAAAGCCAATTTTTATTCACCCCGAGAATTGGATTTTCGCAAGTGTTATATATCGTTACGAAGCTCTATCAACAAGCTTCGTATTGATCTCATAAACACCCAAAACCAATTGGTGTGACCTTCAAATAAATTAGCTCAAAGTTGCCCACTAATTACTTAGTTATTATATTTAATTAGGATTCTCCCTCTAATTAAATATTTGGGCCAAAGCCCAATACACTCACTTGTATTGGGCCATCTCTTCCTTGGTTAATAAACCAATTCTCCAACATCAAGAATACTGCAAAAAATTTGTACTTCAAGATATAATTTTTACTTATGAATTTAGATTTATGTAATTGTGATTTCGTTTATGATTGTGTGAATTCCTTCCAAGTAAAATGTATGACAGTATGTATCAAACTTGAACCAGCCAAATTGATTAGGAAAAATAGAGCAGAAGATCAAGTGATGCAGATCTCTCCGACTCCACATTAAAAATGACATTATATATTCTTCATATAACAAGATGAAAAAAATATAACGAAGTACGAGTTCACGTGTATGAAATGCTAATTGCTACCCCAGTCCAAAACACGAAAATGCCAAAATGGTGTATGTAAATAATAAATGGTCGTTGCATGTAGCCATGTAAACGGCTAGAGACATGCTCCATTATATTTATTCCTCTCCTGCAAACTTTAGCTCCAATCATTTGCTTCTTTCTCATAATTTTTTTGGGGTCAGGTTTGCTGTAGCATGGTCGTATAATAAATAAGCATTTGATAGGTGTCGCCGCGTATTTTATTGGCACTAAACGTGTCAGATTTTTGATATATAATTTATCGAATAATTCAGATTCGAGTTAGATATAACTTCTAAAATTAATAAAAAAAACTTAACAAGTATTTTAACTATTGCGTTTACGTTTGTCAAAATTCGAACTCAAAATCCAGTTAATTTTTTTTTGATAAAAGTTAGTTGATCACAATGTAGTGGGTATTGAAAAACCGCGCCAAATATTCTTGCATTATGAGGACTCAACCGAGAAAAACAGGATAAACTATTTATGTATTATATATTGGAAGGAAAGATTATATCATATATTGTTCTAAATCAGTACGTGATCAGCAACTCAAAAGATAAGAGCCGCCAGTATTTTTTTTCTTGAAAAAAGTTTCTGAAAATATTAAATGAAAAGCTAGAAAAATAAGAACGGAGCAGTTTGGCTTTTCGATGGAGAATATGTACAAATCCCACCTATAATAAAATTCCATAAGATGTTGTAACAGTTACCCTCTTTGTACTTGGATTAGATGGAGACATTATCAGTGTTAACAATGAAAGAGACGTGCATTAACTGATCCACCAAGCAAAACAACGAATGGACCAGGAAAATATATGCTGATGGGGGGATGGAATAGACAAATTTTCTCTCTCAAGTGAGACGCGACGGGCCGACGGGCGAGTTCACGCTATAGTTGCATATCATTTCGTTACGTTTTGTCTAGCTCATTGATTGATGGGTCAGGGGATTCGTTTGTTTGCCCAAATATATAAGTGTTTTGTTAAGTTTACTTTCAACAAACTAATACAGTCGAGTTCGTAGATATTTTGAATGATAATAAATTTTCTTTAAAATGCATTTAACAATTTTGTGTTGTTAATGGATCGAGCTCTAGACCGGTGGTTATCTTAAAAAATATTTAATGATATTATGTTTTACTTCGAGATATATTAGTTAAATTAGAATAATTATTTTGTCAAGTAATGTAAGTTTTTTTTGGGGTGAATATTTGGTTGCATTGCAATATGGCAGGGAAGGCAAACAATATAAGAGAAGTAATTAAGGTATAATCCGTCCATCAACCCCATGCATTTTTGCTAGATTATCCTGTGTTGTACTAACAACTACTAAGCAATTACAACAACTGGCAGAAAGATACTATACTTTAACCAAAATTTGGAGTTCGAGTCCAAAAATATTATCAATATTAAAATTTGGCAAAATAAAACTCCTGTCATTTGGAACTCTATTTAGTTCAAACATGTAATTGTTGTTTGTCGGAGTTGGTGTACTTGATTAGGATCACTTCAGTCGAGGCAAGTGTTGGACACTTTCTCCGTAAGACGAGATTGCCCCGTATATTTCAGTGCTGTACGGGCTTCGGCAATCGTCCCCAAGATACAACGACTGTTTAGGGCGTTTCCAAGAACGTTGCACACGTATCTCGAAACTTTCGGGCGAACCCTTATATACCCAGAACTTTCGGGACTCTTTTCTAGATGAAGAACGGGGGAAGAGGAGAAGACAACAATGCTAGAAGGTGCATGTGCTGCTGGGATGATTATTCTGGCAGGGGGACAGGCCTATTTATAGGCTGGAGGAGGCAGGGAGGCAGCCACCCCGAAGGGACGCGTCTGCTCGGCCAACAGGCTGACTGGCTGCGCTCGTGGCCCTTCGGTGGCTTCTGGATCCTTCCAGGCGCGCCAGGCTGCGCTCGTGCCCTTTCGCGGGAGATCTCGCACTCCTTCGGCCTTCTGGAAGCCTCCTAGACGTTCCAGTCCGTCGTGCCTCTTCGGCGGCCAACCTGAAGGCGCTCGCAGCTCCTCGTCGCTTAGGTAGCTGCGCAGCTGCCTCCGGGCCCGGGCAAAATACTTAAGGCTCCTCCAGCTCCTCGCGACGATGCGCACGTGCGAAGTGCCAAGTGCGCCACAAAGCGCCCATTGCGACCTGCGTCCAATGCGCCATGCGCACACGCACGTGCGCGTGCGCGAGCGCGTGCTCGTGCTCGTGCTCGGACGGTGCTTCGCACCGTCCTCGCAGGCAACTAGCGGTGGGTCTGCCTTTTGGGTAGCCAATCAAGTTGATAGGCAAGGAGGGAAATTCCTTATAAACAAGGAAATTCTCCTTGCTCTATTCAATGTGGGATTGCACTTTCCCATTTCCCTTTGGGCCTTACCATTTGTGGGCTTGCATTGAACTTTCATTCAAAACCCAACAATCCCCCACATGAATGATGATTAATGCATGTAGACTCTAATCGAAAGATCTGACGTGTTATTATTGCATCGAGACAGGTAGCTTGCGGCTTTGAACCTTCTCTAGTAATATGTTATCGGATTTACTCGCTGCTCGGTGAACATGATGTCTTGAACCGTCAGCTTTTGGTGTAAACCAAGACAATAACATTTACACAATAATAACCCTAGTATATTTAGGTTCTCACGTTGTGTCTGTTTCGGCCATGGACCGTATCTTGGATTCATAAGTGTTTTTCCCATTTGAAGCGGCCTCACTTCACACTTACATAGGTGATCTCCTATCAGAAGTATCCTGCCATACTCCACCTTAATCAAGGTATAGGAATCATTAAAAGCGTAATGCTTATCCTTACCACACCTCTGCAGGTTAATACCTGGGCAGCTTCTGAGAATGAGATAGGTTCCAGGTGATTCACTGAACCCTCCATAACTTAGTTGTCTCATTGAACCAAGTTTGTGGGATCTCCACTCATCATGGTTGAGTTACCGCTATGGACGTTCTTTATTGTGTGGATTTTAATCCCATTCCCCTTACTGCGTTTTACATTTGATCTCTATTGATTCCTTTCGTAAAAGGATCAGCTAAGTTGTCCTTGGACTTTACATAGTTAATGGTGATCACCCCACTAGAGATCAACTGTCTAACGGTATTATGTCTCCGACGGATATGTCGAGACTTTCCGTTGTACAACGTATTTTGTGCTCTCCCGATTGCAGACATGCTATCACAGTGTATCAATACGGGAGGCACTGGTTTACTCCAGCACGGAATATCCTCTAGGAAGTTTCTGAGCCATTCAGCTTCTTCCCCAGCTTTATCTAGCGCTATAAACTCCGACTCTATGGTGGATCGAGCTATGCACGTTTGTTTAGAGGACTTCCAAGACACAGCTCCTCCTCCTATGGTGAATACGTATCCACTCATAGATTTGGAGTCCTTAGTGTCCGATATCCAATTTGCGTCACTGTATCCTTCTAATACAGCTGGATATTTAGCATAATGTATGCCATGGTTTATGGTATGTTTTAAATACCGTAAAACCCTTTCTAGAGCTAGCCAGTGATCCTTTCCTGGATTACTTGTGAATCTACTAAGTTTACTAACCGAGTACGCAATATCGGGACGAGTGCAGTTTGTTAAATACATCAAGCTCCCGATAATTTGCGTATACTTCAGTTGCGATACTGGGTCCCCTCGATTCTTGGCTAAGTGTAGATTCAAATCTACTGGAGTCTTAACCGGAGGTTTGTCGAAAGCTTCAAACTTCTTGAGCACGTTTTCCACGTAGTGGGATTGTGTCAAGATAATTTCGTCAGCTTTCCTAGAAATTTTTATTCCTAGTATGACGTCTGCCAGACCCATATCTTTCATTTCAAAGTGGCTCTTTAACATGTTCTTAGTTTTCACAATAACCTCTTTATTGCTTCCCATAATTAGTAAGTCATCTACATAGAGACATACAATTACGTAAGCTTCAGGTGTGCCCTTAATGTAAACACATTTATCGCACTCATTGATCTTAAATCCATTTGACAGCATTGTTCCGTCAAATTTCTCGTGCCACTGTTTCGGCGCTTGTTTTAGCCCGTATAGTGACTTGACTAGTCGACACACTTTATGCTCTTGTCCGGGAGCCACAAACCCTTCAGGTTGCTCCATGTATATCTCCTCTTCCAGTTCTCCATTTAGGAAAGCTGTTTTTACGTCCATTTGATGGATCTCGAGGTTATAGAGTGCTGCAATAGCTATGAGTACTCTAATCGATGTGATTCTTGTGACAGGCTAATACGTGTCAAAGAAATCATATCCCTCCTTCTGCTTGAACCCCTTAGCTACCAATCAAGCTTTGTACTTGTCGATTGATCCATCAGCTTTGTATTTCCTTTTTAGGATCCACCTGCATCCCAAAGGTTTACAGCCCGGTGGGAGATCCACGATTTCCCACGTGTGGTTTTGCATAATGGATTCTATCTCACTATTGATAGCTTCCTTCCAGAGAGGAGCATCTGGACTGGACAATGCCTCTTGAATTGTCTTGGGCTCATCTTCTAACGCATAGGTTAGATAGTCCGGACCGAAAGATTTGGCCACCTTCGTCCGTTTACTACGTCTAGGTTCATCATCTTCCTGATTTGACCCTTGCGTAGTCTCGTGAGTCCTTTTCTTTGGACTTGCTTCCTTTCTTTTCTTATTAGGAAAGCTTTCTTCAAAAAACGTTGCGTTCCTTGATTCTATGACCATTCCCGTGTTTATCTCAGGGTTCTCAGATTTATGCACCAAGAATCGATAAGCACTGCTATTTTGCGCATATCCGATAAAGATGCAATCAATGGTCTTGGGTCCTATGCGCACCTGCTTAGGCTTAGGTACTTCGACCTTTGCTAGGCACCCCCACACTTTAAGGTAACCGTAGGAAGGCTTCCTTCATTTCCATAGTTCATATGTGGTTTTATCCCTTTTCTTGTGTGGCAATTTGTTTAGAATGTGGTTAGCTGAGAGCACAGCTTCCCCCCACATGTTCTGGGGTAAGCTCGAGCTAATCAACATAGCGTTCATCATCTCCTTAAGAGTTCGATTTTTGCGTTCAGCTACGCCATTCGATTGGGGTGAGTATGGAGCAGTCGTCTGATGAATAATGCCATGTTCTTGACAGAATTCCTCAAACGGAGCTACATATTCTCCTCCTCGATCACTTCGGATCATTTTGATTTTCACGCTGAGTTGATTTTCAACCTCATTCTTATATCTCTTAAAAGCATCAAGAGCTTCGTCTTTGCCCTTTAGGAGATATACGTAACAGTATCTCGTGTAATCATCGATAAATGTGATGAAGTATTTCTTCCCGCCTTTAGTTTGCACGTGTTTCATATCGCAAGTGTCCGTATGAATTAATTCTAAAGGCGTAGTACTTCTTTCCACTGAATGGAAAGGTGCTTTGGTCATTTTAGCCTCCACACATACTTCACATTTATCGGACGGGTTGAACTCTAGATTCGGTAATAAATTTAAACTTACTAACTTTCTTAGCGAGTTTAGATTTACGTGTCCTAATCTACCATGCCATAAATTAGAACACTCGGCCAAATAAGAAGAAGCATTAACTTTATTTTCACCATTAAAGGTGCGATGTACAGTTATTACATTCATCTTAAAGAGCCCCCTCTCTAGATAACCCTTTCCTATGAATTGACCCGCTTTGGTCAGTACAAACTTATCAGCCTCAAATACAAGCTTAAGACCGGCTTTGCTTAACAGTGAGCCAGAGACTAAGTTCTTGCGGATGTCCGGGACATGCAGCACATCCTTGAGGGTCAGCTCCTTTCCTGAGGTCAGCTTCAGGACCACCTTTCCCAGACCAACGATCTTGGACGTTGCAGAGTTTCCCATGAACAGCTTTCGGCCGGTGATCGGGATATAGTTCGAGAACATCTCCTTGTCCGAGCAGATGTGGCGAGTAGCTCCAGTGTCCACGAACCACTCTCTCGGATTGTCCACCAGGTTGGCTTCAAACACCACAGCTGACAGATCCATCTGGGACAAGTCTTCAGCCAGGTTAGCCTTTCCTTGGTCTTTCTTCGGCTGGCGACAGTCCTTAGCCATGTGTCCGGGTTTCCCGCAGTTGTAGCAGTCGCCCTTGATCTTTTTCTTCTTGGGTTTTTGCTCCTTCTGCTTATCCTCGGACTTCTTCCTCTTCTTGCCACTTTTTCCCTCAGCGAGGTGCACGGTGGTCTCAGAGTTGGCCTTGCCTTGCTTGACTTCGGATTTTCGGTTGTCTTCCTCGATCCTTAGTCTCACTATTAGGTCTTCTAGGCCCATGTCCTTCCTCTTGTGCTTGAGGTAGCTCTTGAAATCCTTCCACAGCGGGGGGAGCTTCTCGATCATTGCAGCTACTTGGAAGGACTCGCTGAGTTGCATCCCTTCGGCTTGGATCTCGTGAAGGATCAGCTGCAACTCTTGCACTTGGTCGATGACCTTCTTGGAGTCCACCATCTTGAAGTCGAGGAATCGTCCGACGATGAATTTCTTCGTCCCGGCATCCTCTGTTTTGTACTTCTTCTCGAGTGAACTCCACAGCTCTTTAGCGGTCTTAGCTTTCGCGTAGACATTGTAGAGCGTGTCGTCTAGTCCATTCAGGACGTAGTTCCGGCATAGGAAGTCGCTGTGACTCCATGCATCGAGGGCGTTGATCTTCTGTTGATCTGCCTCATTTTCCGCTACCTTCGGAGCCTCTTTCTTCAGGAATCGGACCAGGTTGAGCGTCGTCAGGTAGAACAACATCTTTTGTTGCCACCTCTTGAATTCGGTACCGTTGAACTTGGCCGGCCTTTCGGCGTGGGCAGTTCCCGGGACCGCTGGCACTGGTGCTGAGCTTGTTGATGCCATCTTCAAGTACACAATCTCGTCTTACGATTGTTGTTTGTCAGAGTTGGTGTACTTGATTAGGATCACTTCAGTCGAGGCAAGTGTTGGACACTTTCTCCGTAAGACGAGATTGCCCCGTATATTTCAGTGCTGTACGGGCTTCGGCAATCGTCCCCAAGATACAACGACTGTTTAGGGCGTTTCCAAGAACGGGGGAAGAGGAGAAGACAACAATGCTAGAAGGTGCATGTACTGCTGGGATGATTATTCTGGCAGGGGGACAGGCCTATTTATAGACTGGAGGAGGCAGGGAGGCAGCCACCCCGAAGGGACGCGTCTGCTCGGCCAACAGGCTGACTGGCTGCGCTCGTGGCCCTTCGGTGATCTCGCACTCCTTCGGCCTTCTGGAAGCCTCCAGCTCCTCGCGACGATGCGCACGTGCGAAGTGCCAAGTGCGCCACAAAGCGCCCATTGCGACCTGCGTCCAATGCGCCATACGCACACGCGCGTGCGCGTGCTCGGACGGTGCGAAGCACCGTCCTCGCAGGCAGCTAGCGGTGGGTCTGCCTTTTGGGTAGCCAATCAGGTTGATAGGCAAGGAGGGAAATTCCTTATAAACAAGGAAATCCTCCTTGCTCTATTCAATGTGGGATTGCACTTTCCCATTTCCCTTTGGGCCTCCATTTTGGGCCTTACCATTTGTGGGCTTGCATTGAACTTTCATTCAAAATCCAACAGTATTTATTTAGATTCATTGGATATTCGATACTACAATATTCGATACGTAATTATGTCATTCGGGAGGCTGTAACTGGAATTTTAAAACTGTACTGGATGTGCGAAGAAGGCAAACCGTATGGACCAATTAAAAAATATTAATGAAAAAAATACTCCTAAAATAAATTGAACGATTCTCCGTTCCGAATACAATAAATAAAAAAACTGCAGTGCCCAAAATAAATTTAGATCAACTGATGAGAGCGTTATTATAGTTTAATCAGTTCTCAAGTTCGAGTCATTAAATACTTGTTGGGAGATGTTTAGGGGTGAGCAAATGACCGGACCGGATCGATCCAAACCGAATCATATTAATCGAGAACCAATTAAGAAAAAATATGAGATCCAGACCAGACCATTTGCTAATTGAATCTAGACCAGAACCAAACCAATTTTTTTATTTGGTCCGGGTTCGGACCAAAATACTCAGAAGTTTAAAAAAAATAAATACTGGACGCTTATAAACTTCAGAAAGGCAAAAGACACCGGATAAGAGGCCGAGAGAAGAGATGTCAATTAGGATTTGACATTTAGATTTGTTGTTTGAGGATGTCGATCACTCATAAATTATTTGTCATTGTACTATGTGAGAAAAAATATATATTGGCTGTGTGACCTTGCTACACGTGGGTCTTTTTATCCTTGTCTCAAAAAAATTTGGTATGGTCTGATTCTCCATGGTTCTTTTAAAAAGATCCGAACTAGATCCGAGAATATTTTTTGAGCAAACAAAGAACCGATCCGGATCATTTTTTTTGTTTTTGTTCAGGACCGAATTTTTTAGTTTGATTCGATCTGGTTCTGTGGTTCTTGGTTCTTTTGCTCACCCCTAGAGATGTTTGTAATTGTGACATTTCAACCGATTTGAATTTGGATTAATTTTTTTTAGAATACTAGATGGTAAAAACTAAAAAAAATCTGCAAGGAGCAAAGTGAATTAAGCAGAAAAGTCAAAAAAATAAAAAAAGAAGAGGAGGAAGGAGACTCAGCTAAAGCGAGGCCGAGGCGGCGTTGATAAAAAGCGGCACAACTCAAAAAAAGCTATGGACGGCAAGAGAGCAACGGAAATCGGGAGACACCCTACACGTCATCGGCGCCGCCAACCCAATAATATAGAGTAGAATTCTTTCCCACTTGGGGAGGAAATGGCCTGTGCGAGCGACACCATCTGGCCGGCGGCGGCTCCTCCTCGTCCTCGTCCTCGTCCTCTCCCCGGTAAGAACGACGCCGTTGTTGTGTTCCCGTTCGAGAAGGTGTTCCCTGTTTACGCGATGGGCCGCCTCCCCTCTCCCGATACGCCGCCGTCTGTTTCCCTCCCGGGCGACCCCATTTGGGAGGCCATCACTCGAGAGGCCAAGTCCGAGGTACTTACTTACTCTCTCTCTCTCTTATATATATATATATATATATATATATATATATATCTGTCGCTTTGTTTTGTTACTACTTTGCGCGGGTTCGAACCCTGGATCTCGAACGAACACGAGACATCTTGATTAAGTTAGAATAACAGTGAGTCGTTGGTCGTTGGGTAGGCGGAGAAGGAGCCTATATTGAGCAGCTTCCTGTACGCGAGCATAGTGGCCCATGACTGCTTGGAGCAAGCGCTGGCCTTCGTCCTCGCCAACCGGCTCCAGAACCCCACCCTCCTGGCCACCCAATTGTTGGACATTTTCTCCAATGTCATTTCCAACGACCCCGGAATCCGCCGCTCCATTCGCCTCGATGCTCAGGTCTCTATTATACGCTCTCTCTCTCTCTCTTGTCTTTTCCCATTCAGTGTTGTGCCTCTCCTTGTTCACTGATACACAGAGTTGTTGCTCGCTCTCAGGCGTTCAAGGACCGGGACCCGGCTTGTCTATCCTATTGCTCAGCTGTGCTCTATCTTAAGGTACCTTTGTGTTACGCCTCTCGTTTTCGAGGGTTAGTGTCCTGTCACATCTCCGTTCGATTGTGTTAATGGCACTTTCTTCTTTTCTAGGGTTACCACGCCCTGCAATCCTACCGAGTAGCTCACGTGCTGTGGAACCAAGGAAGGAGAGTGTTGGCTTTGGCATTGCAGAGTTGGATCAGCGAGGTGGTTTCATCAGGCATTCATCTTTGCACTTGTTGAGCTGGATTTCTATTAGACGGCTTCTCTATCGCTTTCTCATGTTCATATTCCCCTCTGTTTTTCAGGCGTTTGGAGTCGATATACACCCAGGTACAAGATCAGAGAATCCTAATCCATACATGCTATGCAGCGCATAATGATTAACTGGCTTCAACATCTTATATACAGCTGCCAAAATTGGAGAGGGAATCTTATTGGATCATGGGACGGGTGTGGTGATTGGTGAAACTGCAGTTGTAGGGAACAGAGTCTCTCTGTTGCACGTAAGGCAGCTGCTTGTTTCGGCTTTCCTCTCTACTTAGTCCTAGGCCAAACATCAATATCTACTTTACCTTTTCTGACATGAATCAAATGTCAATTCTATGGACATTTATTTGCCAGGGTGTTACATTAGGAGGAACAGGGAAAGAAATTGGTGATCGGCATCCAAAAGTGGGGGATGGTGCATTGATTGGAGCATGTGCTACAATACTTGGGAACATAAGGATAGGTGAAGGTGCTATGATAGCTTCAGGGTCTCTTGTGTTAAAGGATGTACCTCCTCATAGGTAAGAATGCAATGTCTTAAGAATCTGTCTTACACTGTAGTGACGCCCTGGCTGATGTGAATTCTTTGTTGTGTGCTGCTTTCAAGTATGGTGGCAGGAACACCTTCAAAGGTGATCGGATATATGGATGAGAAAGATCCTTCCCTCACTATGAATCATGGTATACTACTCAATATCATAGTTTTCCCTTGATAAATTTCGGTTTCCCAAACTTAAGGATGAAAATACCTCCTTTTTTTAGTATCTGAAAGCTAATGAACCTGGTGCCAGTGTACTGACCAGTATCTAAAAACCTTTCGGCCTTTGAGATCCTTAGTTGAAATGCTTAGCATATCTATATGACAATGTTATCCCTGATATAGATTGCCGTAAATTCAATCCCTATAAGATTAATAGAATAGATCTCTTTTCCTTCTGAGCTACTTTCTATGAATGGGAGTTGCGAGGTGCTATTCTTACTCTTTCGAATTTTACAAAGACTAAATAGATGGTATGGATATGGAGCGTGCCCCAGATGTTCAACCACATTCAGAGGACTCTTGATGGAGCCTTCTTATCCAAAGAGAATCCCATCTCCAATAATTACTCGGGATGGCTCCTTATCTCCGATAATTTATGCTTTTTGATGACCGCTTCCCCCATCAGAGGGAATGGGAAACATACCAATTGCAGATCTAAAAAATGTTTTCAGTGCTACTGGATGTCATTTCTGTTCACAGGGGAATCAGATGCATATAAGAACTGCCACCTGCTGCAAAACTTCTGCAAGCTGTTCATTTCAAAGAATTGTCATCATCTCTCATGCTTGTGTAAATTTGTGCAGATGCTACAAAAGAGTTCTTCAAACATGTTGCTGCAAGTTTTAGAGAAGACCGGCCCACTGGTAAAAACCCGCTTTATCTTTCGCTCTTCATATCGATTGGCTCTACAAAAGAGAGTCAAATGAGTATTGCAATGTTGCAACATCATGCACTTCTCCTTGTCTTTCTTTGCTGTAGTCTTCTTGGTTAACTATATATTTTCCCATCTATCTGCCTGATGGAGATTATCTTTTTTAGCTAATGACAATCACCGAGTCGAGGTTGAAATGTCTCCAGCGACAGCAGGATGCACAGATAACAATGGCCACGCTTGAGGATCTATTTGCGGTGTTAGATATCCTCATCTCGGTGGGCTAATCGACAAGCGTGATGGAGAACCAGCAGCTTGTTCTTGACGGAGGTCGTAAAGTAACCACAAGGTTACTGGCCCAAGGAAGGGAAGAGAGCGCATTAGCTTCACTCGAGTCCTTGAAATGCACTTGTTCATTTTATCGTGGGCCAATTTAGGTTATGTAATTCTGGCCCAAAGTCCTTGATATGCCCTTTTCAGCTTCTTCTTTATATATCAGTATTATCAATTTTTCTGACCAAGTTCGCTAGTATAAGCTACTAATCCTGTTCTAGAAATCTATATCAAGTGGAAAAAAAGAACGGTGAAAATTTGAAGTTGCAATTTGAACTAAAATTCAAACTTTGAAACTAAGGTAAAACATTTATTTTGGACATCTAAATACTAACTCATCACAGTGATTTGGCATTACGTAGAACTTTTGATGGTCATTACTTTTCACCATGGTCCCTATAGGGGCAAAATTGTGCTTGATTTCGTACAACTTTTTGATATCTATTATTCAACAAGTTTAAAAATTGACACCAAGGTGAAAAGGCAGGTAAATATCTCGCTTTCTCTGTTTTTCCACATCAGTGTTATTTTTTAAAAACGTTGAATGATAGATATCAAAAAGCACTAATTTGACGGTCATTACTTTTCACCATGGTTTCGATGGGGTGAAATTGTGTTTGATTTCATACAATTTTTCGATATTAATCATTTAACACGTTTAAAAAATAATACCAAGATGAAAAGCAAGATATTTACTTCATGTGAGATAAAAAAAGAAGCATCATATACAAATACAAACTTATCAACCTTCAAAATTTTGACAAATATACATTCAGCGGGCTACCCAAAATAGATTGTATGGTGAGTGGGCCGGCCCACGGCTTAGATACCAGAAGCCCAGTACCGGGAGAAAAATAACAAAAAAGGAAAGAAATACTTGACCGCGGGCGAGATATCCTTCCGTGACTTGGTCAACGCGACTCCGAGAGAGAGAGAGAGAGACCGTCTCGGGAAAAAAAAAAGGAAGGGAAGAGTAACCGCGGCCGCGGGCGTTTCCTCCCGAGATCCGAAACCCCGGATTCGGATCCCGGCCAGTCGGATTCCGGATCGCCCGCCTCTAACGAAGAGGTTTGCCCTAATTCGCGTCCTAGGGGATTTTACGCGAGTTTTTTTTCTTATTTCTTTGTTCTTCACGTTAGGCGTTCCGCCAATTGGGAGCCGTCACAATGTCTGCCGAGGAAGGTGCTTCTGATGCGAAGCCTCCCGCTAGCAACGGGGACGTTGCTACGGAGAATGGACTGCTCGACGGTGCTCCGTTGACGGAGCACAGTCACGACCGCCTCGTGCAGCTGGTGGTGGAGCTCAAGCTCCAGAACGAGGTGTTGAAGTCTCAGTTTAAGGACTCGAAGGATTTCGAAAAGCGGATCAGGGAGGAGGAGCGAGGTGCGAGTGATGTGACGGTTTTTCCACCGGATGTGGAGCAGGAGTTACGGGGAAGGATTGAGTCTCTCGGTAGGGAGCTTGAGGAACAGACGCAAACGAGAGGGGCTGCGGAACGGGCGCTGCAGCATTTACGTGAGGTGTACTCTGAAGCGGATGCCAGAGCGCAGGAGTTGTCGCTGAAGCTTTCTGAAGGTCATACTTTAGGTGCTTTCTTGCGCGTGTTTCGGTAGCTGTAGGATTGTTGTGCTCTGCGGACTGAATGTTGCTTGTGTTTTTCCTCTTCGTAGCCCAGCAGAAATTGGACAAAGAAATAAAAGACCGTGAGGAGAAGTACTCTGAACTTGACTCCAAGTTCCAAAGGCTTCATAAACGAGCCAAGCAGAGGATTCAGGAGGTTCAAAAGGTATATTCTATCTCTCTATTGCTGCTCTCTCTATTTTGAACTTGAAAGGTTGGAAATGCCAATATTGTTGCTCTCCTTTTTTGATGGCTAACACGGTAATGTACCCAATGTCATATGTAACCTTTATGTGTGCTAGCAAGTAGCAATTAGCAATCATGCTTCCGCAAGTTTTCCCAAGGAGGCAAGGGGATTTAGTTTTTTGTTGAAGGGAGGAATATCCGAAATTAAGTTGCTCTATTCTACAGAAATCGCACCCACTTTTCCGAATATCACACGTGTACACACACAGAGATGTGCGCATGTGTACAGTGTTTCCTCTCGTGAAGAAGATGGGAAAATATCTTCAGTAAGTGCAACAGAAACTGAGATTACCTGTGGTTTGGAGATTGCTATTTCAGGAAAAGGATGATCTTGAAGTCAAGTTCCGTGATGTAAATGATTCTGCTGAGAGGGCATCATCACAACTTTCAGCACTTCAACAAGAACTGGATCGTACAAGGCAACAAGCTAATGAAGCATTGAAAGCCATGGATGCTGAGAGGCAACAACTGAGAAGTGCAAACAATAAGTAGGAGTTATCAGTTTTATTTTTCTTAGAGATGATTTCAAAGTAAATGATAAAGCTGATTGAAAAGTTTGTCAATCATTGTGTTTTTGCATTTCTATTCCATGTCTCAGCTAAATGTTTATGTTTTACCATCTGAACTTTCGACTATTTGAATCCATTTGCTTTTAAGGACCAAGTAATGTGACGCCCTTGTTTCAGTTTGGAATTGGATGCGCATTCGTTTTCATGTATTTGGATCATGGTGTTTCTGTTTCTTGTCCTGCCTGAGTTGAGCGCTGTTGCTAGATGTTGAATGTTACTTGCAACAGAGATTTCCAATCATTTTCTACGGGTTGTTTATTTCAATTTATCTTGCTCAAGACTTAAGTAGTATTTGCAGGTTTTATGAAGCACATTTTCCCATGCTTAGTCTTGTTTTTATAGTTTTTTTAAATGGCAACAATGTGCTGACATCCAGATTGCGAGACAACATCGAAGAATTGTGCCGTTCGTTTGAACCAAAAGAGAATGCCCTCGACACGTTGCAGCAGACACTCTTGGAGAAAGACCAAGTACTGATGCTCTCTCTCTCCCTCTATGTGTGTGTGTGTGTGTGCTTAAATATCCACGTTCATTCACCAAGATGCACATTTCCTATTTTCCCATCAGCAATTTCCAAAATCTCATTGACTTTCTTTCATCTGGTGTTTGAACCATGAGCTTATATTTCTCATTGAGTCAGTTAAAGAGATATCTGATGCTTTTACTTCACCAACTTCATAATTGTGGCTATATCATGTAAATTAAGTTGATCATCTTGGTATCCTTCTGCACCTTTATATTTGCAACTCTCACTTCTGTTTTGTAACTGGGTATCCTTTTCATGCGAGTCCTTTCTCCTCATGTGCCATGCTTATAATTCATACTACTTAAATTAGATGTTGGAAGACATGCGTGGTTTGCTGAATTCTGCGGAGGAGAAAAGGCAAGCTTCACTAGCTGAGCTTTCTGCTAAGCATCATAAGGTAATTCTTTTGAAATGCAGGGTTGGCAGAATCTTGATATGGTGGGTTTCGTCTTATCAAGTCCATTGTTCACATTGTCCGGCCTAATTTCTTTCTGATACTGGTTCAATCAACAGAATATAGAGAACTTGGAAGTCCAACTCTCTGATGCTTTGACGGATAGGAGCAAGGCTGCTGAAACCATATCTTCACTGCAGGTGAGAGAAAACATAGTGAAGCATTTGTTAGAAAGTCAACTAATTATTTAGGGGAAAAAACTGACGGCAGCATTTACTAGCACAATCGCAGAAAGATTGTCTTCCCCATTAGAGAAAACTTAGTCAGATATATCTCTGGGCTTGGAAGTTTCCAAGTTGCACTTTTTCTGAGTCGCACCTTAATGATCTGGACAAATCTTCCAGTAGTTAAAAGAACACTACGATTTTGCAGATGTTAATTGCTGAGAAAGATTCGAGAATTGCTGAATTGGATGCAGCTTCAACTGGCAAAGCAGCTCGGCTTAGCGCTGCTTTGGAGAGTTTGAAAGGAGAACTCGCTCACCAGAAAGATGAGCATGTATGGTAACAAGTGGTTGATTTAATGCACGTGCCTGTTGCTCTTGCTGTAAACGAGTTGCCTCGTTTTTGTCTCATGATACAACAATTTTAAACTTATTACACCAATTCTCAGAATAAGTTGGTTATGAATATGAGGCCTTCTTGGCTGACAATGACATTAAGTCCTGGTTTTATCAAGTGACTTCCCTTTAGTTATCGTCGTCGTAAGGACAAATGGCACAATGCTTTATGTTGCTTTTAGCTGCATACTCTGGTGATGACCTCAATTCCAAATCAAAAAGATAAAAGGGATAATAAGTTCTGGTAGGATGTACTGGATCTTCCAATCATGAGAACACAATCTGTGCCTGTTGTAATTACTCTCGTTATATCAGAAGTTCTGTTTTCTGCTCGACAATCTTTTCCATGCGCGTAATAAAAGTCAGTTTTCGGGGTTTATTGATTTTACTTCTCTATTTGGTTTGATTGGCAAGACTAAAGTCACTCTTCAAGCTATGTCTCAAAGGTGCTTTGTATCTTCAGGAGAAAGAAAAGGAGCGGTGGGAATCTGCCTTTCAGGGACTGAAGATGAAGCTAGAAGTTGCTGAGAGTAATTGTATCCGTGCCGAAATTGAAGCTGCTAAAATGAAAAGTTGAACTTTGCTCCTATGTACTGTTATTCTCTGTCATGCTCTGTTGTTTTTATACTAATGGTTTTCATGATGCAGGTCAGCTAGAAATGGAAGTTTCTTCCAGAAGTCAGATGTTCAACAAAAAGGAGGCAGAACTGTTGTCTGCAAAAGTGGAGGTATATGTTTATTTGGGTTAATATGATTTGGAACAAGGCATAAACAGATGATACATGTTGGTGAACCGATGATATCATACGATTACTTTGTATCTACTTGTTTAAACTAGGTAATTTTAGTTGAATTGATGACAAGAGTCATTGATACCTTTTTGAATGTAAAGTCACTAAGGTGGTCTGACTATCTTTGCTTCTAAACCATCTAGCAAGCTCTCAAAGTGTCAGCAATCCAAGTGCATCAGCATATTGATTGATACCTTTTTGAATGTAAAGTCACTAAGGTGGTCTGACTATCTTTGCTTCTAAACCATCTAGCAAGCTCTCAAAGTGTCAGCAATCCAAGTGCATCAGCATATTGCTTGACTTGCTTTAGCTAAAGTCTGCTCAAGATTCAGTTATTTTGTCTAGGAGATCTAAAATATAGAAGTTGCTGCTTGCATTTGAGGGGGTTGCACTAATTATCGGTTTTATACTATTTCACCATCCAGTTACATGGGGTGGCACTTTATACCATTTTGAGCTAATCATGTTTTTTTTTGCTGATACTTATCATATCTAGTGCGGAGGTTATTTAATGGTATATTAACTATGTTGCAGATAAGCCGTCTTGAAAGTGAATTTTCATCATATAAATTCCGTGCTCATTCGCTTCTTCAAAAGAAGGATGCAGAAATAGCTGCGTCCAAGGATTCGGAACAACTGAAAACTCTTGAGGAAGCATTGAAAGTATCTTCCTGTAGTTTGCTGTTGATTATCAGTTGGCTTCTGTTTAAGATGAAGTATGGTATGAACATCTGTTTTTATTTTCTGCCATTGGTTTCTAGGAGGTTGAGAAGGAACTGGCAGTAGCATCTGAAGAGAGGGATAAGATTCTTCAAGATCTTCAATATCGGATGGTGAATTATGAAAAACAACTTGCTGAAAGGTAACTACTGTTCCTTAGTGTTCCAGAGAGTGCCTATGACTTCAGCGTCTATGTTTCTTCCAGATTCTTGTGACTCAAATGCTCGGTATAGAAAATTTCTTTTGTGGCAATCCTTCTGAAAGGGTTTTGAGGTAGACTGAAAGAGCTGAGGCTGGACATTGTGTAGCATATTTTATGAGTCTGCTACCTTTTCCCTAGAACAAAGTTTGTACATCTTCAAGAACAATTAAACATAAAATGGTTTTTAACCTCATTTTCCTATCGTAATCATCTCAATCCCCTTTTATTACAGAGATGAAGCCCTCAACATGGCCAAGCAGCAGTTAAGAAACATGGAAATGAAACTTGATTCCACTATTACGGCCCATCTATCAGAGAAAAGTTTGTGGGATGCAAATATTCAGAATTTGGAAGAAACATGGCGCTGTATGTTCAATTTCTGCTACATCATTTTCTTGCACAAAAAAGGTTTGCATACACATGATGTTCCAGGTTCTAATCTTCAGTGACATGTTCTAATCTTCAGTGAGATGTGAAGCACTGAAAGCTGAAACTGAAGCTTCTTCAGGTCAAGATATTCAAAGAGAATACGACGATCTTAAACTAAAGCACAAAAAGCTGAAGGTAATTACTATATACCTCTTTTCTTGTCTTGGTGAATCATCTAATATGATTATGTTATTTCTTAACAATTGAATTTGATCTCCAACTTGTAGGAGGAGAGTGATTCATTTCGTGACCTTGCCGATAAAATGGTCGAAGAGAAAGATAAGGAAATCTCAAGACTTCTGGATGACAATAAGAAACTTCGCCACACTCTGGAATTAAGACAGCAGGTTTGGTTTCTTCCTGTCCGTACCACAAATTGTTCATTATTTCCTGATGGCTCATACTTCTCACGTCCAATTTTTTCCCAACTTTGATTTCAGGCTTATCAAAATGACAACACCTCCACAAGTACGTAGTTCATTAATTTTCTGTAGTTACTAGTCTCATATTGATGTTCAAATTTCCTGTCCTCTAGAAGGCTCTATCATTGTTCTGATTTTTTTTTTCATGGATGACCGGAATTTTAGCTTTTCAGAAGCAAGATGCACAAAATTCAAGTTCCTCTCTTGCAGAACAGCAGATACTGGTACTGATTGAATCTCCTTGAAAGCTAATGTTGTTGAATGAATCTCCTTTTGTATTTAATCTTGTTCCTGGTCATCACACTTGAGACGTAATTGCATATAATTTTCAGAGGAAAAATCCATTGATTGCTTCGGAAACCCAAATAGATCTATTTATTTTCCTTGTCGTGTTGCTCTGATGTTGCAATTCATGTTAGAATTTGTACCCTGGCTCTTGCTTTAATGGACGGACTGCAGTAGGAAAAGCATGAGCTTTGACTAAACTTCTATTTTGGACTTAAGATACTAGCGAGGCAACAAGCTCAGAGGGAAGAACAGCTTGCCCAATCACAGCGACATATTTTAGCACTTCAAGTATGTTTGGATCAACCTGATTCTTGAATTACTCTGTCGATGCAATAATTTTTATGAGCAATACTTGTCAATGCAATATTTTAAGCATGATATTTTATTTCATTTAGGAGGAGATAGCTGAATTAGAAAGGGAAAATCGGCTCCACAGTCAACAGGTATGAATGGCTTTTTAATCATTGTGGTAGCATGTAATTGTAGACAATATAATGACTTATATGCCATCAGCCCTTATGTTGTGATTATAAATTTTGAAATGCGACCACAAGGTAAAAGTAAGATATATTTTAGTGATGGTAGATTCTCTTTGGTAATTGGCAGACTTCGATAAATGTTGCTCGACTAGTTGTTTTGATGAGTTGAAAAGATGGGATAATTGGTGCAGGAAATCCTCGGAGCATATCAGACATGCTTGAGGACTTGGAATTTATGGCTTGTTCCTTGGTGATCAGATATTTTTTGAATTTGATTTCTATAGGAAGCGATGTTGAAAACGGAGCTTCGAGACATGGAAAGAAAGCAGAAAAGGGGAGGGGTTGATATGACATATCTGAAAAATGTCGTATTAAAGCTTCTTGAAACAGGTGCGGTATTACTTATCAATTGGCAAGCATGACCGGGATCATTAATTTTCTTATCATGGAGAGGGAGCTAATTGTTACGCCTTTAATGCTGATGGTTTATAATGCGTTATGTGCTTCCATGGAGCAGGTGAAGTTGAGGCCTTGCTGCCTGTTGTAGCTACACTTCTTCAATTCAGTCCTCAAGAGGTGAAGTTCACTTGCCATCGCACGCCATGCTTTTGAGCTTTAAATCCTTGCTGATCCACTTGATAGAAGCTTCTCCCATTGTTTGTTTCTGATTCCATGAGCAGGTTGTGAAATGCCAACAAGCTTACCGTGCTAACAACGAGGTCCAAACAACTCCGGCAAGTGAAGCATCTGCTTCGTCGCCTCTCTCGCTTTTCTCAAGATTCTCCTTTTCGTAGCGATCGGAAGGAAACCGATGAAATGTTCTTCGACAGCAGACCTCCGACAGTGCCTTCTCCTCCCATCACCGTGTGGCTACTCCGTCAACAAGATACATGGTGGATTCCGCAGCATATTCTTTCATTCCTTTCCGCGGAAGAAGCCAGCCTTCGTTCTCTGGTCCTGTGGCAACCTGTAAAGATCAACTCGGTAAGTCAGAGATCGACCAACAGAAGAATCCATGGACGGAGGAAGAACATCCGCGACCATCTTCTTTCGCTATACATTTGTTCTTTCCCTATTACGTTATATAGATTAAATACATGCATCTCTGCAAAGAAATGAAGGATTAAAATTGGTGGTAGGTTATGTTTATTATGATTGTAAGGAAGACGGAGCTTCGTCTTAGAGGAGCTCAGCTCGTCGTTTCGGACCGCTGATTATTAAATTACCTGACAGCGTCCTAATCCGCGTCCTCTCTTTGCCGGAGACGGAAGGATGGTTGAATTTATTAAAATCTGAATAATAATAGGTCATGAAATATTACTACGATTTTACGGTTTATTAAGTTTACGATAGATTTTTCAAATCAAAATATACCAACTGTACTGTCAGTCCGTATGCGGCCTACGACACTTGTAAATCAATACTAATAACAGGTTTTAAAATATTTTCGATCGGAAAACGGTTATCGAACATTGTTTGTCACGCAACTTTGTTCTGTCTTGTAATAACATTATTTTTCTGTTGCGGAAAATATTTTTGCAAAACAAATCGGAGGTTTAATTCTTGGGTAAATCACCTAGGTTCTTGGAGTATTTAATTATAGAAGATTTGGTTGTTATATTTTGGAAATACATGTAGCCGTCTTCATAATTGGAGTATTTAGTAAACTCGCTGACGTCATCGAGGGATCAGAGCGTATAATAAAATCAAAATACATGAATGATTAAATACAATTCCGAAATATAAAA
Organism: Hypericum androsaemum; assembly: GCA_963995505.1. NCBI lineage: Eukaryota > Viridiplantae > Streptophyta > Magnoliopsida > Malpighiales > Hypericaceae > Hypericum > Hypericum androsaemum. Next base: position 22,327,382 of record OZ023181.1, read on the forward strand.
ATCAAATTTTTTATTTGAGTATAACCTGGGATTTAATTTCTTGACACTCTTAAAAAAATCGTAAAAATACCAATTTTCTATTTCGACAGACAGAGATTGAGTTTGTGAGAATCCAACTTGAATAGGAAAAAAAAACCGTCCCATCCTCCTCCCTATATATAATAATATTAAATGACAAAAAGGAATACGATTCAGTGAAAAATCGCCGTACGTTCCAGAATTCGACCTTTCCTCCTCTTTCTCGCTCTCTCTCCACTGCCTCTTTGTCTTCCCTCTCCCAAATCAGTACCCGAGGTCTCTCAAAAAAAAAAGGTCTCCAATTGTAAATCTTTAAACCCCAGTTTTCCTTTGTTCCGTTTTTCCCATCTTTTTTTCATCTCCCCGAACTTGTAACTATTAATTAGCTCGCGGTAGAATTGAATTGGGATATTAGTTGATATGGCAATTAGGTTTAGGGCTTGCGATTATTTGATATATATTCGCATCAATCCGTTGTTTTGTTTGCCGAACTGGCTGATGGTGATGGTAAAATTAAGTGGGCTCCACCTTTGTTGCATAGGCGCATTCTTTTCTTTTTTCTTTCCTTTTTTTTTTGGCTAAGGGTTTGCTTAGTGGATTTTGATTGTGCTTGCATGTACAGGATCGGAACCCATCGCATCAATTTGTTGCGGTGCCAGAATAAGACATGGAGGACTGGGGTACGAAGTTTACTCTCTCCGTCGTCAGTTTCTTAATTAGCATATGGTGGTGGAGTCATTTGTTTAAATGCTACTAGTCTAGAAAGATGATCGGGGATGGTGTTCCTTGATAACTTGGACGGACGGATGGACTAAGCTTTGTGCTATTGTCGATTTTATCGAGTTGAACGTCTCTGTGGTGTCTTGATGTTGGATGCATATTTATGTTTATGTATTTGTTTGTTTCTGGTGATAAGAGGGAAAACACGATTCGCTTCATGGTGCCACCTTGCTCCTTAAGTAGCTTTTTTGTCATTGTGACTTTTGGTTGTGATCATGTATTGACGATGTAGTGCGTTGTTGCAGATGCAAATCAATTCCTTTTGATGTAGATGCTCTCTTAGTTCCCATCTTTGTTTATTACCCTACTTATCTTTTTGGTCCTTTTTTTTTTGTGCAATAGAGGAAGAAGAAATTCCATCTCTCCCTTCCAAGGATCTACCCAAGAGTAAATGGGATGATGAAGATCTTGATGAAGATGGTGTGAAAGAGTCATGGGAGGATGAAGATGAACCTACGCCTGTACGTTTCCCCCAAACATGGTCTTTGTCTACTTTGGTGGAACTTCTGCACATGCATCATTGTTATATTTAGTTCACGCTTTGATAAATGTTGAAAATCTATACTGGTATATAGTCACCTGCTCCTAAATCTGATGAATGCTGTTGCTGTCTACCATTTTCCTTCTATATTTTAGCCACCTGCTCCTAAATCTGTTCCTGAGAAGGCTCCCAAGAAGCCTGCCGCAAAGCCAGCTGACAAGAAGAAGACTGTTGAAGTGGCAACAGAAGAGCCTTTGGATCCAGTTGCTGAGAAACTTCGCCAGCAAAGGTACTTCATAACTGTTAGCTTCTATTTTATTTTGGCTTCTTTCTATTCTAATCATGAAGTTGAGAGCTTCTATGGGTGCTGTTGTGCAAAACTTAGGAACAGTACTACAACCTTAATGAGTTATAGCTAGTTGCCTTGTTAGTACATTGCATCTTCATCGCCTTCTCTTCCCTCTAATTATAGATATAGCAGTGAAATTTATCACCAGTGTTTGTGCGTGTTCGTAGTGGGAGTCATCTCTGCTAGGTCATGCCTAGTATAACGTTTGGGCCTTTTGCAGTTTTGTTGCCTGTAACTGTATATTTGGGAATGGGTATATTCAAGGAGATTTCCTATTTTTCGCTCGTAACCTCTCAACAGTATCTTTGGAAAAAAAGAAGAGTGGCGTTTACTTTATGCATCAGTCAGTTGCATACCATGGGTGCTGATGCTTCAGTGCCCTTTTCCCTGTATTCTGGTGCACCTTGTGGGGCCAGATGCTCTAGTTTGAGGGTTGCTTTCGTTTCTTCTTTCTCTTGAAAGATGAGTCATGATAGTATATTTCTCTGGTTCTTTCTCTGAAGTCGCTTCTTCATGTTAGGCTTGTAGAAGAAGCCGATTACAAGTCAACAACAGAGCTATTTGCCAAGAAGGGTGATGAGAAGACTCTTGAAAACTTCATTCCAAAATCTGATAGCGATTTCGATGAGTATGCAGAACTTGTTTCTCATAAGCTTCGGCCGTATGAGGTGGACTGGAGTCTCTAGCTTCTCTTGGGGATTTATAACTTCAAAAACCCCTAGATTTCAAATCTTTTACTCTTATGTACTTCTGGATGCAGAAAAGTTTCTACTATATTGGGATGCTGAAAGCAGTGATGAGACTATCAATGACCGATTTGAAAGCGGCTGATGCCAAGGATGTGGCTTCTTCCATTACTGCTATTGCAAACGAAAAGTTAAAAGCAGAAAAAGAAGCCAATGCTGGTAAAAAGAAGACAGGTATGTAACAGGAGAAAAATCCTCCACATCTCTTCCGATTGCCTATAGATGGGGTTTAATTGTTTAAAACAAGGCAATCCGAAGAGAGCGTATAGACCATATTGGCTCTTCTGTTGGATACAAAATTTACCTAGCAGAAAATGACTCGGTTCTTTTAGCCTGTTCCAATCTGATGTCACAGTATGTAGATTAACACGAGTTAGCCTGTTTCCATGTCTAAGCTTGGTCCGCAAACAAATTACTCTGGTGGCTTATTTTGCAGGTGGGAAGAAAAAGCAACTCCATGTTGAAAAGCCAGACGATGATATTGTGACCAATACCTACGACGCTCTCGATGACTACGACGACTTCATGTGATATCTATCTGCCCATCGATCTTGCAGGATAGGGATTTTGATTGAGGATGCTGCATGTTTGTTTGTCCCCTGATTGGTTTGTGTTGTAAACCTTGAGGATTTTTTTACATCATCTGCCCCCTGGCTACCGTTGATGAGTACCGGGGGGGGGGGGGGGGGGGGGGGGGGCCTATTTAAATACCGCTGCTGCTCATGCGCATCTGCCAAACGGCATCGGCAAACAAGCAATCTTTTGTTGCATGTGTGAGGATGGATGTTTACTAAAAGAGAGAGGAGAAGAGCTCCAGAAGTTCTGCATCTAAGACTTCAGGGTTTTTGCTTTTTCAAGACACATTGTCATCTCTATAGTTTGTAGCGGTCAACAGATTTGTTCGTATAGTAGAATAATTGGATTGTTTTTGCCATTAGAAATTTGTTGTCTGGCTCTTTTCTATAAGATGTACCGGACTTCTCTCTCTTGCCCTAGCAATTCTTTTACTAATCCGTCCTCTCTCCTCTGCTTTCTTCTCAACTTGCATCTTGATACGAATAATTGCAGAGCAACCAAAGGAGAACAAGAGAATGATTGATAGGTCAATAAGGGCATCCTAACCCAGAAGCAACCAAACAGCCCCAACAAAATCATAGCTGTCCGTCTCACCATCGGCGACTGCCTGGTCATGAGTACGACACTTCCATCAAAAGCCTTGTCCTTAGACAAAAACCTCCGTATTGGTAGCCTACAGAGGAACCATCATTGTGAAGATATGAGTTCGTATTCTAGAACGAGGATCTAAACCCGCTAATATTAAAGGATATTTGTAATGGAAATAGCAAAACATAGGCTACAATACAAGTGGACCACAGATAATCACTTGCACCACAAACAGCCATATCCTTAAGGTGGATCAATTTCGTAGGAAATTTGTTGAGTGAAATCAATACATTACCGGGTGTTTCGAATTATCCGATACAAGCAACTACGAAACTAAAACCCTATTATCACACTAAGATAAAGACAAATGCAGAGAATCTCCCTCATTTATCAGTTACCACAAGCCGGTGTAGCATGTGTCCTCTCCTCGGCATTGATATCCCATTATTGCTTGGCGACTTGATCCAGACTATTGTTGAGCGCACTGCACCCTCTGGGCGCCACCGTGCATATCTTCGTCCTCGTCGTATGCTTCTTGGGCCTGGTGCTGCGCCTTCCGCCTCATCTCCTCCTCAATGTTCACATCGTGCAAAGTAGTCTCTTCGCACTCATCGAGCTCCATGTCAGTCAGCCCGACTGAGGGTCTTGGAGGAAGCACGGTCTCCAGGGCCTTGCAGTGCTCAGGTAGTAGCGAGTCTGGGAACTCAACAGTGAAATGGATGTACAGCTTGCCCCTCATGAAGGGCCTTTGGTAGATGGGCATTCCTTCATCATTGATAGCCTTGAATTGATCTGCATTTAACAGAAGTAGATAGGCATAAACTTAGCAGAGTTCAATCCATCGCAATAACATCAAATGGAACACGTGTTGGTACGCTTTTAAGTTTGTAATGCAGAAATTCAGGCATTTCGTCAAGCATAAGCTTCCTCACCCGGCTTGACGACCTCTCCAGGCTGAGATTTTATAAGGAGCTGCCTTCCATCCAAGTGATTTAAAACAAACTGGAAGCCACAAAGTGCCTCCGTTAGGGAAAGGGTGTGCTCCACAAAAATGTCATCACCCTTTCTCTTAAACTTGGGATGCTCCTTTTGCTGCAGGACAAAAACAATGTCCCCTGTAACTGTATCGGGCTGCAAAGACAGCACAAACCAATGAGTAACAGTCCAACTTACGATATTCGGTAACAAGATTGAATAAAAGGAATCATTAACATGCTTTAAGCTATTGTAAGAGAAGCTATCCAGCTTGTAAGTCATTACTTACAGCTTCATCGGCTTCACCAGGGAATGTAATCTTCTGTCCATTTTGCATACCCTTCTCCACATGCACTTCCAGCACTTTCTTCTCTTGAGCAACCTTTTCACCCTTGCACTGTCCACAGCGGTCCTTGTCACTGATGGTCTCACCAGTACCCTTGCACTCATTGCAAGCGTGCTGCATCTGCTGGATCATAGACGGACCAAGGTGTCTAATGGAGACCTTCATTCCAGTACCTTGGCAGCCGGAACACTTCATTGATGCACCAGACTTGGAACCCTTCCTGCAGAAAATTCAAAAGATAAACAGCACCAAGTTAATCTCTCATTCCTTTCCAGCTTATGTAGTCAGTTGACCAATTTGGCAACCCACCCCTTGCACTTGGAGCAAAGCACATTGCGAGATAGAGAAAGCTTCTTGGATGAGCCATTGTAAAGATCCTCCAGAGAAACCTTGAGAGGATGAACCACATCCTCGCCCCTCTTCTGCCTTCGGCCTCTGCTGCTACCACCACCTAGAGAGAGAACCATTTCATGTTAGCAAAGACTGGAAACTACATAGTACATACACATGAAACAACATTCTGATAACAGTTTAGACATTATGAGTGTGTATTACCACCACCAAAGGGGCTGCCACCAAAGAAGGACTGGAATATGTCGAATGGATCATGGACACCGGCGCCACCTCCACCCATTCCTTCCTTGAGCGCATCCTCACCATACTGATCATATATCTCACGCTTCTCCGGGTCACTCAGTACCTCGTACGCCTGAGCCAACTCCTTGAACTGCATTAAGGTAACACGCCCAAATTCAGTAAACATATAGCCGAAAACCCAATCTCCACCCTATTCGATATATAAAATCCCAGCCACAACAACCAAATCAACACATTATTCAGTAAAGACTAGATCTTCAACGAAACCCACGTAACACAAACAAACCCAACAACCCAATTCAAACTACAATTTTTTCTTTCAAATAAACAAACCAGACACTATCAAAAGGCACAAAGATTCGACCTTTTCGGGGTCACCGCCCTTGTCGGGATGGTTTTTGATGGCGGCCTTCCGGTAAGCCTTCTTCAGATCATCCTGGGACGCGGTCTTAGAGACCCCGAGGATCTCATAGTACTTGGAGTTGTCGCTCTTCTTCGGTGCTCTCCCAAACATCCTTTCCTCTTCTCCCTTAATTACCCTTCAACTAGATCACCCAAAAAGAGATTATAATTTAAGATTCTGAGAGAGACCCAGATGGGGAATCGAGTTAAACAAGGCAGGAACAGTGTAAAGATCGAGACTTTATGGGTGCTTACGGCGGATTTACCCTTGGGGTTGCAGGGAGAACCACTAAGGAAGTAGAGAGAGAGAGAGAGAGAGTGAGGCGAGAGACGGCCACGAAGAGAGAGAGAGAGAGAGAGAGAGATTGGAATAGGGGTTTGGATCTGAGTATTTAAAGGGGAGTGAGAATGGACGGTGGAGATCGTTTCAGATGGAGGAAAAGTCAGAGTTGTTAGATTGCTCCAAAGAAGGATCTAGAATTTTGATATGTATCTGGGCCGTTTAACCTACGACGGTACTTGTTCTTTTGATGGTTCTCTAATGCATGTTTGACTCGGGTAGTATTTTGAAAGGTGATAAAAAAATTTCAATAAATATTTAATATTTTGTTTCTTATGAATCGAATTCAATAAAAGGATGTCCTCTTGATCTAAATAGTAGTTGCTTGAGGTTGCTTTTGTTGACCAAACCATACATAGGACGACTTTCTGACACACAATCCGATGAATCTATGTCGTGATGCAATAAAACCTATTCGTTGTGTATTGCTTTGATTTTGTTTTAGCACTTGATTGTGTCTGAAAATAATAACTTTTGTTATTGCTGATTCGAATTTGAATTAATTTTTTTTACATAATGTAAATTAAAAGTTATTTGGTTATGAAAAGTTTGGTCTGAGTGGTTACTTAAGAAGCACTAATACTTGGAAAATTCAGGTTCAAATTGTGAGTGGAATTTTTGAATGTTTCGGTTTTATGGGGATTGTTGGTAATCAATCATTCGCAGTTTTATGATGCACTTTGTTTGGTTTTAATAAATTTCCTCAAAAAAAAATAAATTTACCAGTTGAGGTTTGGTAATCTAAATTTACGTATAGATTTGCCGGTTCAATGAATATTTACATGTGTTACTGTTGGTCATTTATTTCACACTTGGTAATAAATCGACATTGACAAGGAAATTGTGATAGGTCATTGTTACTTCCAATTTCTAACTGCTAAGACCTTTTTCAAGTTAAAAATACATGTGATGAGGATAACATTCTTTCCTCGGAAACAAGAAAGGTGGAATTCTTTACGTGAAAGGATTATGATACATCATTCTTCGGAAATGATTCATAAGTTTCTGGTGCATGACGTAAAGGTAGAAATAGACAAGAAAAAACTAAAAATCATTTGGTATCCGGACTTTTATTGGACTAATTAATTAATACAGATTTTGAACCGAGTATGATTTTTAAATGGTGATAAAATTCTTCAACAATTCAAACTCGAGATATTTTGGTTTTGCTTGTCTATTTCTACCTGTACTTGGGAGACAAAAAAAAAAGTATTTGTACAGAATCAAGCCTATACAAAGAACACATCAGAAGCTTTTAACAATGAAAACATAAGTTTTGTCTTCCTAGCTTCAATTGGTTTAAGTGGTCTCCCTCTCTGGATTGGTCTCAAAATTGTCGCAGTCCAAGCTACTGCAAGTTCTTCACTACTCTTCCATAAGCTGCAGCTTGCACACCTGCTTCTATATGTGGGCATTGTGAACTTATGCATGGAAGCGGAATGAGGATATCATATGGAAAGCTCCAAAGTTCTGCGGGTGCGTCGAGGGTATGATCAGATCACTGGCAAGAAGAAATGCAGAATGTTTCACCCGAAAAAGAGAGGGAAATTATATCATTCCATTCCATTTCTATCACGATATAATCTCTCTAGGATGTTTCATTAACAAGGGCATCATTGCTGCAACACCAACGAGCATCAGGACTGCCCACGGAGATCATGATTGACTAGTAAATTTAAGTTGACAGGAATTTAATTTTCGTGCCAACTTAGCAAAAGGTGATTTATCAGCTTCCAATTGTTGACTTGTCATAAGGTTTACCTGAATTTCGATTCGGATGCTGTTTGTATTCATGTTAGAAGCACGAGGCAAGAAACAAGATGGCACCTTCGGTCCATTTTCTTTGACACCTGGTTAGCAAGTACACCGATCTTTTAGAATGTCAAATCTTTTCGTTATATCAGATTGAATCATGTGAACCTTGACATAAAAGCACTACTATCACAGATAATGTACGAGTCAAGGAATAAAGAGTTGCAGAATGTAGAACCAACCTAGTCTCAGAGAAATGGACTTGCTGAGATATACAGCTGCAAAATGAACAATTATGTTGGTAAATCAGAGGAGCCTTTCAACGAGAAATTGCCTTCCTGACTTCACATTTCAATTTTATAATTGACCACAAGATGCTCTTTCCCTCACCTAACTCTACATCATTGACAAGTCCCGAAACTGAATGCCTGAATCAGCTTAATACGACGGGACCTGAAGTCTTAATGTAAGTGAGAAGATTTAATGTTGGAGCCACGTCACATAAAATAACATACAACTTCAATTACAGGGACTATAAACATTTTAATAAATTTGTACCTCATGTAACTACCAGCACAAAAAATTTGATACCACAGAAAAAGTAGTGTAATGGTGCCCTTTGATGCATTACCGAGACTCACGTCCATGTTTCTGATTAAACATATTACAGAAGAACCAGGGAGCTGAGGAAAATAATTTTCAGGTCAGCACAAATGTAATACCATTCTCCTTCTATGGTACTTTGTGCTACCAAAATGGATTTAAAAAAACGCACTTATCTCCCAGGCACATGAATCCCATGCCAAAAAGAAGTCCTCTAAATGATCTTTGCGCGAGGAAAATATCATACTATTAGATTCTGGCAATTCAAGCACTGTTCAGGACCATTTTCCACCGACTTGGGTAGCTAGACTATGTGGCACCCTTTGCATTCAGGTCCAGTTTTTGAAGTTCTGGGAAAGCAAACATATTAAGCGGAAGGTAGACTTCAATAAATCTGGGAAATGGCCGTCCTATAATCAGCCCTTACCTTGTAACATGATGCAGTCCACTTGAACAACCTTTACATTAAATCACACGATGGCCTCGCCTTGTTTCCTTCAGATTCACTCGAACTAGAATAAGAGTCCAAAAGAGGCTTCTGTATATACAATGTATGTGGTTATTTATAGTGAGGGAGACTGAAGAATAAGAAATGATCATAAAATACAACCACAGAATTCTCAGCATTAGCCGGTGATTTCGAGAAATTTACACAACTAAAATGGAATAGAAGAATGATAAAAACTTGTTGTTGCACACAAACGTTTATCATGCAGCAACATTCTTCTAATGTATAAATGGAATTAAAAAATCATATGAAGGATTGAACAACCAACAGTTCCTCGGTAATTTATTTAATGAAATAGCGGATGCCAAATGTGTGATAAGAAGTTGGTTAGCTGAATTACCTACAGCAAAGACGGCCTCAAGTTATCGACTTAGACTTCAATGACTAGAACCTGCACCAACATAAAAGCATCAAGTATTTCAAAGTTGTTTGCTAAATTAAGATAAAATATAGTGTTATACCTGAGATGGGAATTTAGATAATTAGCCATTTTCAATCATAGAGTTCCCAATTCCCATAGCTTCTCACTGAAACATCACTCTCCTGGCCTTCGAAATGCCGTGCTGCAATTTGACCTTGAGCGAGCAGTCAGTCATACGCCTTTCTCACTCATCTTTTTACGGAGGAGTGCAGCTCTTCTCCGGTCTCCAGCTTTATAGAACCCGGATAAAAGAGCCTTGTACGCTACTTTATCTGGTTCTAGCCCTGTAGCGATCATTTGATCGAACAACTTTGTAGCATCTTCAATGTTGTTTATTTTACAGTTTCTATCAATTAACGTCGTGTGCCCGGATAAAAGAGCAGTGTATGCTACTATATCTGGTTCTAGCCCTGTAGCAATCATTTGATCGAACAACTTTGTAGCATCTTCAATGTTCTTTATTTTACAGTTTCTATCAATTAACGCCGTGTAGAAATCTACATCACGTTGTATATTCTGGCCATGAATCTCACTCATTATTACTGAATCTGATTTGGTGCAACAATCAAGCCATACTGTATAAGTGACGATGTCAAGCTCGAATCCGCTTTTCTTCATTTCCGTAAAAAGATGATCTGCTTCCTTCAAATGATTCAGCATGCAATACCCGCCTATCATTATCGTATAAACAATCAAGTTAGGAGAAGGACCTCTTCTGCGCATATCATCAAAGACAGAACGGGCCTTTTTCATATCTCGATCCTGGCAGAGGATCCCGATTAGCTTGCTGCACATGACGATAGTGGGACTAATTCCCATATCTCGCATTTCCCAAAACAATCGGTCGGCTCTCTCAGTATCACCTTTTGCACAGAGACTATGCAGTAGTTTTGAGCAGGAACCTTTCTCCACTGCTCGCCCTTGCTTAGCCATTCTGATAAATAGATTAAAGGCCTTTTCTGTACAACTTGCTTCACAGCAACCCTTGATCAGTGCACAATAATTGTCCGAGCATTTCTCGTCCAATTTATTAAGAAAATCTTCAGCTTCCTCCACCTTACTTCCTATGCAAAAACCTCGAATAACAATATTATGCATAGCAGTACTAGGTCTGAGACCCTGGGTCTTCATGAAACCAAGTAGTTCAATGGTCTTTTGCACAAAGCCATTTCTAGAGAATCCATCAACAAGTATCTCATAACTGACTATATCGGGTTGCTGGCCATTCTCCTTCATTTCCATTACTAAACTACTTGCATCAGAGAGCTTGCCTTCATGGCAGAAACCGCTGATCAAAGTGTTGTAGTTGACAAGGTCAGGGACCACGCCCCTGCTTCTCATCTTAAAAAGCAAAACAACAGCTTCTTCCACTCTTCCAAGCTTGCACAAAGCGGCCATCGCTGAATTGTAGTTAACTTTGTCAAGGTAAATTCCCATCTTCTGAAACTGACCAAATTGAATCACAGCTTCATAACCCATTCCTATTTCGCAAAATCCTTGAAGAATTGAGTTCACAATGACACAATTAGTCTTAATACCTTTTGTAACCATTTCATCATGAAATGATAAAGCTTTCGATAAATATCTAGCCCGGCAAAATCCATAAATCAAGGCACTGTACACATATTTATCTGGTTGCAACCCACACTTCTCTAAGTTGAGGAAGACACGTTCAGCCTCCTCCAGTTTCTTCTCGTTGCAAAAACCACGAATAACAACTGCAAAAGCAAACATGTCAATCCGAACCTTTGTCCTCATGCATATTCGAAGCATTTCCCAACCTAAATCTGGCCGCCTGTTCTTACAAAGCCCTTCAATAAAAGTGGTAAAAAAAAAAGCATCAGGAGAAACCCCAGCTTCTTCCATCTCACCAAAAAACACGGCAAAAGCTTCCTCCAGACTCCCTTTCACGCACAACGCCTTAATTACAATGCTGTAGGTGTAACAATCAGGTCTCAATCCAATGCCTGCAAGATGCCTATAAACAGCCACCGCGACATCCACCTTCCCAAACTCCAACAACTTCGTCATGAGAAAGTTGCACGACGACATACATGCGACGAATCCTCTACACTTGCCACGAAAAACAACATCTATAGCCTCATCAAACATCCCACTAAATGAATAAGCCTCAACTATCGAACAAGATACCCGAGCAAGCACATACGAACACTCACTCCCATCCCCTTCCCCTAAAGCCTCAAAAAGCTCAACAACTCCAAAACCAAAGTGTCTCTCTTTCCTAATCAATTCCGACACAACACCATCCAGTTTCCCCCAAAACCCTCCAAGACACAGTGCCCTCACTATAGCCGCATAAGTACGGGCATTAGGAGCAAACCCACTTCCCTTCAGCTGGCATAACAAAGAAAAAGCAGGGCTTGGCTCAAACCTCAACCTGTCCAAAACTTCCACAACCTTAACAACATCCAACGATAAAGATCGCTCCTTTGCTTTGGTTGGGTGATGGGTACTTGCAGTTGCAACTTGGTCTTCCAAATTAGAGTCCTGTGAGGTTGGCAATAACTGGGCAAGAGCCGAGGCAGTGAAGTACCGACCAAAGTTCCGATTTTTGGAGTACTTTCCGAGAAAAAATGGTCTAACAAGTGAAACCCACATGGGAATTACTTGGACACCCTCGAGAACCCAGAACCCAGATATAGCTCTTACTTGATTGTTTGGTCTGCGAGCGAGCTATAGCTCTATGAGGGGTTTTGGTTTGGTTCTCTCGTGAAAACCTTAAACCCTGCAATTGGCGGAAGGTGAACTGGGGATACCGTACGGACATTTTCAGTTTGGTCCTTTGTGGTTTAAAAATGTTTTTTCACCCATAAAATATGTCGGACACCCTCAGAAAAAAATGTGGGCTAAATTTGGAGTGGGACGAACAGTTTGAAACTTTTTAAGGAAATTTTGAATCCGCCTGTACATTTAATATGTGTAGTATGAAAACGGATACCTTGTAGATGACTAATTGAAGAGTTCAATTGTATTCGACTTTGCATTTATTTTTGTTTGTAGTATGATATTGGGTACTAGATAGTTGTAAAAAATATATATCATCCGTATTTTTGTAACTTGATTATTGAACATTGACTGAAAATGGAATAAAGACTGGAATAACAAGAGACAACGATCGATAATTTAAATCTACAAAATGATATTTGAATATGCTACTAATGCATAGAGATACGTTTTATTGAACGGGGTGCATAATGATAGGTTGTCACTCGCTTTAATAGGACGCATGAGTACAATTTTTTTCCTTTTATCGCTTGGTATAGAATTTTTTGTATTGCTTATAGGAAAATATTCGGTGGTAATCTGGGAATTTGAAAAATCAAGAGAGACAGTTGTGTGGGGAAATCAATATCGGATGCGAATCGAAATTATCAATGTTTTAATGCAAGAAAACAATAATGTGAAATTGACGTAACATAATTACGTGATTCGACAAATTGCTTAAGTTCATAGGAGAGAAATATGTTAGGATTTGTCTCAAATTTCTAATTAGAGTAGAGCTTTATTCCTATTTAGAATAAAGTAATAGTCTCATATATATATCGACGTATGCCTAGGTCTTTTGTTAGAGTAGTCGAGACAAAATTCTTGTAACCTGTTTGACTTGCATAGTGGACGACTCTCTTTTGCCCGTGGTTTTCTCTCCGTCTTGGGGTTTCCACGTAATTCTTGTGTCTCGTATTTTTACTCGTTTCAATCTAATTTCTCAACAAATGGTATCAGAGCCAGATTTAGAGATTCGAGTATTTGACATGGGAAAAAAAGGGGTTGAAGCCAATTTTCGAAATTGGGAAAAACTCATGGAATTAGGGATTTGGTGGCGCCATTGCCGATCATCAAGCAGCCGGCCGCCGCCCACGTTCAGTCACCACCGTCGCCTAGAGGTGGCGACCGCCCTGCGCTCCGTCGCCGCACCGGGGAGAAGGAGATCCCTCGCCCATTTTCGAGAAGGAGGAATCCGCATTGGTTCTCGGGGTTCGAGATCGAAACCCATCGTTCCTGTCAAACCCAGCCACCGGAGAACCTTCGCTGTGCCTCGCCGTCGCCTGGAGGTCGTCGTCGTCTTGCTATCGATGCGACGAGAGGGGGAGCCGCTCCGCCGTTCGTTCGTTCGTTCGCCGTTCACTACCAGTGACAGAGAAGGAGGTTTCGGGGAGAGAGAAAACTCCACCGAAACTCGCAGTTGCCACCGCCAAAGTCCATCTCCGGCGTCCCCGTGCTCTGCCGGCCGAGGTCGAGTCATCCTCCAGCCGCCAGCCGTTGGTGGTGGTCCCACCGTCAGCCACGTTCCTTGGAGATCTTTGGGTTGAAAAACCCTAATTTCTAGTTGATCTGGTTAACGATTTGACTGATTGATCAAAAGTTAACTGGTTTGGCTAATTTTAATTTTCTAACCAGTTTTTGGCTAATTTTTTGGTTCGAGGTATTTTCAGGATGACTTCGATGAAGTACGAGATTCCTCAATTGACGAGGAAAACTAATTTTTGACACATTTAGAGCTGGATGAGACTCTACTTGATGAGAAGTCGATGCCTTCGAGTTGGGATGCTACGATGAAAGCGTCAAAGGACCGTTAGGCTGTGAGTCAGATTCAGTTGCATTTGTCAGATGATATTTTGCGGGATGTGTTGAAAGAGATGACAGATTCCTCATTGTGGGCAAAGCTTGAAAAATTGTGCATGCCCAAGAGTTTGACCAACAAACTGTGCTTGAAGCAACGACTATTTTTTATCCGGATGCAAGAAGGTAAGTCTGTTCATGACCACCTTAATGAATTTAAGGATATAGTGGATGATCTTAGAACTCTGGATGTGAAGTATGATGATGAAGATCTGGCTTTATTATTATTGTGCTCGTTGCCTGCCTCTTATCAGCAATTCAGGGATACTCTGTTGTTCAACCATGATACTCTAAGTTGGGATAATGTTCATGATTCACTCTTGGAGAAAGAGAGAATTGATAAGCACACTTTTAGTTTCTCTGAAAATAGCCAAGGGATTGGCTTGGTTGTGAGAGGGAGGTCTGAAGAGAGGAATACTAAGTCTGGTTCAAAGAAGAAGAGTATGAGCAAATTAAGATCAAGGCACAAGGATAAGACATGTTTTAATTATCATAAGGTTGGGCATATTAAATGGTTCTGTTCGGAGTTGAAGAACAAGAAGAAGGGCAAAAAGTCCAATGCTCCGAAAGGAGAAAATTCTGATAGCGGCAGTGCTAGTGTTGCCACTACCACTTAGAAAGAAGAATCTGGTAGCGACCTTTTATCTGTGACTGATGGGAAGTCTAAAGTTGATGCTGCTCGGGTCCTTGATTCTACTTGTACGTTTTATATGTGTCCCATCCGGGATTGATTTTCAATATATGAACGTGCGGAGGGTAATATTCTCATGGAAAATAATTTTGTCTGCAAGGTTGTTGGTATTGGCACAGTGAAGATCAATGTGCATGATGGTGTCATTCGAACTTTGACGGATGTGAGACATATCCCTGATCTGAAGCAGAACTTAATTTCGTTGAGTACCCTTGATTCATTGAGGTACAGGTACACCGAAGAGAATCTATATATTTTGCAGGGTTCTACAGTTACAGGAACTGCTACAACTGCATCTGGCTCGTTGACAGATTCTGAGAATACCTCATTGTGGCATATGCGACTTGGTCACATGAGTGAGAAAGGCATGACCGAGCTGAATAGGAGAGAATTATTATGTGGACAGTGTATTGGGAAGCTGAAATTTTGTGAGCACTGTGTGTTTGGCAAGCAGAAGAAAGTTAGTTTTTAGAAAGGTGTGCACAC
Source organism: Hypericum androsaemum (assembly GCA_963995505.1). Classification (NCBI taxonomy): domain Eukaryota; kingdom Viridiplantae; phylum Streptophyta; class Magnoliopsida; order Malpighiales; family Hypericaceae; genus Hypericum; species Hypericum androsaemum. The sequence goes on from OZ023181.1 coordinate 22,342,682, forward strand.
TACAAAAGGAATACTTGACTATATTCATTCTGATCTTTGGGGGCCATCTCAAGTTGTATCAAAGAATAGTTTTTAAGTATATGCTGACTATCATTGATGATTATTCGAGAAAGGTGTGGGCGTTCTTCTTGAAGAGCAATGATCATGTCTTTCTCACTTTCAAGCTGTGGAAGACTATGATTGAGAAGCAGACTGGGAGAGATGTCAAGCATCTCCGCACAGACAATGGATTGGAGTTTTGCTCTAGTTGGTTTGATGAGTTCTGCAAGAACGAGGGTATTATCAGGCATAAGACAATCCCAGGTACACCTCAACAGAATGGAGTCGCTGAAAGAATGAACAGAACTTTGTTGGAGAAAGTTCGTTGTATGCTGTCAAATGCTGGTTTGCCTAAGTCATTTTTGGCTGAAGCTACTTCCACTGCATTCACCTTGTCAATCGTTCACCTCATGCATCACTTGATGGCAAGGTGCCTACATAATTGTGATCTGGAAATCCTCATAATTATGCTGATTTGAAGATATTTGGGTGTCCTGCATATGCTCATGTGAATAATGGCAAGTTAGAGCCAAGATCTGTGAAATGTATCTTCCTTGGCTATGCTTCTGGAGTGAAGAGATACAAATTGAGTAGAAATGTTATTTTTAAAGAGACAAACATGCTGAGTAAGAGGGAGGATATTTCTTCACCTGGTATTTCCAGTGCTCCAAGTGTGGACTTACAAAGTCAAAAGTGCACGTGGAGTTTGATGCAGATCCAAAAGCGAGTTCCTTCCGTGATGTTGATTGCCATGATCCTACTCATGGTGGGTTGTCTAATGAAGCTGAGAATGTTGGCACAGTTGAGAGGGAGCCAACGTATTCTATTGTTAGAGACATGCCCAGAAGAATTATCAGACTTCCACAGAAGTTGGGTGAGGATGATATTATTACTTTTGCTTTGAATATGGCAGAAGAAGTTGATAGCTATGAAAAACTATCTAGTTACTCATATGCTGTGAAGTCGAAAAACTCTGCTAGATGGTTGGTTGCTATGGAGGAAGAGATGAAATCTCTTCACAAGAACAAGACTTAGAAAATTACTAAGCTGCATAAGGATAAGAAGGTTGTCAGCTGCAAGTGGGTATTCAAGAAGAAGGATGGTATACCTGGAGTTGAAGAGCCTAGATACAAGGCTAGGCTAGTGGCTAGAGGATATAGTCAGATTCCTAGTGTGGACTTTAATGAGGTATTTTCACCAGTTGTGAAGCATATCTCGATTCGTTCTCTTCTTGGTATTATTGCTATGAGCTTGAACAGCTTGATGTGAAGACATCTTTCTTGAATGGAGAGCTTGAGGAACGGATTTATATGGCACAGCCTGAGGATTTTTATGTTGAAGGCAAAGAAGACCATGTGTGCTTGTTGAAGAAGTCTCTGTATGGCCTTAAGCAGCCTCTGAGGCAGTGGTATAAAAAGTTTGATTCCTTTATGATTTTTCATAGTTATAAGAGGAGCAAGTATGATAGTTGTGTTTACCTAAAAAGGTTACGCGATGGTTCCCAAGTGTATTTGCTCTTGTATGTGGATGACATGTTAATTGCTGCCAATGACAAATGAGAGGTGAGAAAGCTCAAAGCTCTGTTGAGTAGCGAGTTTGAGATGAAAGATTTGGGTCCTGCTAAGAAGATTCTTGGCATGGAGATTGCCAGAAATAGAGGAGCAAGGAAATTATTTCTGAGTCAGGAGAGTTACATTGAAAAGATATTTGACAGGTTTGATGTGACTGGTAATCCTGTGAGTACTCCTCTTGGTACACATTTTCGACTTTCGTCCGCTTTATCTCCACAGTCAGCTACTGAGGTCGATTACATGTCTGGTGTTTCATACTCTAGTGTTGTTGGTTCTCTGATGTATGCTATAGTTTGCACACGCTCAGATTTGGCCTATGCTATGAGTGTTGTTAGCAGGTTTATGGCAAATCCTGGAGAAGGTCATTAGAGAGCAGTGGAGTGGATTATGAGGTACTTGAAGGGTACCAAGGGCGTGTGTCTACAGTTTGGAAGCACCAATGATGGAGTTGTTGGTTTCGTTAATTCAGATTATGCTGGAGACCTTGATAAGTTCAGGTCCTTGTCTGGATATGTCTTCACTCTTGGAGGATGTGCTATCAGTTGGAGAGCTTGTCTATAGGTCACAGTTGTATTGTCAACCACTGAGGCGGAGTATATGGCTATTATTGAAGGTGTGAAGGAGGCTATCTGGTTGAAAGGTTTTTTTAGTGAAATCTGTGAGAAGTTGCAGGTCAGTACAGTGTACTGTGATAGTCAAAGTGCTATCCATCTCACGAGGGATGCTATGTATCATGAGAGGACGAAGCACATTGATGTGAGGCACCACTTCATTCGGGAACATGTTACTCAAGGTGACATTATTGTGATCAAGGTAGGTACCCAGGACAATCCTATAGACATGTTGACGAAGCCGATTTCTGGTACTAAGTTCGAGCATTGCTTGGACTTGGTAAGTGTTCGTGCTTGATGATGATTGCCCTTAGGGGCTGATAGTGAAGGTGGAGCAGCGTTGATGTTGGAGTCATAGAATTTGGTCCAAGGTGGAGATTTGTTAAGATTTGTCCCAAATTTCTAATTAGAGTAGAGCTCTATTCCTATTTAGAATAAAGTAATAGTCTCCTATATATACATGATTTTAAAACCCGGCCCGGAGCTACGACCTGAAATTTCTACCATTTTCCAGGTCGGTCGGTCAGACTGGTCGGATCGGACCATCGGTTGGACCAAAAATATTTTTATTTTTTTATATTTTAAATAATATATATATATATATGTTAAAATAGACTTATTTTCCAGACAAAAAAAAGTAGACTTAATTTTTTATCTCTCCACTCTATAAATCTACTTATTTATTTATTTATTACTCTATAAACTTGTCAGATCAACTTTTTTTCCTCGAAAACCATAAAAAAGCCAATTTCGCCCATTTTTGTATGAATTGGGTTCGACCGGTCAGGGTGGACCTCAAAATTGGCCGGTCCGACCAGATTTGGTCTAGTTAGTATAAACTCTGGTCAAAAGCCTAAAAATGACACGATCTTATGCCCGATTCATGATCTAACCGGTCGAACTACCAGTCGAACTGTATTTTTTAAAACCATGTATATATATCGACCTATGCCTAGGTCTTTTGTTAGAGTAGTCGAGAGGAATCCTTGTAACCTGTTTGACTTGCATAGTAGATGACTCTCCTTTACCCGTAGTTTTCTCCCCGTCTTGGGGTTTTCACGTAATTCTCGTGTCTCGCATTTTTACTCATTTCGATCTAATTTCTCAATAAGATAAATTTTTTGTTGTTGTCATCTCAAGTTTGTCTCAACTCAACTCTTACGGTTAGAGTCCCTATCTATTTATAGGCAAACTCTAATACAGCTATATAATCCATCCAAGTCGCACAGGAGTAAAACATAACCCAACTAGAAATCTAACATATAATCCAACTAGAATACAATTCCTTGATTTTGAGTCATTCTTCAACAATCTCTACCTTGGTGAGAAATCAACTCTTAGAAGAATCATGAATCTCTATCCGAACTTCAACAATCTACACATTGACTAGAAATCACCCCTTAGAAGAACCTTGAAGTTCCACCCTAAATCAGACGACTCCACCTTGAACCTTAGATACTTTATCATCCTCTCCCCATCGTCTAAACTCCTTGGAGACATCTCCCAAACTCGAACATCCCCGAGCTTGGCCGATGTATCACCTCCAATCTCTATGGGCCCACAACATGTAAGTTCTCATACAGAATAAACATGTGACAAATAGACATCTCTATACTTTTGCGGCCAAAATCTATACTTTGCAACCTCAAACTGCTTTATCGTAGTACCTTGTTCCCTTTGTCCCAAACCGATGCTAAAAGCCACAACATACACTGTACAGTCTTTTGTTCCACGTAGCAGAATCTTTGACATGCTGTGAACTCCACAATTCGCCCTCAAGTGAGATTGAACTCGATTCGTCCGTGATGTTACCAACTGTTTTGCATTCCTAATGACAAACATATCCAACACAATTGTATTACAGCTGCCTTTGAACAACTGTAGCACCTTACTAACCTTGTCTCCATGAATTCTTATCACATGAACCCTCCTGACTGCACTCAACCCAAGACATTGCTCTCTTATACGATCTAACCTCATAGTCTCATACAGCTTGAGCGTTTGTTAACTCTTTCACACCCAATTGATGTGACTCCACCTACAATAGTATTTCTCACCAACTTGTAAATGTTCTCTTTCACCATTCATCCCTACTATAGCATTGTTTTTCTCCTTCATCAGCCCACCTTTATGACTATACCCGTTATAATCCAAGGTTTCTAACAAAAATAAATTATCAATATGCTTTTGACTTGATGAGACAGAAAGCTAGTCACCATCCGAAGCGTCTGAATATGTGGCTATGCTTATGGATGCCGATCCCTTTTCCTGGTTGTCTTGATTTCCAATTCGCCCTAGATAGTCCCCTTTCATGTGCTCTTTTTCTCCGCACTTGAAACTACTTCCATTGAACTTCTTTGACTCCGAATTGGATCATCTTCCATCTTTTCCTTCTCTTCGATCCTCCGTCTTCGTGTTGACCATTTCTTGCTGAACCAACAGATCATTGACACACCTTTGCCATAATCCAAAATTTGTCATTTCGTCGAACTTCACATGGTCAAACTTTGCGCCAAAATCAAACATCTTTTCCTAAAAGCTGTAATACCAATTTGTGAGGAAATCAATATCTAAAAGGTACTGAATTACCTATGTTCGAACGCAATAAAATAATAACGTAAAATAGACACAAGAAAATTATGTAGTTCGACAAATCGCCTACGTCCACGAGAGAGATATATCTTTTATTGATATCGTGTCAAGCTCGCCTCAACTCTTAAGATTAGAGCCCATAGGCCATATCTATTTATAGGCAAACACTAATACAAATATGGAGTTCATGCAAGTCACCGAGGAGTCTAAAATATAATCAAACTAGAAATCTAACATAGAATCCAACTAAGGTACAAATTTCTTGATTTTGGTTATTAGGTGTATAAGTTTTAAATTATAAATCGCAAATGTACTAATGTGAGTTGATCAAGTGGTAAAATATATATTCATAAGAAAGTATTTAGTCCAAATTTATGAATGCAAAAAAAACTATATTACTCAAAAAAGAAAGATTACACCAAGCATGCGAAAAAAAACTATTAAGGGTTATTCCTAAAATACATAAAAAACTCGTTAAGTCTTGTGAAGTGACAAAATTATCCCCATAGATCAAATTAAAGCTACAAATTAACTAGAATTGACCAGATAAAAAGAAGCTCGTGTCTCTCCTATGTTCGACCCACACTCAAGCTTGTGTCTAGATGTGGCCATCACCGGGAAGATCGGCTTCGAAGAGGGAGCTCCATTGTCTAGAGTAGAGGGTGCACCACTAAAATATTGATGTAGATGTTTCGACTTCGAATGTTAAATAATTATTGAAATAAATTTATAATATTTAAAATATTATATTTGATTTGAATTTGAATTATTCGACGAATATCCAAATATCAGGTGGTTTCAATGGGATCCACTACCCTCGCCCCATCGGGCGGTCGAGTCGTTTCGTTTCCATACTTCCTAATGAATCAAATACTTATGCCGCAGAAAGCCAATAAAGATGGAAGTATGGTCATAATACTCCATTATTGCAAATTCAAAACTGATTCATTAATTTAACATATTGAAACGGATGAATATAAATGGCCTCCCTTCCTCTCTTCTCTGTTGTGGTAATAAATGTGGGGCAAATTACCCTCAGGTCTCTGCATTATAGTTTTATCACTCGCAGGTCCCTGTGTTTCGGAAATAGTGTATGAAGTCCCTGCTTTTTAGAGAAATGTTGGTCTCGGGTCACTGGCTGACGTCAGCACTTTTTTTCCTTTTTTTGTCATTTCATGTGAAATAACCATTATACCCTTGAATAAAAAAATTATCTTCAACCTTAAGAACACAAACCCATAAATTCAATCAATAATCAACCAAAAAGAACCCTAATCTGTCGAATCCATCGAATCTGTCAAATCTGTCGAATGACTTCCGCCTTGGGCTCTAAGACCGAGCCGACATCGGGCTGCCGCTACCCGACTTGATGATGTAGGCGTGGAGCTGGACGCCGCCGCTAAGCGACCTCGACCCAGAATCTCTTCTTCTTCTACCGAGCTCTGGCAATGACGCATCTTTCTTCTTCTCCGATGGCTGCTATGAAGTAGCCCAGATCCCCAATCCTCAGACGCCGGAAAGAACTTCTTCCCTATTATTCAACGATGTCGACGACGCAAAGCTTGAATGATCCTTGACTTGGCTCCTGACTTGAGGCACAACTTGGAAAATTTGAAAGTGAAGAATGAGTTTCTGGGTTGTTAAAATGGGTTTTTGGGTTGTTAAAATGGGTTTCTGGGTTAGTGTTTTTAGGTTTTTTGGTTGATTAAATTGCTGGTGAACAAATCGATTAAAGAGCAGGAACAATTTTTTGCTTTTTTTTATGATTAGGGATGAATTTCTGGGTTTAGATATTCTTGACTTGAGGTTGAAGATGATGTATTTTTTATATTTTTTGTAGATATTTTTAGTAGATATTTTTTTTGAAAGGTAAATATTACACCTAATTACAATGTCAATGATTAAACCATTGACCTCCTTGAAGTTAAGCAATGCCAATGCCGCTAGGCCAAATGCCTGTTGACATTTGAGTAGATCTTAATTTCATGTAACCTATATATAAGAGTTTCAATATCTACATATTGTTCGATCGACTTATTTAGGTTTGATATAGTATGATTGCTAGACAAAATTTCCAAATAAATTTTAATATCTATACATAATAGATATGTCAACGAATGGAGCCTCAGCTGGCTAAAAAAAGTATGCATCGACTTAGTTCGGTTAGTCTTACCAGCTAAAAGTTGAAGGTCAAATCCATTTGATACACGATGCACAAATAAAATATATATACGAGTTTATAAATTACACCCAAAAAATAAAAAATATATTTTGATTGTAGAAGCCACCACCTCAATGGTACTTCATAGTAAATCTACAGCGAAATTTAGAATGGATTCTAACAACAGTAAATCTATTGTTGTGGCGATATTCGTATATTTTTACCTTATCTTTGACGAAGCTTAGAATAGATTCTAATTTCATGGTCTCTTGGAGACCCTATGGGAGATAGCGCTCTCCATTTTATGACAAATTTTTATATAGTATCTTAGACAATATCTTCTTAGTGTAATTAACCCTTTTAGGAATATTTAGATAAATACAAAACTTATAAAAAAAAAGCCACCACCTCAAACAACTACACACTGACCTTAAGAAAGACAAAACAGTAGGTAATATATGAAAAATCACGAACGAAAGATATGTGATATCTAACAATAAACCAAATAACACTTTCCGGGAAAAAAACTGTAACCTACATATTTTTTTGAAATACAATGATCAATAAAACCAGCCACCTTTTTCTTTGTTTTAGTTACGCAGCAACAACATAACAATTTTTTTAAACAAAATCATATTTGAATATCTATTAAACTGATTTGCTAATTTGCTTCTACATCAACGAAATTACGAAAATGACCCAAAAAAACAAAACCAACATTGTCGACGAGGGAGTTAATTATATATCAATCTTATTAATTAAAATACAATTAATCATCATAGCCAGGACCACGAGTCATAAACATAGAGCACAGAATCCATATCCCCACCACCTCATCTTCGTCATCATCTATCTATACCCCAAAAACCCTTTGAAGAAACTTGGACTTGGCCTCACCAGAAACAGCCTCCACTTCTCTTTCTCCTTCTCTCCCTCCTTCCCTCTCTCTCTCCTCAAGAAGTGCAACCTTCTTCACTGTTCTGATATTCTCCACTCTCCCACACTATTTGACCTAAAGCAAGCAACTTTATGACTTCTAAACCCCAAATTTATTTTCCCCTTTACTTCTCTCCCACTCACTTTCCTCCCTCCTCCTCTCTCCCCTTCTGTTGCTGATCTCAAGGCATATCCCAGCTGTTGCAACCAAAAAAAAAATCTTCACTTTTTCTTTCCAGTCCTTCTGATGGAAACCTAATCTCACAGTACACATTCCACTGTTTCTTTCCCTAAAAACCCACTTCAAAGCTCCAAACTTTACCCAAAGAAACACTTCAAGACTCCATTTTTATCACTAAAGATGGTGTTTTTCTCCACCCCAATAATTTACCCATTTGCCCTCCTCCTCTCCTTCTCTCTCCTCTACCTCATCTCCCCCCAGCTCCTCCTCATAGACCCAAATCCCACCCCTCGCTACCTCTCCCTCCACCAGCCTCTCCCCGACGGTACCCTCTTCCGGAAGGCCATCCGTCTCGCCCGCCGCCCGCCGTGCGCCGTGAAATCGGAGCCCGAAAACCCGAAGATCGCATTCCTCTTCCTCACCAACTCCGATCTCTCCTTCGCCCCTCTGTGGGACAAGTTCTTCCGGGGAGCTAGCAAGGACCTCTACAACGTCTACGTCCACGCCGACCCCACATGCAAGGTCGAAATCCCGGCCTCCGGACCGTTCCGGACCCAGTTCATCCCGTCGAAGCGGACCCGCCGCGGGTCCCCCTCCCTCATCTCCGCCGAGCGCCGCCTCCTCGCGCGGGCCATCCTCGACGACCCGAAAAACCGCTACTTCGCTCTCCTGTCCCAGAGCTGCGTCCCTCTCCACTCTTTCAGCTACATCTACAGCTCCCTCCTCGGCCAAAAGCGCGACCGGAAGCCTCTCAGGTCCTTCATCGAGGTCATCTCCGAGGACCCGAACCTCCCGGATCGATACGCCTCCCGCGGGGAGGGCGTGATGCTCCCGGAAGTCCCATTTGAGAGGTTTCGAGTCGGTTCGCAGTTCTTCGTCCTCGAAAAGAGACATGCAGTTGCGGTTCTTAGGGATCGGCGGCTGTGGGGGAAGTTTAGGCTTCCCTGTAACAATGTCGACACTTGTTACCCGGAGGAGCACTACTTCCCGACGCTGCTGTCCATGGCGGACCCGAAAGGGCTATCCGGGTTTACCCTCACCAATGTGAACTGGACGGGCAGCGTCGATGGCCACCCGTACCTCTACCAGCCTGAGGAAGTGTCAGCTGAGCTTGTTCATCGGTTGAGGAGGTCTAATTCCACGTATTCCTACTTGTTCGCGAGGAAGTTCGCTCCGGATTGCTTAAGGCCGTTGATGGTGATCGCTGACGCCGTCATCTTCCGGGACTGACCGGCCGGATTGATTTGGATTCGCCATACAGGTAAGATTGTGTTCTGGAGTTTGGTTGAAGTTATCTCTTGCTTTTGGTAAAGTGTGTTCTTTTGTTTATTGGTTTGGTAGGAGTGCCGGGTTAGAGACTAACCCGGGTTGGACTGGTCAGGTAGTTATGTCTGTGGGTCCTAATTTTGCTTGGGATAGGATCATAGGTATTGTGGGAGGTGTTTTGGAGTATATGCAAGATCGGGTTTTAGTCTCTTTCAGGTCTGAAAATTAGATTAGTTGTCGCTGTCGATGATTTTGATGCTATCCTTGATGAGATCATCTGCCTCGTCACTTAGGTTTAAGGGAAGACGTTTAAGAACAAAAGTAGTTGTTAATTTGTATAATAATACTGAAATGGTAGCTTGTACTGCCACGAGACTGGATTAAACTTCTTCCAACTTATAGCTTGGTGCGAATGCAATAGAAGCAATGCATCTGATGGCTGAATCGTCGAACTTCTTGAATCATATTGAATTGAGTGGAATTGTTATAGGGAGTCACGGTAAATTATATTGCTAATCTTCGGAATGAGCGCAGTAGACACCGCTAGGAGAGCCTACTTATTTGGGACACTGAATTCTCAGTTGGTTGCTGCATGTGGATTTGGCAGCGGATGATAGAGCTCTCTTCAATGTTTAATTACTGGTGGAGATCTAAGGATAGCTGGGTAGGTACTCTTGTAATTTAACTGGTAGATTCTTGGAAGGTATAACATTAAAGTCTGAAATTATGTTACACCATATGTACCTTTCGGGTTCACGGGTTGTCTATTTGTTTAAAGAAGGGCAACTGGCCCTTTGATTTTTTATTAAGCTGTACAATCAAATCCCTTAAACTTTTATTGCCTTGAGCGCAGTTTGCCAATTGCCGTTTCCTTTTTTTTTTACTGTATTAGGTATCTTCAACTTTGTGCATGTTGCTATATTGATATAATCGGTATCATGAAACTAGTCATGGTGTATATACAATTGCTGCTCTTATGTTGAAATGTTCAGTTAAGCAATAGCTCGAAGTATTAGAGGGTAACCTATAACTCTAAGACAGTTCATGAAACTGAGTGGTGCACATCTGACTAGCAACAATCTCGTTACACATCCGACAAAATGGGGTTCTTTGTTTGAGCAGTTTTTAAGGTCATGTATTAGCTGCCTGGTCGTTCCGTTGTCGGTATAAAACCGTGCTTCTAAATGCCTTATATCTATCATAACCTCGGTTACGATATCTTGAACTTCAACTAGAGCAGCTTGGATAATCCACATCAGGAAGCTTAACCAAAGAGAGCTTGTTGAAGGAAATCCGAGGTTCTTAGCACTCGGACGAACTCTCACACGCCCGTTGTTACAGTCTCGTCCTAAATCTCACACTTTTAAGACCCGATCACTTTGTTGCAGATTGCATCACGTGGGCTACTTACCGGCTGTTCCTTTTATGACTAAATAACAACTCCACACATGCACATTTCAATCCAACCATTATCATCAGATCTTATTGAATTATTATTTTTTCTCTTCAGTCTCACTCACGTGACTCTTCTCATGTAATTTGCTGATGTTTGTGTGTGGTTGCAGAGTGAGTCAGAGAGGTGGAATCTTTCTAGGACAAAACTCGTGCTGGGTTAACGTTGTCTCTCTCTCTCTCTGTTTTCTTAAGCTCCGATATTCCGAGTCGAGCAAGTTTGTTTGTGTGAGAAAGAAAGTAACATAAAAGGGGTGATTCGGCCAGTTTTCAAAGAAAGCTGTGCCTGTATGTGTGTGTTTGTATAGGAAATTGTACATATTCTGCCCCTTCTCTTTAATTTTAATATTGTTCTTTTTTTTTTGGGTACTTGCGGAATATTAATACTTGGCGGGCTGGCTGGCATAGAGTAAGTATCAAGTTCTTTTGTACTGGATTGCTTGTCTAAAGCTAAAGGCATCGAGCATATGGAATTTTGCAATCCTCCAATTTGTGCTTTAATGATATCCTCGTGCCATTTCATCATTTCTCGATTGCTGCAAGTTCGAAGTAAAGTGACCATGGCTAGGAATGATTATTATCCTGATGGTCCACCAGGGTCTAACTTTGATTTGGTATAGATTTGGATCATTTTGCATCTTTATTTTAAAAGAATAAGTCATGGGTATAGATCTATATGATATTGTTTTTATCCTATCCGATTTTTCTAAAGTTAATATTAAAATAACATATATGTTTATTCATTACTTTAACATTATACCAAATTCTCAATCTTAACCTACCCAATTTTGATTTTTTATTTGCTTGTTTGGTTAACAATGAACTGATCAATCGTATTTACATTGTCTCCTTTCTATTTGAGAATTTAATTTTTAAGAAGTCAAATATTTTTTAAATAATACGAACTCGCGAGTTGTCCCAATCTTGTCCAATTTTTTAAAAGAGGATAAGAGTAAGGATTTGGGCCTACTTTTTTACAAAAGATAATAATCTGTGTTCTATAAATTTTACTCGGGTAACCATTATCATTCCTGCATTTTATTGATTTATGCTATTTCCATTTATCCAACGGATTAGTTGCAAGTGATAAAGCGATTCACTTAACTGTAAGTTTTGCCCACGAGGATATGAGTTTACTTTGACCAATTTATATTTCTTCGAGGGTTTTAAATACACTCTCCATCCGAAGCTGGAAGTTTAATTGGAAGATTATCACACTAGTACAAGTGTTGGGGCGACAAATTTGGGCATCGTGCTTCGTTGCAGGGGTATCAAAAGAAGAGATTGAATCTGGGTTCCCACAAAGATATAACTTTTACCCACAAATCATTGTTTTCTTTCGGTGCTGTTGAGAGTATTTTCACACTGCACTGTAAAGCGTGTAGATTAAGTAATACTTGATTATTTTAGTTTAGTTGGATAGTATTTTTCTATGTTAGATCAACTGAGACCGATGATGAGTTATCATATTTTTTTTGGTTGATACTATCCAGTATACGGATAGTGATAATCCAACTAATCCAAATTCAAACCAGATAAATTTTTTAACGGTAACAAAACTTCTTAAACTCATATCGAAAATCTATTAATTAAATAAGAATAACTCTTTATGATATATAATATAACTCGAATTTGAATTAATTGACGATATCCGTGAACCATTTATTTTGTACCTTATAAACCTGTATCGCACGCATGCGAAGGTGACAGGCGGCGTCGATTTGGTATCGGAACAATTTATCAGCTTTGTTTAATAAGTAGTCAACAGAGAATATCACAGGGACACTTGTGTGGAATATATTCGAGTCTGTTTTTACATAATAAGTGCCAAAGATGGACGTGGACGGCCCTCCAGATACGATACCCTAGCAGAAAAAGACGCTTCGATATTTAAGTAGAAGAAATTCAAAAGGATCGAGGAAATAATGTGAGGGGAAGATGAAATCAATACACGTTTAGTACTACTGTAGTAGTAGATGGCCGACGACAGCTCCATGACCATTGACCCAAATTGGTGATTAGATTGGTAAACCAACACCCACTTACTAATTACGAAGGGTTTCATTACTTGATAATTGGAACACCAACGTGGATGCTTAACCAAATAACATTTGCTATCAATAATGATGTATTGGAGTATTTTTGCATCCGGGATGCATGTCTGATGCGTGTTTAATATACGCGTACGATTTTCAGTCGTTTTGTATATATGTCTCTGTTCTTTATAGGCAATATTTGTCTTTGTTTTAGCATCTTTTTAGTATTTTCTCAAGTTTTGGGTAACTAATGAACTCTTTTTTACTCATTTATAGAAAAATGAGTGAATGGTATGTGGAGAAGGAGTCTAGCAAGAATAGCTAATTCTGAAAAATATCTTGATCATTTTTGGTGCAGAATTGGAAAATATTTATTAGACAGAAAATTGAAAAACTTTCTTTCTTCTTTCCGTGGACACCAAATAAACGTTTAAATCAGAGGTCTTATTTCAGAACGTCTCATATCAATGTGCATTCTCTTTTATCTATATTGTAACTTTATAGTATTCTTCCCTATGAAAAAAAGGATTAACTATACTTCACTCCTCTGTATTATTGATAAATAATAATAATAATAATACAAGATAGTCGGTTCAATACTGTCCAAACGCAGTCGCCTAGTTGCAGACGACAACCGCACGTAACCTTGTCCAACAGATGACTGGTAGTCCGGCAATAGAGAAACGGAAGCTTCCCAAACCCCCGCACCACCCCCCCCCCCCCCCCCCCCCCCCCCCCCCAAAAACCCAATTACCGGCTCTCCTCGTCTTCCCTTCACTCCAGGCGTCGGGTTAAGAGCCACCGACAAGAATGGCTACCGATCGAGGCTCGGAGCCGCCGCCGCCCCAGAACGACGCCGTGTTGTCTCCTGCTGGTCCGAGCCCCAACGAAGGAGGGGAAACCCCGACGCAAGTTCAGCCCTATAGGATGCCGACGGTGGAAGAGATGCGTGCTCAGGAAGTTTGGAACAACTGCGCCGTTCGTAGCGTCGCCAGCGGCGTAATGGGTAACCGCCCCTTTGTTAAATTGGAAGTAAAGTTTTGTCCTTTTTTTAAAAAATGTTTTAACTCTGGGAAAGTTTGAGGCTTTAATACTTGTTCGTCTAAATCATGGGGTCCTTTGATGTGGGTCCGAATTCGTTTCGCAGTACCTCGAGCTGTTAGACTATTAGGGATCGATATGTCTCGGGTTCGGGTTTGGTGCAAGATCGATTATGTTTTTGGTGGTTTGCTGAGTTGTTGTGCAATGGCATTGTTTTAGGAGGTGGGCTGGGGCTCTTCATGGGTTTCCTTCTAGGCGCACTGGACAGTCCTATTAATCAAGATCAGATGACTGGTAGGCAGCAATTTGTGTACGCTGCGAGGCAGATGGGGCAGAGGAGTTGGAGCTCGTGCAAAACTTTCGCAGTTATGGGCTTTGTTTTCTCGGCAGTTGAGTGTGTCGTTGAGAAGGTATGCTTTGGTGTCAATAATTGAATGATCACAGAATGAGTTGGGAAGATAGTGCCTTTTTCTGTTTCTTATAAATCTTGAGTAAGGTTTGTTTGTTTAAAGACGCGGGCGCGACATGACATGACGAACACAGTTGTAGCCGGGTGTGCAACAGGGGGTGCCATGTCAGCAAAAGGTAACTTTTTATCTTATGCTGTTATAGTCCAAGTAAAAGCATTATCTATAAGATGGCAGCAGTGTCGTCTGCAATCAAAATTTTCAATGCTTTTCCATCTCATAGTTATGACTTGGAGTGAGGTATTAACCTTCAATTCCGTTGACTGTATTATGCTCTCGATTCCTGTTCTATTAAACCCATTTCCGTTCTATTTCTCTTGGCCAACTTAACAAAGAGGTATTTTTTTGCTGGACATGTGCTGATAGCCTGATACAAGTTTGCCTTGAATAACTTATATTCCTACTTTATTTCTTTCCAATGCTTATAGCGTGCTACAGTAGGGAAACATAAACTTGACTAGATGTGCCACAATATTAGCATCATTATTCTCGCGTCTTGGTGCATTTGAGATGATGAGCTGTAGATATGGGGCACCAGTACAAGGATCACATTCATTGTGATAAAAGCAGCACATATTATTTTTATTGATAGCTGTTAGAAAAGGCTAGATGTGGAGAGTCCCGAATTCCTACAGTTCTTTCATTTGCATCTCGGCAGATTGGCACTTGGAAGTAGAAGTAACTTTGTAGGATATGTTTACTGGAAAACGGAGTTCTGTGCTTTATTGACAGGCTTTATACCATGAAAAGGGACGGACTCTGTTCCTATAGTTTATGGTAGTACTTTATACACTCAAATAATCAAACTAATATAAGCCACCTTTCTGAAATAAATCTACATTGAAAATGATCGAACTGTATCTAATTGTGAAGTTTGTTAATAAATTCTTACGTGCAGTCCTGTACATTAAGCTTCTATCATTGAGTTTTGATTTTACATATCCGTAGCTCATCCTTGTGCACACATGGTCCACTTAAAAAGATCCTGATGCTGAGCACCTCTGGAAGAGTTTTAATTTGGAGGGTCCTAGGCAGTACAATAGATTCATTGGCCTCGCGTATAGGACTCGTGACAGAAGCATAAGTCTGGTTTCATCAAACGCCCTAACAAATGATGAAAGGAACAAAAGTGACCTGTCTTGTAAACATACCTGCTCTGTTTTGTTATTGGGCGCGATTTATCTAGCAAGATACTTCAATATTCATGCCTTCAAATTGCAATGGATCTCATGTCTCTGTTTGTGTTCTTAGGTGGTCCAAAAGCTGCATGTGTTGGTTGTGCTGGGTTTGCTGCGTTCTCAGTCGTAATAGAGAAGTTCCTTGATAGGCACGGTTGAAGGTAGAGGTATTGCCCCAATTTCGGCAGATTTATATATATCTCTATTTTCGATACAAAACACACTAACATTCCAATACATTATTTCTTGGCAATTGAATCTTTTACCCCAACTTGGGGGGATGCCACACTGTTGTATCCAATTTTGTTACCATCTCAGCTGTCGATTCCTGCCGACGGCAGAAAATTGAGAGTATGGTTCTGTTTGTTGTTTCTGTGTTACTTCTTCTGTCTACAGCCCTCTACGACCCTGCACGGATGGTGATAGAGTCGTGCATTATCAGGTTTTATAGAGGAGGTGTAGTACAGTGCTGAAGAAAAGAGAAATCTGTCGGCATTTTCACTCGGCCAAGGTCAAAGAGCTCTGAACATTGGACCTTGGCCTTGTGCCGATCCAATATCCAAATACTTACCGTCTATTAACCAGCATTCTTATGGGGTTACGAATATGTGTAGGAGAATTTTTTTTTCATTCATTCATTTAAAGGTTCCGCGTTAAGGAAATTTACTTCATCTATGTTGAGTTCAAGTGCTTTGATTCAGCACTTGAATTATCTTTACAATATGTTGAATTCAAATCTCCCAAATTCTGAGGAAAAAAATCTCCATAAAACCATATCTTCTATAAGATTTGACATTTTTCCGATTTTCAAAATTTGTTGTTGTCCGTAAATACTACAAGGAATATCATAGTCATGGAAAAAAGCATGGATCATATGCTATAATTAGGTTCGAGTACTTTTTCCTTTATTTCTGTTGTGCATCCTCAAAAGTAATTGATACTAGCCCATATTGCAAGTTGATGGATGTCGACTGCGTGAGGTTGGATTCAGCGGGGACAAGACATGTTCTAACTGAAATGGATCAAGTGATTTTAGTTATAGACACGATTTTTTATGAATGTCAGATCTCTAGACACGATTTTTAATAAAATATAATGATCCAAACGAAATCTCCTCCGTAGAGACAACTTTTATGTTGTTCCCACTTAATCCAAAACCGGACTGCTTTGCTTAGCCCCTATATAGCTTATTGGACCAATTACCTTTACATTTTCGGCTGCAATTATCGCTGCCTACTGGCACCATGTGGACTGTTTGTTGCTTTTACTAGGTATAATTTTTACTTGCCAATGGCTACACTTCAACTTTATTATATAAAAGAAATAAAAAAATGTATTTACTTACAAATGCTACTACTCCTAACATATGGACCTTATCCAATAACAAGAAGCACCATATAATCGAGTTCGAGAACTTCAAAAATTTTGGCTCGAATTTGAATTAACCGACTAGTGATGTTTGGATATGAGAGGTTGTAAATAAAAAAGAAGCTGGTGCTTATGATTTTGGTTTTCCAAGAATAAAATAACTCATCTAAAGTGACTAAAGAAGAGCCAACTTAAAAGCTAAGTGGCAATCCAACATCAGATGACCAACCGCAAAATTGGAGTTCTAGTAATAACATGGCTGTAACCCACAAGAGCAGCTACCAATTGGAGGGAGAAGGTCTTTGCTTGCCCTTGGGACTTGGGGAGTGGACAATACCAATACAATAACATAGACTTTCATTCCTAAAAAATACAATGGACTTTTTCTTTATTGAAATTTGAGAATTGATCTTTTAGAACGTTATTTTTTCAAATATATTTTTCTATTCGTGTGACTCGTGAGACTTAAATAAAAATTTTATAAGTGAATTCGAATCTTTCATCGTTGGTCAATTCCGTAGAACTTAGGGGCCACCAGGAGAACTAGCAGTACTACCCCTCTTCTGCTTCTGGTTTTGTTAATAACATTATTAATTATTATATAACAAAGATTTGTATGGCTCCCTAGTAAATTATGCTTTACCTACCTCCCTCCTTCCTCTGTGTGTGCGCTTCTGTTTTAGAAGCTTGTCTCCAAGACACAAGTAAAAATAGGTAAGCCAAAATTACTCTCTTTTCTAACCTCAACAAGCTTTGGAAAAAAAAAGGTTATATTTTGATATTTTCTTCACTTGGGTTAGGTCTTTATTTTTTGTTTTGGCATAAAATCCAAGGAAAGATGTGAACTTTGCTTGTGGGTTTTCTTGGCCAGCCTTTGGTTGAACTCTGGTTGGTTTTCTTGGGTGAGAATTCTTGGTAATCATATACTTTGTCTCTTTTTTTTTCTCCCTTCTCTGATAAACATAAAGATTGAAGCTTTACTGGCTGGGTTTTAGGCACTGTTGCATTAAGTTTTCCTTTGGGGTTTCCTTTGAAGTGTTGGTTGCAAGAATAGAATTAGTACATTGTGGCAAGCAAGCCCCTCTGGATTTTTCCAGCCTTTTGAGTCTTTTGAAAGGGATGGAAGAAACTGTAGAGGCCTTATTTTGGGGTCTCATGTTTTAAACTCTTGGTGTTTCACCAAAAGAAGAGGAAAAAAGAAAACTTTTTTTTAAATTCTACATTTTGATGGTACTATGGGAAGAAAGAAATGAAAATTTGAAGGGGAATGAGACCTTTGCCCTCTTAGGATGTTCTTAATGGCCTATATGTCCTCTGGACAGAAGACATAGGAAGTCAGTCTGTGTTAGTATCAATGGAAATGTTGGTTGCTTATGTCCAAGATTCCTTTGTTTTTGTCAAAGGGACCCAATTCTTTAGCTGTTTGCGAGTTGGTTCCACGAGCTTAACGTAGGGCTTTGTATTATTAAGGTAGGTTAGGATGCTGGAGGACATGATTTTAATTGCTGTGGAGAGGGAATGTGTTTCAAAATGAGGCACAAATGTCTTAGGATGATGTCTCTATTGTGAAGCCTTTGCATTGTCTGTGATTGGAATAAAGACCATGTCAAGGCAATCTCATCTTCCCCCTCGCTGCCCGTTCCAAAAGAAGCCCATTGCTCATCCGTTTCAAGAGAAATTACCTCAACACCACCGGTACCCTTCCTTGGGATCCATTGCGGAGGATCAGCCATCTTGGCTTGACGATTTGCTGAGTGACCAAGATGCTAATTCTACAGGACTTACCCTTCGTCGGACTGCAAGTGATCCAGCTGCTCTTTTGTGTAGTGATGATTCATGTTCAGGTTTGTACGCCGATAGTGATGAGGGGAGCTCGACTGGTTATGAGGTTTGTGACCAGCTGGAGTTGGCCTCTGTATATGGTCCTAATTCTCCAAGACAGAGAAGCAATATAACATTCTCGGAGAATGCAGTAGCTTCTGCTTTGTCCGACTACGTATTTCAGACTCCTATACGATGTGTAGATGGTAATCTAAACAGTTCGGGGAATTCTCACTCTGACTTCATGGATGCCTACAGTTCTGTGGGCGAGGCCCATACAGACTCCGCGAATCCCAATAGGTACTGCATTCATTATCATTATCTTCCAAACTATACATGATAAAGCCATAACTAGTTTATTCTTTTAGCTGGACCAATTTCATTTTTTGGGTCCTTGTTGCATTTTTTTTTCTCGAAATCCTTGTTGCATGTTGGTTAGGCATTGCATCACAGACTTTTTTTGCTTCTCCATATGTTAGCATAGACTGGAAAAGGTTGGCGTAACTACAAAGAACGATCGCTAGCTTGAAAATGTGGCGATTTCCTTAATAATACAGACATAGATGCTGATTGATTCTGAGAGTTAAGTTCCTAATCAAGCCAGAAATTATGAGACTGGCATTTGGTTTGGCCTGAGCTACTGTTTAGCATGAGTAATGAAAAAGCCTGTGATGGCAGTTTATGGATAGCCATGGCTTCACATGATCAAGTTGGAAAACATCACAAGAAACCAAGCAGGAAATTTAGAGAATGATCTGATTATTTTCTAGAAGTGCTGGTTATAATTCTGTCTACTTTGCAGGCAGTCGGGACAGCGTTCAAGAGTTCGCAAACTCCAGTACATTACTGAACTGGAAAGAACAGTCGATGCGCTCCAGGTACTGCTTTAGCAAGCTCAATCCTTTTCAGTCTATGTAGTAATTACTTTGTGTAGCACTCTTTCAGCGTTTTTTTATTTGCGTCACATCAAATATTTGAAGAACTTATTTTGTGTTAGTGTTTTCTTGGCCTTTGGAATCAACGAATAAGGATTGGTAAAACTGTTACTCAGTGTTGCGTCAATGGTTACCTGTTCTAATGATCATTTCCTGATTCCCAAATCATTGATCGGCTGATATAACATCCTAGATGAACAACTAACGTTGTTTGTTTTTGCATCTCCGGATTCTGTATGAATCGAAAGTTCTGGTTTCGTTTGTTGAATCGTTTTCCTTTCCTTGCCCATCATTATTAATCTAGATGAAATACTTTAATGTGCAGACTGTAGAGTCTGAACTGGCTGTCAAAGTTGCTTCAATGCTTCAAAAACGTGTTTCCTTGTCTCTCGAGAACAGCAACCTAAAACAGCAGTTGGCACGTTTGAAGCAGGAAAAACTGATCATGGAAGGTGTGTTTCTTATCTACCCTTGGTACACTTGACCATTGTTTATCGAGTTTTGGCGACGCCGCGAACGGCATTAGATAGTACTGCAATTGAAAGAAAGTTGACATTTCCAACTGCAGGTCAACAGAGGTCTATGAAGAAAGAAGTAGAGAGATTGAGGGATGGTTTACAGAAGTCGTCAGCTAGCACAGCAAGAACCCATTTTCCATCTAATCCGGTCGACGGGAAACGTAGATCGAACTTGACATGGCAGATGCTGGACATGGCAAAACTCAATCTGAATTGATGTCACAAGAGACCAATCCATGGCTTTTGATCATGAACCTGAAGGATATGCCCCTTCTCGACACGAATTGCTTTCCACGTTCCCTTCGATGCCTGAATCGTTCAAGTCTTGCTGAAAAAGCAACTGTTCGATCTTCATAATCCTTCTGCTGCATATTTCTCCCAACTGATACAATCCGAGCCGAGGTGCTCTGATGCATGTCTAACCTCTATCCTTCAAACATGTCCCTCAAGACTTGAAGGGATCCATTACAATAACAAAGGCATTTCTTATCTTGCAAAAAATAGTCCATTTGTGAAATTATGAATCTCTTTTATTGATTCAAAGTGATCGCCAGACGAAGCGGATGGTCATCTTAATGGTGCTAGAATTTGGAACTAATCTGGAAAGTTGGTGTTACAATTAATTGGTTATGAGTAACTGTTGGTAATTAGTACAACTGGCTTAGTGATAATAGGATTAATATACAGCCGCAGCTACATAATTAGAAGATTAAGCCCTCATCAAGTTTTTGCTCAGAGTTTCTTCATAAAACCAGTATATACTCTATATATTTGATCAAAAAGAATACACTCCCTGGAATCAGTCCACCTCCACTACCTCCAAATACCGATCAAGCAAACTCCAAAGGGATGCAAGAAGTTTGCACAATATCTTTACAAGGTATCCAGTTCTCCATCTCAATGTACAGAACAATGGGAGGTTTATCTCACTATCCACGAAGGGATGCTCGAGGAACGGCAGGCAAACCGAATTCATCTTCAGCCTGAGAAAACAACAAGCAGAGAGAGAGAATATTAATATGGACGACCTGAAGAAACAAATAATCCTGTAGGCATTGGTGTTGAAGAATAGACAAGAAAGACAACAGCAACTTGATAGCCATCCGTTACGTTCCCATCTATTAGCCATGTGCATTGGTGTGAGACCAAGATAAACTTAATAGACTTGAATGATCGTCACCTGTGCTCTGCCTGCTGATTGTGCAGCATGCCCAGAAGGTGCCGAAGGCAAGTTAAGCTCTGCGTCCAAATCGGGTTCCTTGTCAGGTTGCAAGTAAGAAGGTACACCGTCAGCTTCTGTGCCCATATCTGCTTCCAAAGCATCAAGTTCTGCATAACGAAATTGATAAAGATTGAGAACCACAAAACAAGATCATAACAAAAGCTGGTATTCTTTTCCCTGCATGCATGCTCTGCCTTCTCAATCCACCCAAACATAACACAAAAGGGAACACCTGAGAGGTGGGCGGTGATGTTCCTGGAAGGATACCAGAAATTGCACTCTAATCCAGCAATATGTTATTTTCTTGTGGTTTTAGCCTATCCCTTGCATGCATAACGGGAAGTCTATGGGCAAGCTAAACTCAGAAATATGCAATTGCCAATCAAGATCTAGGTGACAATTAAACTTACCGCCCATGAGATCGTCCTCGTCAATATCATCAGGCACATTATAGCTTCTACCCAGAGTCTCTTGAATTTCACTACTCACATCCATCAAGTCCATCATCTCATCTTGCAAATTCTGTAAATCACAAAGAGGAAGTCCATAGAGTGTAAATGTAAGCTCTCACAAAATCTCAGGAAATACATAATAGTGGGAAGGAAATATCAAAAGATACACACATCAATGTCTTGAATCTTCACAGTTTTCATCATTCCTTTTAACTCCTTGTTAGCGGATTTCAAAGCTGACATCTGCAACGGAAAACAAAAATTATAATGCAGAAATCCAAGTATAAGAATTCAAGATATGATTTCCTCACAATGCCTCATAGGCATAATAATTGCGAGCATAACACCAAACAGACCCCAATCTCCTAATGCTCGTAGTTCCAAACTTGCAAATGATCATCCCGTGACCTCTACCTCTACAGAGATAGCCAGAAAGTTCCACTGCGGAGTGTAGGACAATTGCTCTTCATGCACCATGAGGAGACACTTTTACTGAAAGAAATTTCCCAAAATCTAGCTTGTGCTTACAGCGGATGACTCAATGGGTGGAGGAAAAAGGTGGCTTCGATAAAAGAAGAAAAGGGTCGTGCACTCTATACCAGAGAAACTAACTCTCGCTATGCAATCAGCTATTTATTTTACCACCTTCACGTCACTTGCCTAACATTCCCTGATCTATTTTCAGCGAAGGATCCCCTCTGGTAGTCCTTTTAGGCTGTTAATCTTTATTTCTGTGGTGTTCTTATCAACCTTCAAATCACCATTCACATTGCCAGTATAACATCTTAGAAACAGTGGGTATGGTTCCAACATACAGTTTGTTGGGCATCTTTGAGGCCCTCAGAAGCAAATGCTACTTGATCAAGATTGAACGTCTGGTTGTAGAGCATATCACGCTGCTCCTCATACCTGCAGTTAATTGAAGATACGGAGGAGTTAATGGAAGCAAAGACGTGTTCGAAACCATAGGTTCCAAAACAACGACATTTCCATGGTCAGGAATACACAGATTTATGAACTACCAAAAAGCATTAAAAACATCAATTCGTGGCGAAGTAACGCAGCCATAACGGAGCAGCAGTAGAAGATGAGACCTACATTCTCTTTTGCTTAAGAACCCTCATAGCCCGAGCTTTGACAGCTTCTTGAGCAGGACCAGGCCGAGTTCTCTTGATTTGTTCCTTGTACTTGCTAAGTTCCACATCAAGCTTCTTGATCTTGTCTTCAACGGAGTCACCCCGTTTATTAATCTAATCAAGCGCAATGCAAATTCAGGTTACTTAACTAAAGATAAAACCAGAACAACAGGATAAGTCAAAATTGAAAAGATAGCAACAGTCCTTCCCAAAGCTTCCATCTCTATCAAACTTTTCCCATTGACAATGAGTTGACCAACCAACCAACCAGCCAGATGGGGAGCCCCCGGTGCAACAGTAAATTGCTCCGCTATGACCCATTGATCACGGGTTCAAGGCACGAAAGCAGCTCGTTTGCCAGTTAATGAGCTTGCCAATCCTTTACACAACAACTCTACAATGCATTGTAAAGAACATGAACCCTCCTCCATGCCTACTTTAGATCCTGGACTTGAACAAGAACAACCTTCTTAACTAAAACCTAAGAGCTGTCCTCAAGTCCTCCTCTCATTCAACTCCCCAAGCTTCAAACTTTCCGTCAAAGGGTCCCTAAATCAACAACCAAGCTCGAATTTTGACACCGGCAATAACCGCAACAAGCAATTCACAACAAAACCCAGAAGAAAAAACCAAAAAAAATTCTCATATCATACTAATTGAAAAACAGAGAGCGATAGAGAGAGGAGGGTACCCGATCGGAGGCGTCTTGAATTGAAGGAGGAGGCTCCTTGTCTTTCTTAGCGCCGAAGATTTTCTTCATCTTCTCTTTCCTCTCTCTCTCTCTCTCTCTCTCTCTCTCTCTCCCCTTCCTCTACCTTCTCCGCTCTTCCTCTTCTTCTTATTTTATAATTATTTTCTCCGGTATACTTTACGCGTTGAAGAAGTTGCTTATAGGATTCTTCTCCTCCGCCTGAAATTCCCCCTTTCTTTATCTGATTTAGAGCTTATAATTTCGATTAAGCAACTCCGAAGTTTCTCGGCTGTTTTTCTGTTATTGTCTTCTTTTTTATATATATTTTAATTTGTGTACTTTGATGGGGTCTTGGCTCTTCACTGTTTGGTTCCCTTTTTGAGGGAAAAAATGACGGCATTTCCAAAAATTATTCTCACGTCCCCCGTGTTTGATTTTATTATACTTTCGGGTCCCTCGCTGATGTCATCAACTCTCTTTTTAATTTTTGTCATTGAAATGATAAAAATACCCTTAAAAGAAAAAGTCCTCCCCTTCCCTCTTGATCGTTCGATGAAAAAGCTAAGTTCCGATGCCGGCGACACAACCTAATCTCCCTCATTGACTCAATGAATCCCGTCATCCCTGAAGCCTTCAGCGCCTTGACCGTCTCCTCGATGGGATACTTGGGGATGCAGAAGAACCCAGGCGGCAAGACCATCGAAGGCGACCTCGAGGAGGCCCTCTACCTCTCCGACGTTATCCCTAACCACGACTGTGGGCCCCCAAGCGCTACGACTGGGCCCGCTCTGCCCGTACTGTCAAGGGCGTTAGCACCCTTTTACCATCCCTCCAGTCTGTAACCTCGATCTAAAGCTCCCAGGTAAATCTGTAACCCCGATCTGAAGCTCCCAGGTTAATATCGCTCCCTTCCATCCTGGTCGTTGATGTCAAGATTTGAAGCCAGCGATTTGGTGTTTTCCATTGTCTTTGATGTTGAGATGGGTGTCGTTCCTCTCTTCGAGGCCGCTCCCGGCCACCGGTGTCGAGAACCTTGGGGTCGAGGAGAGGGTCTTATCTGCCACGGGGCCAGCATTCCTCGCTTCCATCATCATCAATCCTCTCGACGTCATTAAGGCATGGGCATCGACGCCAAGGGAGGTTGAGGAGACGACCCCGTCAGGGATCGATGGGAACCCTAATCAGGACCGGAGACCACCATCAATGGAGAAGCAACCAGGGAGAGGATTCCGACGAGGATTTGTCATCGTTGGTGAGTGAGTCGAAGGAACAGCTGCAATAATTTATTTTTTAAGGATATTTTAGTTATTTCAATAACAAAAATAAAAAAAGAGTTGATGACGGCAGTCAGAGACCCAAACGTATAATAAAATTAAAGACGGGGATGAGAGAATAATTTTTAAAATACGGAGGATAAAATCGTCGATTTAGTCAAATCCGAGAGATACCACAGTAATTTGCCCAAAAAATGAATTAAGATTTTTTTTAAGGGAAAAGATGAATTAACATTGACCCCTAGAAGATTAGTTAAAAGATAAAGAAAAAAGTCTACTTTAGTACCCTGTGGTATCGCCCAAAATCACTTTAGTACCCTGTGGTAAAAAACTGACCAATCGAGTCATACTTATTCCAATTAATATCAAAAAGGGCCTCGGGCAGCTGCCCGGAGCTGCCCGGAGCCGCCCGGACCCTGCCCGGGCTACGTGGCCAGCCACGTCACCAAATTTTGATGACGTGGCGCCACGTGGAGAGGAGGAGGACGCGGGGAGGAGGAGGAGGAGGAGGAGGAGGACGCAGAGAGGAGGAGGAGGAGGAGGAGGACGCGGAGGAGGAGGAGGAGGAGGAGGAGGAGGAGGAGGATGCGGAGAGGATGAGGAGGACGCGGAGGAGGAGGAGGAGGAGGAGGAGGACGCGGAGAGGAGGAGGAGGAGGAGGAGGACGCGGAGAGGAGGAGGAGGACGCAGAGAGGAGGAGGAGTAGGAGGACGCGGAGGTGGAGGAGGAGGAGGAGGAGGAGGAGGAGATGGATGTCCGCGTGGCGCCACGTCATCAAGTTTTGGTGACGTGGCTGGCCACGTAGCCCTGGCAGGGTTCGGGCAGGTCTGGGCAGCTGCCCGAGGCCCTTTTTGATGTTAATTGGAATAAGTATGACTCGATTGGTCGGTTTTTTACCATAGGGTACTAAAGTGATTTTGGGCGATACCATAGGGTACTAAAGTGGACTTTTCTCAAAGATAAAATATATATTTATAATGATCATGACATGTCAAACGTGTATAAATACAAATTTGATATGATCTAAAATAGAAAAAATATTTTTCCAAAAATAAAATAAAATAGAGAAAATAAACCGTGCAAAAAGTAAAATAGAGAAAGTAAACCATGTAAAATCCGTGAACATGTTAAATATATTAAGTTATATAGGCACTCACCATACTAAAACTATCCCACTAATGGGACGGCAATTGTGTAGCGGAAGTACTCTCCAAGCATGCTCTGAAAATTTTGTATGATTATACTGTTTTTGGTGTACCATTTGGTTCTTGTCGTGAGGTTTATTTAGATGACTTGTGAGGAGTGAGCCTTCCTCGCTATACTCGCATGGTCAATGATGAGCTGAGAGGATTAGACCTAGCGATAGGGATGGCAGAAATACCCATATCCAGGGGCGGAGCCAGAAAATTTAGGGAGTGGGGGCGCAATATAATTTTTTTCAAAAAGTTTAACGTATGTAATTACAACATTTATAATTGTCCTCTACGATTACTCATGCGTTAAAATCACTCTGTAATAGCTACATTGTCAATACAATCAAATACGTCTTTCTCGGTATATGTAACTAAACAATCATCTAACTTTCGATCTCCCATCTTGTTGCGAAGACGATTCTTCAAAATATTCATGGCAGAAAAGGTTCTCTTAACACTTGCAGTCGCAACCGGCAATATCAAAGCTAATTTCAGAAGCCGAAATATCATAGGATAAATGAGATCTCTTGTGTTTGCACCAACTTCTGAGCCAAAATATCGAACCTCTTTATATCATAAAATTTATCATTAGATCTCATGTGAGCAACATAATTATCCAACTGACTATCCAGTGTCAAGATATCCAATGACAAAATGTCACATGGATAAAATTTAGTTAGACCAAGCAATTTTTTCTTATGAAAAGTAGCAAATGATTCATCCGGACTCAAACATGTCACACCAAGAAGTAATTCAGTATTGATCTCAGTAAACCGACTATTTAATTCCCGAAGCTGCATATCTATAATTTGCATAGAAAATATCAACTTGATAATGGTGCAGATTAGTAACCTGAAAATTTTTGCGCCAAGATCTTCTACTTGGCTGAAACATATGTTCCATATGTGGAACAATAATCTCTCGTTCTGTGCAAAATATTGAAGCTTCTAATAGCAAAGAAGTTCACCATGTATCTCTTAAATCTTGCAACTTTTTTTTGACACTTGTACTAGTGTCATGGCTCCAACAATATTTTGATTCTTTCGTTGTAAAATTTGTGATAATTCATTGGTGATTCCTAATATGCTCTTCATAAGATGAAAACTGAATATAAAGTCAAATGATTGAAGTGACTCCAATAGAGAATTAGATTAAACTCGTTGAATTGACTAATTATTTATGGTAGGTAGGTACTATTTTTTAATTTTTTTAGTTGATTGCTTTATTATTTATGGTAGTACAGTTAGACTAATTAAGATCTTATAATATATATTAAAGGATTAAAGAATGCCTAATTTTTTTTAAGATTTGGTTTCAATTTTTAGGTTGATTAATTTTTTAGTGGGGTCAATTTCGAATTTTAGTGGGGACATACATTAAAAAATATACCTAGTTATCAAAAAAAATTTAAGTGAGGTCAATTGCCCCCACAATGTTAAAGGTGGCTCCGCCCCTGCCCATATCCTGAAGGTCGGACCCTACCCTTACCCTACGGGTCTAGGGTAGGTTATGAATATGGGTCCATGTTTAGAGGGGATCCCAACACCGAGGCCAATATGTTTTCACCTGATTATGGTTAGGTTGTTATGACTGATGTATCTGTACTTTTATTTCGTATCTATATAGGAGCATGATCCCACCATTTCCAAAAAAAAAATATCCCACTAATTGGTGAAGGATGCAAATATTGCAATATTCTGGAAAGTTGACATTATTGAAACCTCTAGGAATGGGAATTCTGCTACATCAGGCTAAGAAGTTGTTCTCCAAATCCAAGCAACCATCACAACATATTATCATTTTAACTTATTATCCATCATTATTGGAACCGACCTAACTTGCTTGCTAGATAATCATAGGCACGACCCTTAAACATTAAACAAATATGAAGGCTACATGTCACGTTCAAGAAGAGCTTAGGCCAAGTTGCTTCCTTGTCTTCCCAACAAACAGGTCTCCTGACTTGATCTTGCCCGGAATCCATCCAGAAAGAGTGACACACATTATTTGAGCCACTGCTTCTCTCCTTCCAAGCGACACAATTGCCATGGCTGAACCGGGCTTGTAAGTTGCCAACTTGCTCTCAGTTCCTGAAAACAAGAGCTTCAGGTTTTTGGCTACTACTGCGGCATGGTTGTGTGCTAAATACCCTTGTTTGATTTCCTGCATCAGCACCAAACCTGGTCAGAGTTGTGTTGTGCAAACTGAATTGATTTCAAGCATGGCAGTCAGATTAAGTTTGGTTCCGCTGAACCACTCCAATCAGGAACTTCGCAGATACGTATTCGATTTGAAAGATATTAGACCATATTGCATTTTCTCAATCCATGCTGGTGCCTTAATTTCTTTCGGTTAACAGTTGGTGTCTTCAGTGCTACATTCATAATTCTGCATTTCTGCACTGTGGAGATGCAAATTATTGACATTTAGAACTATACAATCCGGTTTGCTAGCATCTTTTTCTAGCCAACTTTTAACTTGTAAGTGTTTGATTCTTGAGGTCAGATTGGACTTGTGGCATTTTATCAAGTTCAAAGATATTAAGTGTTAACAAAGAGGCAATAACCTCAGCCAAGGAATTGCAAAGGGGGAAGATTAAGCAGACTCACAGGGATGTCGGTGATGTCTCCTATTGCAAAGATATTCTGCTGACCTCTGACTCTCAGGTTCTCATCAACCATGAGTGCCCCTTTCATATTCAAGCTATCCCGCAAAATCGATTCTCTGAGCCAAGAAGACCCCATTGGCTTCCCCGTGCACACGAAATGGCAATCCACTTCGATCACTTCTCCTCCGCTTGTTTGAAAAATGCCATTGGATAAGCTCTCCATGTTAATACTTTGATTCAAGATAACTTCAACTTTCTTTGAAGTTAACCAATCTAGCGCCTTTGTTGAGGCCTTAACACCAATGAACTCCAGTAACCTTGGTCCACGATGCACTAATTTGATCCTCTTTTCTGGGAAATCTACTGCAATTTCCCCTGCGAGCTCCACAGCCGTGGGGCCACCTCCGATGATCAACACTGAATTGGAAGATTTTAGCTTCTCATACTCTGCAATAAGAGAACAGCATTTGAGTGCAGTAAGGTATGACATGTTGATGTTCATATGAAAACAGTAAATTCCGAGGGAACTAGAGGAAATGGTTCTCTGATAGAGCGAATGCCAAACCCTGGTATGTGAAGGCCAAGACTACATGATACCACATATTAATCAGTCTAGACAACTTTGTCAATTAACCGAGATATAAAAAGGTCGAAACCTCTTGGTACTTCTGACACCTTCAAAATTGTACAAAACTTCAGAGAATACAGTTCTTAGATATCAAACATAACAATGCCGAGTCCTCTAAGTACCTACCTTCCTTGAAGTTGTTGAGCCTCGCAGTTCTGTATTCAGGGACGGACTCGAGGTGGCCGGTGGCAATAACAAGAAAATCACATGGGAACACACTGCCATCTGCAGTAAAAACTTCTATAGTTGAAACATTGATTGCTGCAGATACACAGATCTTCACTCTGGGGAGGTAATCTCTGTGATTAACTAGCAATCTCTCTGCAAACGATGGCTCCACTATTGCCCTCAAGCATCCCCATGTAATCTCAAAGTACTCCTTCCTGAAAGTTGAGCTCAATTGTTAACCAATTTACTCGCATAAGAGAAACAGGAGGTCCAAACTGTTCTATGCACATACAAGATGCTACTGCAAAGGATTTCCTACACCATTCCAGTTAGTCTTAAAAATAAGAGTCAGCTGCAAACTGTTGAGGCTGCATACGCGAGTCGGAGGGTTAGTAAAGATATAGGCAAGGATGCCCTTAAAGCCTGACTCAAGTGGCAAAATTGAGAAGAGATTTAATATTGCAATCTGGGATCAGCGTTCAACCCCTGGAAAAATGAGAAACAACATTTAGGCAGAGAATCTCTTGAACCAGATCGAAGTCCAAGAATGCCCGCAATCCTACCTTCATTACTTTAACAGACCTAATCATTTATTTTACACCACTGACTCGACCGTCTTAACTCCATTTGAACTCTAAAAATTGAATGTGAAAGCCCCTACCAACCAAATATCCGTCAGGCAAACCATAAAGACGGCATAACTCTCTTTATCGAGTTTTAACGCAAATGCATTAGCATTTTCGGACAAGTCATTCATTACCCTACGCATTTGGTAGTTCGAAAAAGTAATTTCCAGATCCCACCATGATAAACAAGGACAAAGACAGCACCTTTACAAAAACCCACCAAAACCCTGCAGATTCATCATCTGGGTTGCCACCAAGTATCCCATGCCCCGAACAAGTCATTACCCTACGCATTTGGTAGGGTCAAAAAAGTAATTTCCAGATCCCACCATGATAAACAAGGACAAAGACTGCACCTTTACAAAAACCCACCAAAAACCCTGCACATTCTTCATCTGGGTTGCTACCAATTACCCCAAACGAACATAAAACACACACATGAAGAGTCGTCCCTAAATAAGGTCCAACAATGCTCAGACTATATCAGAGATTTAAAAAAAAACCACAACCCAA